>JAGFMF010011865.1:3202319-3363208 GCA_019455555.1 Galemys pyrenaicus | reverse complement strand
TGGAAAGCAGTATGGCGGTTCCTCAATCTACTAGGAATGGAACTTCCATATGATCCAGCAATCCCACTCCTAGGAATATACCCCAAAGACACAAATACATTGATTCAAAAGTTTATTAATTAAAATTAAAGTAACATTTTGGGAATTATTTTCAAATATATAAAATATATTTGAAACATTTCACTTAATTTGGAAGGTGGGCAAAGGTAAAAAGAAAAGTTGAACTTTATTAATATGCATGTTGGTATTGTTTATTAAAGTGGCTGGTAAAATTAACATTTAGAGAAAAATATAAAAATAGATTCATGGCAAATGAAGGAAAATAACTTCAGAATAAATAATGTAGCTTTATGCAATTATAAGTACCCTTATCTTAAGTGAAATTAACAATCCTTTCAGAATATAATACTCAAATATGAAGAAGATACATTAATTTTTAAAACCTCATGAATTTCAGTTTGTTTTGTTTTTGAAAAGAGGGTGCAAATTTTTAAATTATATTTTAAAGATTTATTTATATATGCATACAAGAACTGGAGTACAGGCCAGAGATGTGGGGCAGTGAGAGGATTCGCCAGAGATGGTGGGGAGCAGAACAGGCAGATCTACTGAAATATACTGCTTGGGGAATGAAGCATCGGGCGAGACAGGTGAGGTCTGCTGCGCCATGTGGTTCCCTCCCTGACTCGGGATAAAACTCCTGCCTCAGTGGTGGCAGATAGCTTCCTAGTGAGGTGACTTAACCCATTGTGCCACTAGTGAAGCCCCATAAATTATTTTAATATTTGCTGTATCTTACATAGCTGAAGCTCTTCTTAGCGATAAATGAAATTGGTATGTAAAGTCAGTGACTGAAACATCACTTTAAAAATTTACAGCCATAGTGAAATTTATGGTATTGACTTCATTATGCTCAGGTACAGAGTAGATTTTGTGAATTAAGAAAATCATTCCTGTCATTTATATCAGTTGTAATTTCTTCCAGTGGGGTTTAAAATTTATTTTGGAAAATGTTATGCAAAGCAGTCACTTGGTATATATTAAAAGAGATGAGGTGGAAAATACAAATGAAAAACATTCTGAAAACTTACATTGTTCAGACAACAACTAGGCCTAGTGCTGGCTAGTAGACCCAATTATATTTGTATTTTACAATATATTTTGTGCACCTTCATCATTTAGTAATTTATCCATGTTTTATATTTTTTATGTATTTTTGTTGGTTTAGGAATTTAAATGTCGTAACAACTCAAGGTATTCTGTAGCCTAGCAGTTAGTAGTACTCTGCTTACAAAATGTCATTGAACTTTTGTTATATCTTCCCTTTCAAAACATTCATGATTTTTGAACAGAGTAGATAAATGTCTAAAATCTGTTTTAGCTTTTGTGTGAATTTCATATTGCTATCAATTAAAATTGGGTTTGTCTAACTTCAAGACTAAGCTGGTATGATCTATAAAGTTTAACAATGTAATTTCAGAGTAATTTAAGTCTTGAAAAATATTATTATTATTTAGTCAAATAATGTGATAGACCTTCCAATACCTAAAGTTGAGGTCCTTAACTTTATGGTATCTTTATACAAAATTTATTTTATTAGCTTTTTAAAAATAAATTACCAGTTCCATTCATCATCAGTTTTCAGTGTCTTAAATTTGTCCTTTTGGTTCTATGCTTACGATCTTCCTTAAAGTTATGTTTCATTTTTTAAGTGTTAAACTATGTTCCAATTATTTGATAAGGCACAATTATTTTTCTTTTTTTTAAAGTGGGAATGAAATTCACATAGCATTTGTGAAAAGTGCTCTATCAATGCTGTAGTAATTGATGTACATTGTACACAGCTGGCTAGAAAATGAATTATGATTAACATTTACTGATAAACATACATAACATACTGTGGCATAATCAAGAATCCATCTTATCATTAAAATCTCAAGTTTAATATGTAGTGCAATTAATTCAGTGAATTTTGTTCATTGTAAGCTTCAATTAAATAGGAGAATTGGATAATAGGTAAATGAGAATAATTCTAATTTTAGCAGAATTTCATTCCTGGCCAGAGAAGTGTGGATAAGAATTTCATCTTCAGGTCTACTAATTATATGGAAAGATAGAAAACATGTGATTGTAAAGACAGTGTCATTTCCTCCAAATGGAAGTAAGCGTGGGATTTGAAATACGTTACAAATTTCATTATAATACAAACAATGCAAAGGCATTAAGACTATAAACTGGTATTTATTACAATTTCAAAGCAACACTAATTCTGATGTTAGTCGATAACATAATAGTTTTAATAGAACTACTACATGGTAGTGGAACTATGGTAGTAGAACCATCTGGTCATTCTATTAATTAGTTAATTTTGGTTTGTATTGCTGTAATTTTTTCAAGTGAAACTAAATTTGAAGTTATATCTGGAAACACTTCCTGTCATGTATAAGATAATGCAGCTTTATTTAAAAAAATCAGTATTTATAAAAGGTATCAATTTGACAGTTCTGGAAAAACACATTATATTTTTTACACAAATAATAGGAACAGCAACACTGAAACTTTGAGTAATTTCCAAGTAAAACATCTGTGGTGTCTATCACTGTTTTGAAACGTCTGTTTCCTGGTGAGGAATTATTTTGATCAACATATCATAGCAACACCCAGAAAGGCAATCCTTTTTTATTCAGAGCACTTAAGAGGAACATGATATTTCTTGTCTTTTGTGAGATGCAGATGTATATCTGGTTAAGAATTTACAATTTGCAACCCAGATATTACCTCCTGTACAAATAGAGGGCAAGATTGAAATGTCTTAACCTGTGAAAATTTGAACACAGTCTGGTATTCAGTGTGTGATAGCTTCCCTTCTTTTTTCTTTCCACTTCCTTATGCACTGACCAAAAATTAAAGCTACCATTACATGATTTTGATTGCTTGACTGCTTTTCTATTGTTAATACCCTTTCAAGATGTGGTGTTTTTATTCTATCATTTTCTTCCCTCATTTTCATTCAACTCTAACCCCAAAAGAATCTATAAAAATGTAATACACTGAAAAAACTTGAACTAAAAGGACATGTTATAGGAAATAACTGACAAAAATAGATGAACCATAAAGGATTATTTTACTCCATACTGAGCAAATGTATAACTAAATAGTAAATCATTGATTCTGAGATAATAGAGCAAGTTCTCACTTATATATTATTTGATACTTAGCTTGAGAGGAACATAAAAATAGAACGTAATTAATACAGATTGAAAACAATAAGCATGAAATATTTTGCTTGATTCATTCTCCCTAATGAAAACATTAATATTTTAACACAATACTAGAAGTTGTTGAGAACGATTGAATAAATTTACTGTGTAATAAAACATATGTGACCTGTACCTGGAAGGAGGCCTCTTTGACACTACACCCCATTTTACTTATGAGGAAGAGCTGTCTCATTGAACAAATATCCATTCTTTCAATCAATATCACTATTTTTTATGAGCATAAATAACATCAATAATAATCTTAATTTTCTATCATTCTAAATCTTGACAACTCTATGATATTGAGCATTTACACTATTTTACTTATTTTTTAGATACTGAAGAGGTTTTCTTAATTTATTTCTTTGTTTACTTTTTTTATTGCAATGCTGTTGGTTTACATCATTGTTAGGGTTTTGCAATTGTAAGAGTGCCCCTCATATGTAGTTACAATTGTGCACTCACCACTTAAAGCAACCACAGTCCACCACCATAAATAGAGCTCTTCCTCCCCACTTTGCTCTTGTCTCCTTCCTCTCTGCCTCCGGATGACTCTGTTCCATAGTTAGCTTTGAGACATTACTTTTTAAGTTTGATTTCATCTAACCCTTCGTTTGGTTTCTCCATATTCCATACGTAAATGACACCATGTGATATTTGTTTTTCTCTTCCTGATTTATTTCAGTGAGCACAAATGCTTCTGGCTCCACCCATGTTCTTTCAGGTGGCATGAATTCATGTTTTTTGATAGTTGAGTAATATTCCATCATGTGTGTATGTGTGTTTTCACACCGAACATCTTCTTACTCCACTCATTATCCCTTGTGAGTGTAAAATGTAAAACACACCACACAAAGCAGACTAAAAAGAAAAGTATTAATATAGAAGACTTCTTCCTTAACATCATCTTTTATTACTTCTAAAAATATTTCATATATCTAGGTAAAATAGAGCTGTCACAGGTACGAACACCAAAGAGAAGGAAGTAACATATATATCCTAAGATGTTCCAGCCCTCCACTACCACTTTGTCCTTCATTATATTATAGCATTTGCACTTTATTTCACTTTATCTAATTATGTATGCATGAGCACACACTCAGACACACTCCTCTGAACTGTGAAGTCCTCAATAAAATTGCTGTTTTTATCATTTTTATATCCTCTAGCATCTAGAGTATATTATAACAAGTACTTAATAAATATTTGAGGAAGTAACAAAAGCCACATTTGTTAAAGAACCTACTTATAAACTAGTTATTATAGCTATGTTTCACTTTTATCAGTGTCATAATTGGTTGGCTTAGCATATTAAAATTTAGATGAATATATACCTAATAGCATTTAATTTGACAATAGTAACTTGATTGAAACTTTTGTTACTGTCCATTGCAATTTACCTTCAACTAGAAAAATAAATTTGAAGAAATGGAATGATCTTAAAAGCTAGTTCTCTTCTTTGTCCTTTAAAAAAAGAATAAAATTGAATACAAACTGAGATTTTTACTTGGGAGACTTTAGTATATTAATTTTCTCTTGGAGTTAGCTGTGTTGTTGAACATAATCAAAAGTAAGTGCATTGGCCACTGTTTTGAAGAACTAGTGGGCTAACATAGTGTTGCACTTAGCCAAATGTTCCGGAAGAATGTGGGAATAAAATGGCATCAGCTGAAGAATAACTAGCGGTATATGTGAGTCATGAAATCAAAGAACTATAAAATATTGAGAATTGTAAAGTATCTTGATATTTCTAGCATAAGATATCAATGTAGTATGTCCCAGGACTTCCTGAAAATGGTGGGGGGTTATTGTGGCACTGGTTGTGGGCATGATGTGAAAACATACATTTGTAGAGGTTTGAAATGGTAAGTCTTAAAGCAGATACAATGATGTATGCCAATGTTAATTCAGTAAACATTATTTGAAATAGATAAATAAAACTTAAGTTGGTCTTATTCTCTAAAAAAATCATGGGTAATAAAAATAGATAACAAAAGGATGACATAAGTGATATAGATATCATTAAAATCTCTCAGTAAAGAATTATTATAAAGAAAAAGATATTAAGTCACTGGCATATTAAACCATGGTTTTTCAACCTTGGCAATAGAATAAATAATTCTTTGTTGCCAAAGGCAGTCCTATGCATTGTAGGTTGTTTGCAGCAGTCCTACCTTTTGTCCACTAGATGGCAGTAGCAACACTCTTCCAATTATGAAAAGAAAATAATCTAGACATCGCTAATGCCCTCTACAATCTAAATGTTTCAGCAGGAGTGACGGAGAAATTTAGAATAGAAAAGACAATCACTACCCAAAAGATACCCACAGAATAAATGCTAATAAGAACAGGAATTATTACCTAATCTAAAGATATGCAACGCTTTCATTTTTAAGATATTTGTTGTCTATTTAAAAACATCACTGTTGGACTTGCTTGATCCTCCCTCTTTTTGAAGATAGTTATGTTTGCTAATAAAGAAAGCAGAAGTCAGCAAGACCAGCAATTTCCCATTCATTTTAGCCCCAAATCTCATTTCTTGTTAGTGAGAGCCTGACTTTAATCAGGATTGAAGTGCCAGATGAAGTTGGGATGAATTCATCAAAACTATTTAGTTATAATTTGACAAACTAAAAGATTTTAATGCATAGCTTATTCATTCATATCAAGTAGTCATATCTGAGTGTAGCAATAAGGGTAGAAGGTGTCACCATTAAAAATAAAAGCAAAGAGAAAAAAAAGCCACAGTGAGAACACAGACAGTATACTTTTGAATAGTTAGTAATGCTTTATGTCGGAAGATTAGTCATTGTTTCTGCCTGTCAATAAATAGGCAAATAATGGTATCACCACATAAATTCTAGAAAAGAGGAAATGTTATTTTGTATCAAAACATGATTATAATTAGTAATCGAACTTGACTACATTTTCTCTGAAAGCTTTAACAAGGAATAACTTTGGTCTTTCAGATTTTAGAATTACCCTACACATTATCTCCTTGGCTAGCTCTTGATGCCCATTAAAAAAAGATAATGGAATTGTTTCTTTTTCTTCAGTCTTCAAAGCTTGAAGAATTAATTTTATCCTGTATTTTTTTTTGGCTTCCATTCGTTAGTAATTTCCACATAGTGAAATCTATATAGTTTCCATAGAATTTCTTTATTATTATGAGCACCCAAAATAATTCCATTTGCTTGTTGAGCTTTTTAAAGCCATGGTTATATGTGTTCCAAGTCTCATTCATTTTATTCCACAACTAAATATTCGTTGGACAGTTTTAGAATAGAAATATCAAACAAATAATATACAGACAGATGGAGGGGGCATCTTGTTTTCCACTGAACACAATTTTTCATGTTTAATCAATACTTTTCTGTCATTTTGTTCATAAACTAGTCCAAACTGGTCCATTTGTACCTTAATCTCTTTTCACACTTTCTAGTCTTCTCCCAAATTAATACACTTAGAAATCCTAGCCAACTCAGGGTGCATAGATTGAGAATAGTAATGTCAGCAAGGTGATTAATTTTAAATGTAAAAAGTGCTACTTGAAAACATTCTTTTTCTCAACAAATGTAGTTTTCTTTTGCTATCACTTTTCATTCAAATTCAACATACCTGTCTTCCAATATTTACCTATATTCTAAATTTTTTCATCATGAATTAAAATCACGTGCTATTTTGAGAGATTTTTCTTCTTATTTAATGAATTGTCTTATATATAGCTATAGTAATGTTTGGCACACTGAATAAATATTTTTTAATTACCTAAGTATATATTTAATGCATTTTTTGGATTTTTGTATTATCTCATTCTTTCTGAAATCTTTAAAATTTCTAAAAATGTCTCATATACAAGTGATAATGTCCTAATGTACTTCTGATTGATCCTGGAAATAATACTATAATGAAATCAGGATATTTTATATTATTAATAAAACTTTCAGTATTCTAACTCATAATTTAGAGACAAATATTTTGGATTTTCCTTTAGGCATAGTTAAGAAACTATTCCTCTAATTAAACAGTATTGACTTTAAGATTTTGTCAAACAAGGATACTAGAATATCAGTTGAGCTAGAAAAAAAATGTGTCTGTTTAATAAATTAATACACTTGTATTATATTAGCTCTGATGTCAGCATTAACTACTGGAAGATTTTGGTTTTTGTTTTTTGTTTTTTTTTCGAGAGTGTAAGCATACAAATAAATCTATTTTTAAGAACAAGACATTTTTTTCTACATACAAATAATTATTTGCAACTTTTTTTTCATATTGACAGGACATTTTATCCTTTTCAAGTAAAGGTGAATTTAAAAACTTAATAAATTCCAATTCTCTAAGGTTAAGTAGTTAATATGCCATTATATATATCAACTTAATTGTTTGGGTTTTTTCCTACATTTTTGAATATATATATGTATATATATATTTTAATTGAGATAACATTGATTTGCATTGTTGTTCATATATTGGAAATATAGAATCCCCTCTTTCAGAAATACAAATATCTCAATTTTCTATCATTCTTAATCATCTTGACAACTCTATGACATTGACAATTAAATTCTATTTACTATTTATTTTTTAGTACTGAAAGGGGTATTTTAGAATTAGTTTTTGTTAATTTTTTATTAAGGGACCATTGGCATAAATTATTGTTAGTGTAGGATCCCCCAACTCAGGTTTAGTTACCGAGGTGCAACCACCATCAAAGCAATCACAGTCTACCACCAGAGTCTATTGTGTTCCCTTCCCACTTCTTTCTTGTGCTTCCTTCCTCTTCCCCCTCCCACCTCAGTTCTGTAGTCAGTTTTCATGGGTTAAGTTTTAAGCTTATCTTTATCTCACCCTTTGTTTGGTTTCTCTTTATTCTACATATATATTACACCATCTGGTATTTTTCTTTCTTCTTCTGACTTATCTCATTTGGCATAATAACGTCTAGCTCCATCCACATTGCCACAAATGGCATGAGTTTCTTTTTTGATTGCTCAGTAGTATTCCGTTGTGTATATATGCCACATCTTCTTGATCCACTCATCTGTTTTGGGGTACTTGGGTTGTTTCTATTGCTTGGCTACTGTAAATAGTGCTGCATAGACTTGAGAGCACAGGTTTTCTTCTGAAGTAGTATTTCTGCACTATTTGGGTAGATAGCTTAGGAGTTGAATTACTAGATTGTATGACAGATTCATTTTTAATCTTTTGAGAATATTCTATACTGTTT
Organism: Galemys pyrenaicus; assembly: GCA_019455555.1. NCBI lineage: Eukaryota > Metazoa > Chordata > Mammalia > Eulipotyphla > Talpidae > Galemys > Galemys pyrenaicus. The sequence goes on along the minus strand of JAGFMF010011865.1, from coordinate 3,354,718 downwards.
CCACAGGGGCTGAACCAGTCTATATTTGCACCAACAGTGTAGGAATATTCCTTTTTCTCCATACTCATGCCAACCTTTGTTGTTTCTAGAATTTTTCTCATGGACCATTCTCACAAATGTGAGGTAGTATCTCATTGTGGTCTTGATTTGTATTTCTCTGATGATAAGTGGTGGTCAACAATTCTTTATGTGCTTATTTGGGTTTATATGTTTTCTTTGGAGAATGCTCATTTAGCAATTCTGCCAATTTTTTAATTGGGTTGTTTGTTTCCTTTTTGTTCAATTGCATAAATTTTTTCTAGATCTTCAGTGTCAATCTTTTTATCAGATGTATGCTGTGCATATAATTTTTCTCATTCAGTAAGATGTGTTTTCTTTTTAGTTATGGTTTATTTCATGAGACTAATATTCAGTAATAATTACATTTTTTAACTTTTCTCTTTTTTTGAGCAATTTCCTGGTAATTAATGAATTTAGAATAATAACATCTGTGACTTATGAATATCATTGCATGTTTTCCAATAAATTGATGTATTCAGTTAGCTACAGCCTTAATTTTCGTTTAAGAGAATTGTCTTTATGGAACAAAAACTTTTTATAGGACCAAATGGAAAATTAATATAATTATCATTGTAACTGTATGGTTTTTAAGAAATAACTATATATCTCTGAGTTGTGACTTTAAATTACTTTCAAAGCTTTAATGAGTGAGAAATAACCTTAAGTAGTTCTTGACACTGTCTTTTTTTTTATTTCAACCAGGAACATAGTGATAATAATATTCCTGTTACTCCATTTTCATTCCCATAGAATATTCAAAAGCTATCTTCTTAGACTATGCTTTCCTGTCTATGTAATTTGAATATAAAATTCAAATTTTATATGGAATATTTTGAAAACCATATCTATAGTAGAGATTTTGCTTAGTAGCTCAGATATTATTTCATTTTTTCCCCTTTCTCAGCCCCATTCTAATTTGCATAGGTTTGAACTTAGCAGTCTTCTTTAACTTCCTTCCCTCAGGTTACTTTCCATGAATATGCTAATTATTTACCTTTCTGAGCTGGGAGTTTTCTGAGAACACTCAAAATGTCATTCATTTGTAGAGAAAATAGTTCAGATCAGTGAGTGGATAGTGATCTTTGTTGTGAATTTATCATATGATTTTTGTGAATGCTTTCTTGTATTGTATTTATATGTTGGTCCCCAGAAGTCTGTCATTATGTGCCTGTACATAAAAACAATGAATGAGTAACTTTTTGGTAGGGACATTTCTTGTCTCCATAATCACATGAATTCTTTTAGGCAATATTAGGAATATAATACAATATGCATTTTTATATATATAATGTTGAAATAGATTAATAAAATTATTTTTCCAGCATTTTATCTTTTGACAAAATAGATATTATCCATATTTACATATTGGGTAAATCAATATACTTGTTAGAGGATATACTGTTGTATGATAAGAATAACTTTTATTCAATCAGTGTTGTATTTATTTGAATTTATTTGAATGCCATTTATTTGAATTGTTTTTATTTGAATGCTAACATAGTATTCTCTAAGTATCCTCTTATACTTCTAGTAGTATTAAGATTTCTGAAGACTGGCCTTTAAAAAATACATCTGGAAAACATAAGCAGAAAGTACTAGATACTATTATGTGTATATTTCTGAGAATACTATTTTATATATTTAAAGAAGTTAAAACAAGCTTAAATAGTTTTATTAGTCTACCTAACGTTGTCATGATGGTGCATAAGTATATTATGTACTATATAAGACATATAAAACGCATAGTGTAAGTCTGTTATATCATGCATTTAAATAAGAATTCAACTAAAATACTTCAGTATGTGTTGTAATTACCTAATATGTTACCAGGTAATTTAATTTTATCAGGGTGATTTGTATTAGTTAGTTCATCATTAATCCCAAATAAGGTCAATACAGAGTCCATAACTCAATTTTCATCACATTTGGACTTGTCATTCTTCAATTAATATCACAGATTATAAAATAATCAATACAGTTTCTTCCAAAAAGATTGTCTATACGTATGGTGAGAACTGGGAGATCAGATAGATTCTCTCTTCCAAGTCATAATCATGATTTTAATTAAAAATCCATGTTCAATGTGGGGAGAAAAGAGATGGAATGTCTGTAAATTTGTTTGATAATATATTGTATTCTTAATATTGGATAGCATTTTAATTGAAGTGATAATGATATTCCTATTACTCTGTATTCATTCCCATAGTATGTTCAAAACTTATATTCTTAAACTATGCTTTCCTGTCTTTGTAACAAAAGCTGGTAGAAATGGAAGGTTTAAAAAAATGAGAGAGAAAACAAAAAAATGGGGCCTCCCTGGTGGCGCATGGGGTTGAGTGCCGCACTGTGGGGTTTCTGCAGCCACTGCAGCACTAATTCCATCCCCAGCCAGGGAGGGGACCCACATTCGCCGACAGCAGACCTCTCCTGTCTCCTGGTGCTTCCCTCAGCAGTGTGCTTCAGTCAATCTGCCTTTTCTGCTCCCCACTCTGTCTCCCGTGAATCCTCTGACATCCTCATACCTTTGGCCTGTACCCCAGTTCTTGTATGCACAAATAGATAAATCTTTAAAAAGTCTTGAGGCTTCCCTGGTGTCACAAGGGGTTAAGCACCACACTAAGAAGCATCAGCAGCCACTGCAGCATGAGTTCAATCCCTGACCAGAGAGCTGACCAACATGGCTCAGCAGACCTCTCCTGCCTCACTCACTGCTCCCCTCAGCTGTGTATTTCAGTCTATCTGCCTGTTCTGCTCCCCACCTGTCTCTGATGAATCCTCTCAAACCCTGCGCCTCTGGCCTGTACCCCAGCTCTTGAATGCATAAATAAATAAAATCTTAAAAAAAAGAAAACAAAAAAAAATGCAGACAGAATCTTCCCCAAAAGTCTAAAGGAATTAGACAAGCATTCATTTTTGAAATATTTGTTAATGTCATCAGCAGCCTTTATTCCATGCCTTGCTTCTTTTTGACTCACCTTGTATTTTTTGATGTCGTGACCATAAAGTCCAGTATGAACTGTGACTCTGTGCATGCACCCACATAGTTCAATGAGAAAAGTATTGCTAAATTACGTAGATGATTCTCCAAATAAATATCTTGTACCCACAGTAGAGCTCATTTTCCACACTGCAGTTGCATTCAGGTCAGGGTAAAGTAAGATGTTAAAAATTATACACCAAAAAGTTTATAGTGCCTTCTCATATGACCACTGACAAACCAACAATGCAAAATAAAAATTTCAAACTAATATGTGGAGTTTCCCAAACCCCCTTGTTCCTGGGGATATTTCCTGGTGCCCAGAGTACCTTCATGTCAGCTAAGTATAGGGTCAGAAAGGAGTCTCACACCAAGGGCAAAAGTCCTGGTCTGAGGAACAGGGCAGATATTAGCATAGAGATAATGAGCTTAGAACAGCAGGAACAATGGACCCCTCCCAGGCAATAGCCCCTGGTCACTCCACATAGCTTACTTCCCCACTAACTGCTCCCCCCTCCCCATAAACTTGTATTTACACTTTCTAGGATTAGTAAGATTATATTGCATTCACAGAAAAACTTTTGTCCTCCTTTGACTTAAATATGCATGATCTCCTTCAAACCACACTACTAACCAAATGTCCTCCATATTTCTAGTCAATGATCTATGAAGATTAGAAAGTTTTTAAGGGGATAGAAAGCTTTAAGTATTTTTTTGTAGTAATCCTTTCAACTATTTTTACAGTTTCTCATTGAAGGTTTAAAATTAAGGGGTGAGGATCATTGACACCTTGCCTCCTAGGTTGGTTGTCTAAAAAATTATATTTTCTGGCTTTTTAAAAGGGCTGGTTGAGTGCATTATTCTCTAAGGGAAATTTGCCATACAAAGCAAGTGTGTAATTTATTAATGTTTATAGATATTTTGTATGTTTTTGAGCAATGAAATAGATTATCCAATGGGGAAATTTTAAATAGAAAATAATTTGGTTACAATAGAGACTCCTTCAAAAAGAAGATATGCAAATGACTATGACAGGAATGTAGGTGGCTGTGGCTCTGGGTTTTGTTTCTGTTTTTTTGATTCAGATAATTTAGGTGAGCTTAGGTTTGAGAATTTTAAAATATGTTTATTCCTGAGAGTAGGGACAAGAGACATCAGAGAGAAAGATAGTTCCTTGACTTAATGCTGAATATCTGATTTTCCTAAATGGTTAAGCCTGTCCTACTGCTCTATCTGAAAATCCTATCAGAATCTGTTACAGGGTAGGGAGAGGAGCACTTAGAAGGGTAAAAGTTTAGTCAAATAGGATTGGCTTAAAGCAAGGCCCAAAAACCTGGCACACATTTAAAGGACCTTTTATTAGAGACCCATAGAAAAGGGTTAGAAAGAGTTAGACAAATTTGGGAGGAAAAGAGCAAAATTAAAATTAAGATGAAAGCTGCCATTGCTAACCTTCCCACGGGTTTTTTACTTACATCTGTTTTAACCAATTTAAGACTAAAAAGCAAGCACAGTTTTTTTATATGTCCCTCTGCTCCACGTGCCCCATCCAGGTCTCTTTGCTGTTTTTTATCTTCCTTTCTTCTCTTTTTTTTTTCTGCAGAAATCTTCTTATCCTCAGTTTTACTCACTTAGGGCGGAACCAGGATTTTGGGAACTTCCCCTTTTCCTGGGACCACCCTGTTACACCTCCATATTTTGTCTCCTTTTACCTTCACATGTTCATGGTAGAAGACATTAATATTTCATTAAAATATTGTATTCATACTTCCTAGCACCGTGATCTTTATTCACTGAAGTAATTTGAAGAGTTATGAATTTTTAACAACAGAATTAAAAACATTAATTTAAATATTTTCCCATTCAGTAGTAAATACTAGCAGGGAACTACCAGTGCTATGCAAGTTGTAGCTACTGTGAACAAATCATTCCTGAGGTTTTATAAGCTTTTCACTTGGTTAATTGAACAATAGAGTTATGTACTCACTCTAACATGCCAGACTCAGTGGGAGGGATAATATGAGATCATTTGTCTTGCATGGTGTTAATATGAAGCCTTATAAAATTACCACAATAATAATAATGATGAGCTGCAATGAAGCTTACTGTCATACTCCCCATTTAATTATATCTTAAGATTTGATTTAGCAAACTTCCCTCTTTTCATTAACAGCAGGAATCAGATATTCACATTAGGAAAGAAATGAATGTCACTAATGAAACAGTTTTGTTCAAGCAACATGCTTTCAATATATGAGTTAAATCTTCAAAGTCATATCAAATCAGCATGCTTTGTACTACAGGGAACTGAATTATATAGCCAATAGTCCTCCTTGACTTAAGTAAGACCATACCCTAAAGACCCCAGAGAAAATAAAAAAAAAATGTATCCATTCTCTAAAGGTGGAAATAAAATGTGATTCACTGGTCCCTCTTAATAACTATTACAAGAAGGTTATCATCCTTTGCAATATAATGATATCTGGACAGAATGCTTTCATCTGTTTTACCATTTCTACTATTGCTTGAAAACAAAATACCCATTTAATCAAGAGCACCTACTAAAATGATGATTCAAATTTCCACGGCACAGCAGCACGAGTTTGATCCCCGGCCAGGAAGGAGACCCACAGACCTCTTCTGCCTCACCCATTGCTCCCCTCAGCAGTGTATTTCAGTTCATCTGCATGTTCTGCTCCCCACTCTGTCTCTGGTGAATCCTCTCACCACCTGCACCTCTGGCCTATATCCCAACACTTATGTGCATAAATAAATAAATCTTTTTTAAAAATTATTGAGAAACTACTAAATATTTGCAGAAGAAATGAAAAGAAGTCTTATGTCTGTTACTGAAAATCATGAAATTGAGTGTAGTATTTACCTCTGCCCATTAAGTATGGAAAATAAGATTAGAAATGTTTGTTTGAAATAGTGTTTTTCTTGAGTCAAGGACATCCAGAAAGATGGACAGTTAATTGAAGTTAAGGAAGAAAAGTTGACTCAAAGTACATCAATATGGATAACAGGGTTTTTTTTTCTTTCTTTCTTTTACCTTAAGTTCATCTTGAAAGTGATTTATTTTCATTTTTTTCCTACTCTGTTAAGATTTATAACACAATGTTGATCTGCTTCTTGTTCATCTTTCTCCTGTTTCCTTAGATTCTCTCTAGGCCTAGCATTTGTCCTCTTATTATATAAAACTTAAAGAGAACAGAATAATATCTTGTTCATATTAGTTACTTATTAATGGCTTTCTATGAATTTCTCTGCAGGGATAGGGATAGAGTTTAAAACTTAATAATCTTGCTAATTTTTTGCATAATTTAGAGCACAGGAGATATTTAAAATTTTATGGAAGTCTTCTGGGAAGCCACATCTCTGCTTTTCTCAAATTTAAGATTTTAATTGCCTCAGTGTTTCATAATATTACAGCTTATTCAGAAATTCTCTTTTCATGATCTGACAGCTCCTGTTTTAATTCTGAGAGCCTTTCTTTAGGTAAATTCTGTTATCCAAGGAACTTTTATCTGTGCCATGTGGGATCAATTTCCTATTTACTTGCTTTGCATCCATCAGTGTTTTACCTAATTCTGTATATTAAGCAAAAAGGGATTTCCAGTATTTCCATTTTCCTTTGTGCCACTAATATAACAATGTACTGATTTGATCACTTGATTTATAGTCTGTATCAATCCAAATAAAATGTCATCCACCTTTTTGGCATAAATTCAATTTCCATTCATGTTTGTTCAAATCCAATAAAGCCTTTATATTAAGGAGGATTTTGGAAATGTGCAGCTTCCAAATTTTTCCCAAATTCTTTATTCATCAGAATATATCTTTAGAAAAATTTTGCATCTGATTTTCACAATTATATTTAGAAGAATACTAGAAAAGATTTTTAGTAAATTAAAATGTATGCATTTTAAAAAGATGTAAACACATTTTCTCTGATAGGAAAAAAGCACTTTTACCTAACAACAAGAATAAGCCTTCAAATACTATCGATATATCCTGCAGTTCTTATGTTCCTTGCTTCTGTTCTCTTCTAATCAAAAAGCCTTCAAATACTATCGATATATCCTGCAGTTCTTATGTTCCTTGCTTCTGTTCTCTTCTAATCATTGTTCTGGGACTGCTTTTCGCTCACGCTTTCATCTTCATTCCTTTAGCTTTCCTGATACCTTTGAATTATTCTTACTCCTCACACTTTGATCCTTAGTTTGTTGCATCTCTGCCTTGATATTTGAGCTTTTTTCCTAAACTTTTTATACTAACCACATTGCACAACAACAACAGAAAGCTAATGCAATTAGTTAAATTACCAAAACCCAATGACTTACAACAATATGGCTGTCAGACTCAAAGTCAGAAATCCAGGGCTTTACCAAGTTTCTCTGGGCCTGAGCTTCTCTGCTTGAGGTCTCTATGGCTCAAGTCGATTGTCTGGTGGACCAGGCCCTTATCTGAAGGCTCTGGCAAAGAATCTATTGTGCTCCCTCAGGTTGTTGGTTTTACAAAATAATTTCACATTTATCAGTGTGTGTGGTTGGCAGGGGGAAATTTCCCTTTATCATTTAAGTTCCTGGCTGAGCCATCCACTGTTATAAAAGACAGATTAACAAGAAGAAAAACAAATTAAAAAATAATAACATGTATACCTCCTGTATATATGGGAAAGAACTAGGAAAACTGATCCATATTGCTCAAACCACAACCTTAAATAACATGTCTACATATATACCGGAAAAGATGTTGGGGGTGGAGTGGGGAGTAAGGGGAGACCAGTTATGACACAAAAGCACTGTAATCTAGGGTGTAATTGTTATGCAGATTTAGATTGTTGGCTTCTCCATTTGTTAAGAGTTTCTCCAGATTTGGTCATCTTTCTTTCGGGCACAGAGAGGCAGACACCTGCACAAATGGAGATTTCCTTTTTAACTATAAATATCTTTAACAAAACAGTAACTTCTGGTTGATTTTCAGAGCTTTTCATATATCTATTGTCTCCTAAAAACTCTCCTAAAATAATTCTTATGCCAAAGAGTCATATCTTGTGATGGCAAATTTGCCTCCCTTTTATCAGCTTTTTGCCCACACACTAGATTAAAGGTCTAGAGGATTAAATGATTTGCCTACCTGAAGTTATAAAAGCAAGAAGTGAAAGTTGGACCCAAACTTCTGTCTTTATTTAGACCCCAACACTCTATACTCATTCAAGTGCAACGTACTTAGCGTTGTTCATTAAGTCAGCTTATCCCAGTATTGGATGTATCTTTTTCCTTTCTTTATTATATATATAATATACTCAAAAAGCTGGATACATTGACTCAGAACTTTTAATATTATTCACTTTCGCATGAAATAGACAAAACACTTTTAATGTGTATTTAACTATGTAGGAAGAAATTATTTGGCAAATCAAAACTATACTAGAATACTTTGTTACTGCAAAGGAGTCCCTACTTTCAAACAACAGGTACGATTAAACTATTTTATCGTGATCAAATACAATGTCAATTTGTGAATCATTTGGATTAATCCTAATTATTCAAAGCTAAAAATTATTTTCCATTGTTATTTCAATCTCTCTGTTGGAATTTAATTTTTTGTTGCTGTTTTTCTTTTTTTACCTTCAATTGTGACAGTTATACTAAATTCACAAGCTATGTTGAAATAACTAGCTAGGTCTAGTGGTAGGTAGGCTTATTTCCATATAATTTGGTTGAATACACAAACTAGTGTGTTTTCTAAGGAACAAAATTGCTCTCTTTACATTTTTGCTCTAGTTACGGAAGTGTTAATTGAATCTAAAAATCACTTTTCTCCCCTGCTATTGTTGTGAGTAAATTAAATGATCAAGAAAGCAACTGTGAGATTTAACAACATTTTGCATAAACAACTTATGTTTGAGAATAGTCCTGCCAGCCTATTCCTGCCAGAGTTAGTCCCTGAACAGTATGCATAATAAGTATGTGGGGTTTCAAACATCTAGGAATTAATGCAGCTTTGAGAAGAGTAATTGTCATCCCTTCCTCTTTTTCTACCTCTTTCCCGCTTTCTTTTCCTCCTTCAGCCTCCCCCTGCTCTTCTTCTTTTCTGCCCTTAACTCCTTTATCTTTCCTGATCTTCTGCCTGTCTTCTTTTTTTGGTTATTTGAAAAACCAGTTGTTCAGAAATGTATTCCAAAGTAGCTTTTGACAGCATTTAATTTTGTCATCAATGACACCCCTTTTTTTTCCACTTAAAGAGAGGCTATGAAACATTGAAACTAAAAGTTATACAAACTAGTGGTATTTTAATCATCTGTGACTCTTAGAGGTACTTTGTTTTTGGTAAGACTTATTATCAAAAGAATGGAATAATATGAGATTTATTTTTAATTTTAGGACTAATGTAAGGGCAGAGTAGAAATTTCCTTCTTCCCTCCAGGTTATTCTTGGACTGGTCAAGCCATCTAAGTAAAATCAGACAGACAGTAATTAAAAAGAACAAATTTAATTATATAAGTATGGAGAATTTATTTGACTGTAAATTCTACAGCAAGTAAGAAAGACACAAAATTTTTATTCTTGAGTTAAGAAATGGAATAGTGGCCTGAGGTATCAGGAAGAAAGGAGGGGGTCTCACATGAGGAAGATGAGGAGTTCTGTAACTAAAGTTGAATGGTTTTTGAATGCCCCATTTCAACACCTTCCTTTAAAGTGTACTTCTTAGATATAGAGACTGGCAGGTATAATGTTCAACTTATAGCATTTTATAGTTTATTACAGGTTTCAAAGAACCACTGTAAGGATTAATCATATCAAGTTAAAGACCATAGACATTGGAATGAAACAATTCTGAAATCAAATCCTACTCTATTATTTAGTATCTGTATATGGTATTTTAACAACCCAAAATATTTTCTAATCCAACATTGCATTGTTGGATGGTAAACATTAGATGAGAAAAAGTATTTCCCACAGTGCTTGATACATAATAATAAATTAGTAAATGGAAACAGTTATTGTATATTCTTTTCATGCTGAGAAATTTCTAGAGATTATTCAATCAAGAAGATTTTTTATTCTTCTCCCAATTCACCTTAGGTTAACAGATGGCAACTTAACACTTTCTAGGGTACACCACACTGACAGATTCAGTGGCATGAACTTTATAAAGTCCTATATTAACAGCTTCTTCACTGTCAGATACAAAATATTGAGCCAAAAGGTATGTGGGAAGCTGATAAATAAGTTTCCACAAATATTGGCATGAGCCAATGTTATGAGAATGTAATATCTCAGTTTTGGGCAGTTAACTGCCACGACCATTTATAATAATTTCTGGTTTTCACTGAGTAGCAGGTGTTTTGTAAAATCTGTAAAATTTTTCAAACCTATAAATATGTAGCATCGTACAGTTGGCTAGGGAGACAATATATTGCCAACTCATATCTTTGGCTTTCATTTATTTTGTTGTTTCTCTGTCCAGATGGTTTTAATTTGAACCAAAATATTTTAGTAATTTAAAATAAAATGTTAAAATTCTAGGAATCATTCTAGCAATAAAAATACAATAAAAACTGATTTTTTGCAGGACTCCAATACCAACATATGGTGGTAAAAACTCAACAGAGAAGAGTGGTAAATATATATAATTGCAATTATGTTAGTAACTTAATGATAAAAGTAATTTGATGTAAGTAATTATTACTTCATCTATAGAAGAGATGAGTAAAGCTTTGGAAATATTTAAAAATGGTACCAATTTATTTTACTATAAATTCTTAATTAATAAATTATTGATGATCAATAGAAAGACCAAGATATATAACCTCCATGTGGGTAGGGGGTCTTTGCTTTATTTGCTGGTGTCTTGTGTAAAGAATATTCTTGAGTACACAGTAGGCAGTAAGTAAAAATACTGAGTGAATAAGTGAATGCCCTAATGAACACATAAACTATCTGTTTACATTGTCTTCCTGTGTGGTGTTTTCTTTTTTTAATCTCAAAAATGTTCTCTTTGAATCTTGTAAATCTTACAATTTACTGGGAAAATTGCTTCATCATTTTGTCTAGCAATTCCTTTCCTTGTAAAGTGAGTTGTGGAACATAAATTAAGAACATAAATTAATTATCATAATGCCTGGCACATAGTAAGGGATCATTAAATGTTTGTGCATTTTTAATGAACATACATTATAAAATTAGGGTCCTATTACTTTAACCTAGAAATTGCTATTTATAAATAAGAAAGTAGGGATCCTTGTGACAAGTTTTAAAATATAACAATAGAAGTAACACCGCCTACGATTTACTACTTTAAAAAGAACAAATGTTCATATTGATGCATATAATATATTTTTGTTAAACAAAAGCATAATTTAGTCAGCATCATATGCCATTTGGAAAAGAAAAGCAAAATTTAAATGCCATTTCTGGGATATTATAAAATATTAAGTCCCTGAAATAAGAGGTAAGAATAAAATACTCTCATTAACCTAATTCCTGGCACAATTTTGAAGACATAAAATCATATATGAGTCAAAAGTATTACACCATATCTTAGTGATGATTTGTGTAATAGGGGAAAAGAAGAAAATTGGCCCTACTCTTCTGAGGTTTTTCCCTGAGTGATCGTGCAATCAAATTAAGATCAGAGAGATTAGAAGGAGAAAAGAAATTTAATTACATACATATGAAATAAAAATGAATAATATTCTAAATTAAATGGGGCAAAGTAAGGGATTATATCCTAAGTTGAGGAATGGGATAAGGAATGGGGTTTCAATGAGAAGAGGGGGAACTCATATGATGAGGAAAGGGTAACTCAGATAATGACAAAGACCTGATAATCTGTAGTTACATGTTTACCCTACCATATAGATAGGTTTCTCCAATAAAGAGGTTACTTCTAGTAAAATTCTTAATTCTGGAATAGTCCCAGTTTTCACTTTTCTAGATAATTAGGGTAGTGGAAAAACTTTCTTGTGTGCCTGCAGGATCTTGATTGACCTAAGGCCAAAATCATGTACATGCCACAGTGACACATCTTTGTGAGGTCTGTTCTGGATATCTTGGGATAGCTTATTAGAACATCATAGGGATACCTACATTTTAGCACCTTTATAAATTTCCTAAGTGAATAGAAATTTCCAATGAAAAATTAAATTAATATACTTTATCCATTCAAATTTTTAATATATTTTGTCATTGATCTGGAAAATTATGCCTAATGAAACCAACCTTGAACTTACAGCTGCTAGGGAAATTCATAGTAATGTAAATGCTATATGTGTATAGCTATTAGAAGAATTTATTTTCAGTCAGCTTCCCCTAAATGGCCACATTACTGCAATACAAAACTTTTAAGACCTTTAAAAAAGTGAAGCTATGCCCATACTTACTGAACTTTATTATTAACCTCCCTGAGAGCTTAGAGGAAAGTTTGAGTGGTTGTAAATTGTTGTTAAGTGGAAAGGGTGGTAACTGATCTAAAGACTTTGAATTGGTATTAGAAATATTACCCAAGGTTTGCTTTTCTCAAAATACATTATCATATGATCTTCTGGGAAGAAAGTCATGAAAAATATATGTATATAATTTTATACTATCAACAAAAGACACTTTTTTTTCCTAGAGAAAAATCCTCATCATCATTTTAGGAGATGGTAAAATATTTCTGTAGTTTTTTTTTTGTTTTTCACAACTCAACTGGTGGCATATTATGGAGCTAAAAATAAAAACTGAATTGGTTATAAAATAAAGAATGTTATCTTGAGAAAACTAAATATTTTCATGCTATATAAAGCATGAGCATCACTGCCTAGATATAGAATAATCTTTAAATTATATGTTGTTGTTACAATTATGTTATTTCACAAGTGTTTTTTTTTCTAAAAAACATTTGTAATGATCAACTCCATAGCTATTTAATATTAAATAAGTTCATTCTCTTGCTTCATCTATATAAACCATGAGCATGTCACATTTGTAGTGATAGTTTCTTTTGAAAAACATTCAAACACACATAATAGTAAAGACCGAAGTACAATGATCCTCCATATACCTATCAGCCAGATTTTGCAATGCTTGATTTAACATAGCACATTTTTTTCTCTCCCATTCTGTTGAATTGTTATTTTTAATTAACTTTTATTTATTTATGCATACAAAGGTGTAGGTCACAGGTGTGTGGGGGGGTGAGAGGATTCACAAGAGACAGAGTGGAGAGAAGAACAGGTGGATCTACTGAAATATACTGCCCAGGGGAACTGAAGGTGAGACAAGAGAGAGCTGTTGTACTATGTGGATTAGCTCCCTGGCTGGGGATATAACTCATGCTGCAGTGGCTGGCGATAGCTTGATAGTGCTGAGACTTAACCCCTGCGCCACAGGGAGGCCCTCTGTTGAATTACTTTTAATCACTTTTCTCTACTTTACCATTCATGTCTAAAAATACTGGATATATTCCTATGTAGTGAAAATTACCATACATGACAACTTTAAGAATAATTCACTGATATATAATAATATCTATGTCCATATTCAAATTTTCTCAATTGTCTTGGAAATATCTTTTTTCTTTTAAAATATATTTTGACTTTGTATAGCTGTAGAATAACATTACTATTTCAGCAAAAGTCCTACAGTTGGTCTGTATTAGAGTATGAGTCTATGTAATAAAACTATGCATTACATAGAAATGGGTAGAATAGTCATCACTGCCTAGATATAGAATAATCTTTAAATTATATGTTGTTGTTACAATTATGTTATTTCACAAGTGTTTTTTTTTCTAAAAAACATTTGTAATGATCAACTCCATAGCTATTTAATATTAAATAAGTTCATTCTCTTGCTTCAAAAACATAAATGACAATATTTCACTACTCAAAGGGGTTTAGATCATCATGAAATGATTTGCAACTATGACATTATGGTGCTTTGGAAGATAACACAATTTGTATAAATTGTTAAAAAAAACACAATTTGCTCCTTTCTTTTCCTTCCCCACCCCAGCTAACACACACACATAGATTTGCAATGAGCAAAAATGCTTTTATGTTTGTATAGGAAATACACTGAGAGAGTAACTAGCATTGCTCTTTACCATCTACTCAGAAAAAAAAAAACGGTGAAAAGATATTAAGCATCATTTTTTATCTAATATTTTAGTTTTAATTTCAATGACAGAAGTTATAAAATAGGTAGATAATGTTTACCTACATATTGACACCATCTGATATAAAGTTCACAGAACTGGTGCATGGAGCAGAGCATTTTCAAAGTCATCAAACTCAGGTACTATTTTTCTCCATAAAGAATAAAAAAGAAGCAGAGCACACAGAAAAATAAATGGGTTTTACATGACCATGAAACCACTAAAACAGAAGTCAAGTTTTAGATATTCACAAAACTGGCCATTATTTTTTATACTTTACTAGTATATAAAGTGTTTTCAGCATGAGGTTTTTTAAAATCATAAAATTGCAATTAAATAGTTTTAATTTTTTGTAAGTCTCTGCAGTTTCTTAACTCACTGAGAATGAGATATGCATTTAGGATTCATGTAAGAAATAGAAAGAAGTGATGGAACAGACTACATAACACAATAATTTCTGGTATATTTAGACTGCATTATTAGAATATTCCAGTTGTTTGTGGCTATGGAGAGTTGGTAGAGGGTGAGATATGTACACGTGTTTACATGTGGAGGAGTGAATTTGTTCTCCCAATTATAATTAAAGAAGCTAGTGGCAAATCAAAAAAAACTTGAGAAACAAAAAAGACTATTCAAGTTAAAAGTCATCTTTACACTTTATTCAAATCAAGAGGCTTTCTTAGATTAATGTTGTGTTTTACATTTGCATGGCAATAACGAAAAGTAGAACCTGATTGTAACCAAACACCTATTTAGAAGCATCTTATTTGTATGATCCTCTATCATAACTCTTTCATGTTATGGATTAAAAAAACAGGCCCAAATTGGTTCAGTGATTTATCCTAAGTCACATATAAATTAAGTGATAGAGTTAGGATTAGAGCCCATATCTCCTACCTCCCAGCTTAATGTCCTTTATGCTCTCCTAAACACATTTAATATCTAGGGTACTGAATGATACCAGAACAAATTATACATCATATAAATTAATTATACAACTAATTTTAATTTTTTCTAAAATTTCTGTATTTGTGAAGTATTTTAACTGTTGTTATTAATCTGTTATATGTAAGTATTGCTGAATTTTAGTGATGAACGTGCCTTATATAGTAAATTATAAAGCAAAAGTGGAGTTTCTTTGTTTTTTTTTAGATAGTACAACAGGACCAAGAATCAACTGATCTTAACACCAAAGTAGCTTTTTGTTTGCTTGTTTCTCTTTCTTCCATGTAGGTGATTCTGAAACTGAAATGAAGAAATGTTGGACAGATGAGGAGTTAAGAGTTCATTCGGCTGTCCAGATGTATCCAAGTACCCAGTTATTTGGCAATAAATACATCTGGGCAACTGATTGAACTTTTCGCTTTTCATGACTCAACTGGAACCCCTTCAACCAGAAGGACCGACTACATAGCCAAAAGTGTGTGATCTCTTAAACTAATGAAATGGGATGTGGAAATTGTTTATGGGGGAGGAGACACTAATGTAAATATAAGTGAGAATATATTTATTTAAGTGAGAATGCATTGGAGATTTATCTAAGTTGAATTTTAAGTATCTTAGCAATAAACGAAGAGGTATTTTTTCTAGTTTACAAAATGAGAATGAAACTAAGAAAATTTTTAACTGTTGCCTTCAGTTAGACTTATTACAAGTTGAACTCACCAGTATAAAAGATTTGTGTTTGTTACTGTGATTGAGAATAATCAACATATGTTGGCTAATATTATTAGTACATTATAATATTTTTAAAATATCTAACCTCAAGCAATGGTTACATACATATGCTCATCTAAATCATTTCCCTGAGTGTCTGTCCCATTAGACCATTTCCTTTTATTCATAGCAGTTCTTACTATCTGAAATTATCCTACTTGTTTCAGTGTGTATTGTCTGTATCTCCTGCTAAAATGTAAACTCCATGAAAATGGCGACCTTGTCTACCTTGTTTCCATGAACAGCATCCATTACAGTGTCTAGCACACAATAAGTAAGAAAAAAACACATTTGAATGCATGAAAATATTGTTATAGTGTTCAGTCTTATATAGCTGAGTTTTTTTCCACGCAAAAGTTTAGCACATGATTTTCTTTGTGAGCTCCGCTATTCAAAAGCCTTCACTGTACTCATCTATGTAGATGCTTAAGCTGAGACAATTCAGAGAGAGTTCTATTACTTATGGAGACAGCGCCTTCAAATTGTTGGACACTCTGCCCACTAAGATAGATTCTCTAAAATACTATTATTGCTATCATGGGGTGATATTTGGTAGCTATCTGCTCTTTATCAACTTTGAAATATTATTTTAAGTAAATAGACTCAATCTAGCTATAAAAAACAGGATTGTGCATACTGTAGATTTTAGGAGTTAACTATCTTAGTAAGTTTCAATTTAATACTGATCACTCTCAAGATATATGTAAAATACAAGAGGAAGCATTTAGTAAATAAAAGGAGAAAATTTTTTTTCATTTTTATTCCAAGTGCAAAGGAACACTTAATTTTTTAAATAACCACTTAAATTAACTTAAGGGACTGGGGGAAAGAAATGAGGGTAATTACACTAGACCTGCATTCAAATATAATGTTCTTTATTACCAGATAAATAAAATATCCAGGAAAAACACAGACTATCTTCTAGTTACGTCTCTCCTGGCCTTCATTTTCAAAAGTGTCTTGGTTTGGAGAAGAAATTATGAAACCACCTAACCTAGAGAATCCCATGTTCATAACTATTAGAGATGGCACACACCGGGAAGTATCCTATTGTCATGGAAGTGCTGCATTCTCAGGCAAGCCAAGGAAAGATGCAGAAAGCAAGTTGTTAGTATTGTATCAGCCTATAATATAGATGCTTGATTTGTAAAGAGGTAATCAATCTCGTGGAAGTCTTATAGCCTGAGACATTTTGCCTATTATAAAAATAACATTTTCTCACAGATTGCTAAACATTGAAACGTCATGATATTGCTTCTCCTACAGGTTGTTTTAAAGGACATAATTGGCAATTTTCCTGAAGTGGCTCAAATTTAAACCTGTTTAAGGCAATTGGATTATTTAGATTATTATTCACTAATGATTTTTCAGCTCAAGAGTTCTATGAGTTCATGATCATAAAATAGTTTAAGACTTTTCATTTGAAGATAGAAGGTTTGGATTTATTTAACTTCATATAATAAATTTTAAAATGGGCTTATTATGCTTGAAGATCTTGTGTGGACTGGTTAAAGAGTACCATTTAATTAAAAGCATAAATAGTTATTATCTGGTTTGACTGTAGTTAGCCAAAGTAAATGTTTAGTGTTACAATTGTATGTTTAATTGGAATTTCCCATAGTACATTTGATGTTAAAGGCAAAATTTCTACATTTTTCATTAATCTTAAGGTAATTTTTAATTAAAAGATTTCTCCCCCATATGTTGTGAATCTGTGATACATTAGCATAATCCTCCCAGGACAAATCTTAATATTTGTGACTAATTCACTTTTTATCTAGCCACCTGCTGAAAGCTCAGTGGATTTATTAACTACAAGGATGGCATTTGAATTATGAGTCCATAATTTCTGAACAGTGAAAACTGACAAAAACTAAACCTCTACATGTGTTTTATTTAGTTATTAAATGTGTTACTATAAAATTTCAGACAAGAATAATCTCAGTTAACTATTATCTAATTTTTTTTAAATTTATGTTCTTTTGAGGTAAAGTTGGTTAGCATGATGGCATTTTTGGGGTTTATAGGTTTAAACCTCCACAGATGTATATTTTCATACTCTGCCCATCACCAGTGCCCAAATAATCCTCCAGCATGTTTTATTTTTGTTTCCCCTTCATCTCCCACAGCCAGCACTCTATCCTCCCCTTCTATTTGCCTCAGTTTTGAAGACATTCAGTGTGAGATTTCATCTCTTCATTGTGAAGAGAAAATAATCTGGTTCATCAACATCATGGGCTCAAGGAATTTCCAGAAATACAAGTTATGTCTTTTTATGGGCTAGTCTATACCTCCCAAATTTTGTTAAAATGTCAAGCAGAAACTTCACATTTTCTTCCTTATCTGATCAACATTATATTTGATTAGGTCTAAGAAAGAAAGAATAATAAACTATTAGCGGATAGAAAGAATTATTAAAACCTCACCAATCCTTCTTTACTGTCAGAGGTTAGAAAAGACAATGGGAAATATAAATTATACATATTTATTGTTAGAAGGATACGAGGAAACATCTAGGGTTTTCAATAAAGTTGTAAACTTCTATCCTTTCTAAAACAATTTGGACAAAACCATAGTTCTTCCTTTATTCTTTGATTGTATCTTTTCACTTCGCACTTTAAATATTTTCAGGTAAATTTTTCCCCCTCCCTTCATTTATCTAATCACTTTGTATTTAGTACTTGACTAAAGAATGTGGAAGTTACATGGGTAGTACATTTATGTGATGCCTTCTCTCAAAAATTTATTTTTCTTGCATATCTGTCTCTACTGCATTGGACAAAACCTTTGAATATTTTATATTTAATCACCAATAACCTTTTCTCTTCCACTTCATTCATCTACATTCTAGAACTCTTCTACACTACTATATTGAAATGGTGATAAGACTACCAGCAATCTAAGATAAACCGCTCAGTATGAATTCTATTTTTACTTAAAAACTCTCCCCTAACATTTTCATTTTTGCTTATTTTTTCCACTTTATCTACTGCCCCCTCTCCCACTTATTTGTTCTTTCTCTAATTTAACGCCTAATTCCACTGATTTAACAATTGACTCTTAAGTTTAACTCCCAACTGTGATGGTAAACTCTCAAACTTTGGATTTTGTCTTTGCTGTTGTTGTTTTTTCTTTATCTCCCAGTGCACAGCAATACAGCTGGTTTTTCATTAGATAAATTTAATGTGTAAAACTAAGATAGTGGGAAAAACTGATTTCTACTTTTCATCTTCGTAGTTTTACTACAAAGTGTTTAGTTTTCTAGTTTTAGTGTTACAGTTTTTAGTTACTACACAGTGTTCTATAGACGGCAAGAATGACCATATATCTCCTACCACTTACATAGCAAATTGGCACAAAAACTGGACGTCCCTTAGAGAAAACAGCACTGTTCTTCCAAGTGAATTGTCACATTATTGTGCAAGGAATGCAGGTGTAGCATTGCTAAACTCATGCCAATGCAAAACCCTTAAAAGGCTATTAAGTAGAAGTCAAAATAGGAGTTGTGTACTTAAGAAATCTTATACAGGTACCATCATAGTCATTCTCAAATTTTAAGTTAAATAGGAATCACACCAGTTAGCTATGAAATTAACAAATTCCTGAGTCTAGAATGAGGCCAAGTTGGACAAGTAAAAATTACCCCTTGCTCTTTTTAATCCATGTTAACTTTCTTCCCCACAATGCTTTTATTTTTTTATCATTTTCATGTCTATGATAACTATTGCTAATAGTTTTTAAATGTTTCTGTGATTGATCCTGATAACTTAAAATTTATTTCTGTACATACACTGAAGATCTTATTTTGGTTCAATTGTTTTCAAATACTCACAATAATTTTGATAATATATGCTATATAACACCTGATATGAACACAGATTTCAGAGACTCAGTTAAATATAATGCTCAGGATATAAGTTTTACTTAATTAAAATTCAACATTAACTGAAGTTATTCTGTAATATCTTGTGTAAAATTTTACTATTGAGAACTATTTGGAAAATAATATTTGTCCCCCATTTGTCTTGACAAATACAGTTATTGATTCCTGAAGATTTTACAGAGCTTTAGATATAGCATGAAAAGTTTTGTGATTTATGTTGCAAAAAGAAATGAGACTGGTCTTACTATGTATTTACTGACCCTGAACTTATTTCATGACTCAATCCATGATTTTCCCTTCATGTTTGAGATAATGTCTAGATTATGGATAGCTTGAAGTCCCTAAAATAAAAATATAGATAATGGTAAGATGGAGAACAGAGCGATTTACCTACTCTTTCTTGGTTGGGAATCTTGAGGCAGAAAAACCATTAGGTCTCTATGCTAATCACTAACCACAATGAATGTTTTTTCAATGTCAATGTAAAAATTGATAGTAACTTGTAATAGAAATTCTCACAAAATTTGCACCCAGTATAAACTTTAACAAAATTATAATCTGTTCTATAAATATTTCGTTGGATTTTGCATTGCAACAAATAACTACTTGAAAAATAGCCTACAGAAATCTAAGGTATTCACTCTGAAATTTTTTGATAAGTTGTTCGGATACTTCTCATATTTCCTTCCTTGTAACTTAGAATATGTACTGTTATTTCTTAGCAAACAAACAAATAAATAAAAACCCTAGAGATATTTATCAATCAGTGCAACTGAGTTTTGGTTTGTGCTTTTCAGCATTATTTCATGTGCCCTGACTATATAACATAATATCTGTTGGATACTAACTAGTCACTATATAAGTTGACTGCTGTATTTAAAATACTAAATTTAATAATTTCATTTATTTGATGTAAATTTTTTGCTGACCTTTGAAGAATATTTTTGATTAATACAAACATATAAAGATGTCTATATAAATACATAATGTTTCACTTTGAATAAAAAACAAGTGATTCATTGTACAAAATGTGTTTGCTCATTTTATAAAAATGTTCCTGTAAGATGAAAACCTTGTAATTTATAAGTGATACTCAATTATTGCAACATAAACTTTCCGCCAATGGTTTGCAAATTAAGAAACTTATATTCTTAATTTATTTACTAAAACACTGGTTATAAGTTGTTTGGGCTGTAACAGAGGAATTTAGAAATTCCATATATATAAAAGTATATACAAGAATCTTAGAAAAACTGTGATGGTGTATATTGGTAAACAAATGAAAACTCCTTTATCACTTTTGTGATATATCTATTTGCCTGTTTGTTCAACTAATTAATAGTGTTTATCACCTAAGAATGTACTTAAGTTTATTTTATTGATTATTATGCAAGTCATTAGAACTTTTAACTAATTTTCTTTTTCTTTTTTTTCTCTCCCCAGAAAGGATGGCATTATGAAAATAATCTGCTAATTTTCTCAATTTTAAACGTTGGTTGCTTAAGACTGAAGCAATCATGGTGAACCTAAGGGAAGCGGTGCACTCGTTCCTGTAAGGATGTTATTATTATTTTTATAAAGCTAAATTTTATATGGTAGCTTTTAAATGTTAGGCTTTAATATACAATCATTTGGCTATATTTTCCTCAATCTAAGTAAATGAATTGCATTCTGTGAGGCTTAATATTGTAGGTGTTTCCTATTCAAAAAAGAATCAATGGGAAAATACAGTACATTGGACCCCAATTAAACACAACTGTGTCAGCATTCAGATGAGATAGGCCGGGTTCAGGGCGCTATAGCTGTAGACTGCTTATGTATTCAAATAAGTGACATGGTAATAACATCCTCAACTCAAAAATAATTCTAGTGCTCATAGTTGCTTTCTCTATGGTTAAAATGTAGCAATGTGAAAGACACTACCGCCCCCACCCCCATATGAAATGAATAGCCAAGAGAAAAAATATATATATTTATAAAACTCTGGTTTTCTGAAGAATAGCTGAGGTCCTAAAAGCAGGTGTCAGAGACATGGATTAGGAATTGGAGGATGTAGCTGGACAGGAAAAAAATGCCATTCTGGAAAAGATGATCCAGTTTTCGTAAGATGGCCCAGTAGTTAAAATCAAAAGTGTGCTATAAAGGCATCCCTGGTGGCGCAGTGGGTTAAGCAATGCACTATGAAGCAAACCGCAGCCACTGCAGCACGAGTTCGATCCCTGCTGCTGGCCAGGGAAGGGACCCACATGGTGCGGCAGACCTCTCCTGCTGTGTCCGCTGCTCCCCTCAGCAGTGTATTTCAGTTGATCTGCCTGTTCTGCTCCCCGCTCTCTGTGGTGAACCCTCTCACCACCCCCCACCTCTGACCTGTACCCCAGTGCTTGTATGCATAAATAAATAAATCTTAAAAAAAGTGTGCTATAAAAGGTATATACACAATCTTGAGTCTAGTTCTGAATAAATATTTTCATAAGATGAAATCATAACTTAAATTCATGACACATTTTGAATTCTTGAGTTGGGGCAAAGCTGCTACAAAATCCCTTTTCTTAACTTTGAAGACATAAAGAAGGTAAGCCCCAACAATTACTGATAGCCTATTATAATAAAGACACTATTTTCAGGACTTTACATGTATCATTTAATTTCACAATGATCACATGATAGAGATCACTTTGGTCATACAGATGAGGGAATAAGGTTCTGATAGGTTAAGTGACTGGACAAAGAAATCATTGAGGTTATTTAGCCAGGACATTGACCACATGCCAAACACAACAGAGAGTAATACAAACTGAGAGCATAACTTGCTTCTGTTTATTTTAGCAATCATTTCAGTAATTTCTACTCATATTAATCACAAATTAATTATCGTATAGATTCTTTGAACTGTGTAATACTTTAGCTTATTTTTTGTGTGCCAGAAAAAATGTGCATTCAGCATTTGAAATAATTTACTGATTACTTCTCCTTTTTTGATAAACATTACTATGCATTTCTTACCCTTCTTTATGTTGCTTTGAATATCTGGTAGCTTTGGGTAATATGGATGTTATTTTAACTAATATCTGAAGTATTAGGTTTCTATTCCTTATAGAATGAAAAAGTCAAAATATTTTCATGGCTTCTTCACTATTTTAAAAGACACAAAAGAATATTAAGAGACTTTTTAAAAAAACATACTACTGTAAAATTATATAATATCTTTACTTACATTTAAATAATGCCAGTAATTCTTCAGGTTAAGTACTCCAGTTCGGGTAGAAAGAGGATAGTGTTTATATATAATATTATAAATATGTGATTATGATAATCATAATATTTTAGTTTTCCTACTGTAAATTTCTCTGATGATTGATAATAAGCATTGAGTTGATCAAACCACACATGTATTTTCCCTATATAGAGATAATACTTTTAGTTCAGATAACAAACGAATGAGAATGAACTAAAAAAATTTACATGAAGAACGCATCACCTTTGGATGTTGTAATACCATGTGTTCCATTTCCCCAGTACCAGAAATAATCCTACTTCAGCTCTCCTGCATGTAAAATTGTATAGCACATCTTGTACCAGTAGAAGACATTTTCTCCTCTATCAATAATATCAGGCCATAACAATTACTACATATAGTATAGTTGCTGCTTAATATTCATTTGAAAACTATTACTGGACATTAAATACACATAAAAGAGTCAAAGACAGTAATTTATATTTAAATAAGAACTATTGCATATACTTGTCTATATTGTCTATTTCATTAAGGGAAATAAATGCTAGTTTTACTAGACACTTTAGCAACTTAATTTTGAGAAGACACTAAATATATATATAACTTAAATAAATTACATATAAACACGGGTGGAATTTACATGGAATGTGCAAAACATAGCTACTTCTGTCTCTCTTGCATTTGCCTGTCACCCGGTCTGATGTTCCTAACAGCAGGATCTACCAAAATAACATCATGAAAATATACATTTTAAATGATTTAAGTGACTTGGTTTCCAGCATAAGAATTATAAGTACCAATCATTTCTAACCTAGAACAGGGTCCAGGAAAAAAAGGATAGAAATTGTGATGGTAGAATAAAAGTCCATAACACAAGACTTTGAGAAACTTATGGCCCAGTACGTACAAGTTCACTCTACAACTGTGAGAGGAGTGATATAAAGAAATGAATATGTACTGTTAACAACAGCCATTGCGCCTCTTCTAAAATTTTGCCCAAAGTCAGTCTGATGGCAAACTTTTCCCTTCATTAGCTTTGAATTAAAAGAAGGGCACTTACAATTTTCTCATCCGAGTTCTGGACGAAAAAAATCTTTCAGTCTGTTGTCAGTTATTACAGGGACTGGAAGAATGTAATATTTTAAAAATACAAGGTGTAGACCATTACAGTAAATCAAACAATAGTGGTTTCAGAAATTTTGTGAAGAGTAGAAATTTAAAGCACAGGCTGTGAAATCAGTAAGGTGGTAATATGGATCCTAGCTCTGTCATTTATTAGCTGGATTGTCTTGAGAAAGGCACTTAACCTCTCTGAACCTCAGTACCTTTTTCTACGTAATGGCTAAAAATCAGTACTGACATCATAAGGTTGTTGCAGGAGTTTAAGAATGATTATATATTTTACTCAGCTAAGTACCTAACTCATAATAAGCCCTCAATAAAAGTTGGTATTCTCTGTACAGAAAGAAAACGTACTAAGGGTAATTAAGATAGTAGAAATGATGATTATGATGATGATGATGATTGAAGAAAAAGCAATTGTTAAGCATAAGCAACAGAATGTGTACCTGATTATTTTTTTTCCTCTTATTTTTCAGTGTGCACCTAATTGGCCTATTGGTTTGGCAATGCGATATTTCTATAAGCCCAGTTGCAGCTATAGTAACTGACATTTTCAATACCTCCGATGGTGGACGCTTCAAATTCCCAGACGGGGTACAAAATTGGCCAGCACTTTCAATTGTCATCATAATAATCTTGACAATAGGTGGCAACATTCTCGTTATCATGGCAGTAAGCATGGAAAAGAAACTGCACAATGCCACCAACTATTTCTTAATGTCCCTAGCCATTGCTGATATGCTAGTGGGACTACTTGTCATGCCACTGTCTCTGCTTGCAATTCTTTATGGTAAGTACAATTCATTATTTTTTTCAATTTCATATTATGTCACACATTTGTGTCAGGTATCACAGTAAACACTCAGGTAATTATTTCTCTTGTGTAATTTGGAAAATGAAAACAAAAGCAATTGTGTGATGGAAGGAATTAAATATGTGTATCATATTTATTAAATACATCAGTAGCAGAGTCTTCAGAAAGCAAAACAGACATCATATATTAAAATCCTTCATACTCTATTATTGTACAGTGTCATTTCTGAGTAATGACTGCTGTTTCACAGTGTACAGAATAGGACAGAGGTAGAATCGTATTCTTACCCTCATCCTCTGGACATTACATATACTTCATTCCCTCTCTTATTCAAAGAAGGAAAAAGTGAATAATCATATTTAATAAATATATACTTAAGTAATCTTTTCAAGTGTTTGCAAACAAGTGCTTGGCACATAGTAAGTACTTCTTCATGAAGTATTTACAATTCATATTTTTACAAGGAGATATAGAATAACAATTTAATTACTAATTATAGAAGTCTAAGGTCACATCATTATAAAATTCAAGCATTAAAAGTTTGATATGTTGACTTTAGAGAGGTCTTTATTTTTTCATTTGATATTTTGCCTTCTCTTTATCCTATTCATTTTAACTTAAGCTTTGATTCTCAATAATATTTATAAGGAATAATCAAAATCATTTATACAAAACCACAAAGCATTTTTACTAAGAAGCTGGAGAACACAATTTAAGTTTAATTGCTCATGTATTCATCTCACTAAGGAGAGAAATAAGCTCCCTGTTCCCCGAATTGAATAATGGAATTAGATCAGAAGGAATAATACCAAAAGTATACCTAGTTCTTAAATCTGATAAGATCAGTGCGTCTAAAAAATAATCTCTCAGGGAACTTTAAAAAATTAATTATACTGTTCTAAATACACTGTGGTAATGTAATATCTTAATAAAAATTTTATTATATGTTTTTTTAAAATACAATTTTTTAAATCTTGAGTTTCAGTGAAATATTAACTTCACAGCATAAGTGTTTCGTACCTGTTCAGGTAGC
The DNA here is from genome assembly GCA_019455555.1 of Galemys pyrenaicus. Lineage (NCBI taxonomy): Eukaryota > Metazoa > Chordata > Mammalia > Eulipotyphla > Talpidae > Galemys > Galemys pyrenaicus. Next base: position 3,328,730 of record JAGFMF010011865.1, on the reverse strand, counting down.
ATTCTACCGGTCTATAGCTTCAAAATTATCTAAGAAAAGGCTTAAGGAATCAATGTGCTTTAGAAATAATATTTTGTGTCTCTGAAACTATATAGCTTCTGTTTTATGTTGTTAGTTGGTCCCTTAAAAAACATATAAATGGTCAAATGATGGCATTAGCCTAAATCCAAATTCTCTAACTAATGGATCCCCTAAATCAATAAAGAAAAAGAATAACAAATAAAACCACACAACACCGTCACCAAATTTGGAGAACATCCAAATTCCAAATTATCTGTGCATAGAATAGTAAATAGGGAAGCACAATGGGCTATTAATTAGGTTCCTACCACATGTTGTTGTGTACAATAAAAGAAGTCCAGGAAAACTGCATTAGAAAGAGTGGAGGAAAGGTAGTAGGAAGCCTAAGAATGATCTAAAATTGTTTAAAGAAAGTGTACCCCAAGTATGAACATTCTGGAAAGCTTCGATGAAAACCCAATTTTTGCAAAGTCACTTAGAAGTGGGAAAGGACTCAACTGAGCTGTCTTGCAACTGTTTGGAAGTAGAAAGGGTAAAAAAGGAAGGGAAAGGTGACTTTGGGAGGGAAATGCATAATGAAGGGAAAAGAATTAAGAGGGTACAGACGCAAAGCAGCACTGACAAAGGCTATGAAAACAGAGAAGCTATCAAATCCATAGTTTATAGAAAAAAATCTGAATGTTGTCTGATATTGTTTCTATTGTCTCCTAAAACAAAGAAAATCATCATTCTCGAGATGATTTTAACAGGAGGTATGGTCTACAATATACAATATTCAAACTCTCTAGGATGCAATCCAAAATTATTTGAAATGGATAATACCCAGGAAATAAGAAAAAATATCTTTATGTTTGGAGTACAAAGGAGAATTCAGAACTGGAATATCTCTAGAGACTCTACATATATAAATACATGTATACATATATATTGTTTATCATATAGTGCTTTGGTTCTTCTACCATCAGTTAGGCTGCTTGTTCTCTTAAGTCACTACAAAGTCAAGCAAGTTTCACTGAATGATCTTGGTAAAACAGAACTGTTTTTGCTGGACACAGTATCCGATAAAAATTCTTAAAAGGAATGACCATCAACAGAATATCAACCTATAAATTAGCAAGATACTGTCATTAAGACTGTAAAGCAGCTGCTTTAGCAATACTGCATTTAATAATGAGCTGAAATTAATAGAAATATGAAAGTTCTCAATGGAATAAAACAAACTATGAAACAGAAACTACACAAAAATTTGACCATAAAGGTCAAATTCATATGTAAGGAAATTAAACCAATTTACTCAAGTCAACATATAAAATACAATGCAGCATACAAAATTTGAAATAATCATATATTTGATTCAATGGTAAATATATTATGCTATCCCAGCTTATTTTATTTTCTTAAAGACACCATTCTATAGTATCAGAATGAAATAATTTCACAATGATAATGAATGTCTAATTCAAAGGTCCCATGTATTAGGAACAAGCTCTCAAATTGATCTATAGATTTAGTTCAGCAAAGTTTTTAGGAATAGAAAAGCTTATTTTGAAATATAGAACTGTATATATATTTATAGAAAATATATATCTTGCCTCTTCCAGCTTCTACTGGCTGCCATTATTCCTTGACTTGTGTCTGTATCACTCCAATTTCTGTCTCCATGGTCATATCACACTCTTTTTTCTTCATAATATTTCCTTTCACTTTTTTTAAAAAGATAGATATGACTGCGTTTAGGCCTCCCCTAGGTAATTCAAGGCAATCTCTCCATCTCAACAACCTTAACTCAATTATCCACAGACTCTTTTTATTACCATATAAGATAATATTCACAGATTCCAGGGATTAAGATGTGGCTATATTTTGTGAGGTTATTTTTCAGTCTACTACAACTAATGTCCTGGACATAGAACTCCCTAATCTCTACAACAAAAAAAACCTGTTCATTTAAATCATGAGCAAAAGATCTTAAAATACATTTCACCATAAAGAACATACAGGTGTCAAATAAGCACATAAGATATTTGACATCATGAGACATTAGAGAAATGCAAATTAAAACCATAATGAAATGCTACTATAAACCAAAAAAAATGGTAAAAATAAAAAATGTCACTTAAGTAAATGCTGTCCCGGAATCTGAGAAACAGAATTGCTCATACATTGTTGATGGAAATATAAAATTTTATAGATAACTTAAAAAATAATTTGGCAGACTCATAAAAACCTAAACAGGCAAATATCATACTATCCAGCAGCTGTGCTCCTGAGCATTTATCTCAAAGAGATGAAGATTTATGTTTTTACCAAAACCTGTACATTGATGTTTATAGCAGCTTTAACTAACTGCTTTAACAGCTTTGATGGCTTGAACTAGAAACTGCATTAAAAGAACAAATGTCTAAGGGGAGGGAAGAGCACAAGGGACCATGGTGATAGTTCATGGGTGAGGAAGTGATGGGAGATTTATGGGGACTAGACCTGAGGGGAAAAATCAAATACTGTACACAAATGAACAAAACAATGACATAATAAAATTTAAATGTTTAAACAAACTGTGGTATATCCTTACCATAGAATACTACTAAAAAGGAATGACTGTTGATTCACACAGTAATCTAGGTGAAACTCCAGAAAATTATTCTGAGTGAAATATGCCACTCTTGAAAGATCACAAACTGTATGCTTCCATTTCTAACGTATTCTTTATATGACAAAATTATAGAAATAGAGAACAGATTCCAATTTCCAGCATTAAACAATAGGAGTGTGGTGGAGAGAAGACCATGTGTTTATAAAAGGTAGAATGAATGAATTCATGTGGTCATGGAAATGTTTTGTAAGGTCAAGTTACATGCAACCTCTTTGTGTTATTTCTTATAAGTAACTACATGTGAATCTACAATTATCTCAAAATTAAAAGTTTAATTTGAAAATGTATGCATAAAGCATATATAAATTTTGAGGTTTCCTATAAGTTATTCTAGTCTAGGATCTGGAATTCCCCGACTCTCAGGGAAACATGATCCCTCTAGGGAAGAATATAACTGAAGAAAGAGGATATCTATAAAAAATTGCTATTTTAGAAATTAAATGGTTTAGCAAGCACCATGTTTATAACTAAGGTCATAAAAATTTTGAAAACAGATGGACTAGAGTGTCCTTGGCATCATTCCACTCTAATTTAATGCAGGTTTCAATTAAGTCATAAGATGAAAACCTTTTTTCCCTCAACAATATTCCACAGTCAGTTTCCTACAGCACCAACAACCCTAAATCGATATCTTAATCTCATCTCAGATATTTTCAGTACACTTTTATTTCTTCTAGCCTTCATGTTATTCATAGATTCATAATTATAAGAAAACAACAACAAGAAAACCCAGGCAAACTCCAAAATGCAGAAAGTTGAGATGTTCTGTACCTATAAACGCAACTTGACATTCTGTTACAGGACAGGGAGAGGAACACTTTAGAACTTTTAAACTTGTTATTTTTGAATGGGTTTTGCTATTTGTTGCATTTAAGACAAATATATAAAACTTTCAATGGAAAGGAATTTTAATATAATTAGGGTATAATACAGAAAGGACGAAGAACATAGTTCTTTAAGTATTTAAAGCTACCCATCTCCTTGAGGGTAAAAATTTAGTTAAATAGGATTGGCCAAAAGCAAGGCCCAAAACCCTGGCACACGTCTAGGGGAACTTTTAGTAGAGACCTATAGAAAAGGGTTAGAAAGAGTTAGACAAATCTGGGAGGAAAAGAGCAAAATTAAAATTAAGATGAAAGCTGCCATTGATAACTTCCCCACAGGTCTTTTATTTACATTTGTTTTAACTAGTTTAAGACCAAAAAGTAAGGGCAGTTTTTTTACATGTCCTTCTGCTCCACGTGTTTTCTCCAGGTCTCCTTGGTGCTTTTCACCCTGCTTCTTTTTTCTTTTTTTCTTCTGTCCTCTTCTCTGCAGAATTTTTTTTTTCTGTTTAGCTCCACCTACTTAGGGTGGAACGAGGATTTTGGAACTTCCCCCTTTTTTGGGCACAACCCTGTTACAATTCCACGGTGATAATATTAAAAAAAAATCACCTAATAAAAAGTAAAATTTCCCACTATATAGCCACCAGCAGAAATGTTTTTCTCATCTGCTTAAAATTACTAGTTCATTGGTATCAAATAGTTAAAAATGTGTCATTAGAAATTTGCTAGCCACCTTACATTCTACAATATCAATCAACAATCACAATTTTATTATGTAATAGAAAACTACCCAACCTACACATTTCTATGAGGAAGCCAATAACCCTTGCCCTCCTTATTTACTTCCAGCAAGTTTGTCAACAAGATTCCTGCATAGGGTTACATATATGATCGCAATAAAACTTTAGCAAACACAAACACAAGACTAATTAACATTTGCTTAGCCATGATTATATGATCTTCTGTCTCTTTTGCCCGAGGTTTATTTTTGTTTTGCAAAAATTTAATAATAATGGTCAAACCCATATGTAAGGAAATTATACAAATTTATTCAAATCAACACACAAAGTACAATACAGCATACAAAATTGAATACCATCATTTATTCTGTACAATGGGAACTATATAATGCTATCCCAGCTTGTTTTAGCTTTTTAAAAGTCACTACTCTATAGTCTCACAAAGAAATAAATTCAAAATGATAATGAATACTGAACTTAAAGGTGTTTTGTTTTCAAATTACTTTAAAATCCCTGTAAGGTCTTTCCAAAATGTACCTTTTTCTTGAAATTTTCAAATATATAAATCATTCCCTATAATATACAATCATTTTTCAACAAACAAAAGAAACTTCCAATTTTTTCAGAATATATTCATACTCAGTTAACAAGCAAATGAACAATGAAGGGAAAAATAAACATATTCAAATCACAATCAATACTGGCGCATAAGACTTACATTCATACACAGATATTTGGATTTATTCACCCACATTACACCCCCAAAGATATCCACTGAATCTTCTATTTGAATAATTTTTCTTCTTCTTCTGCTTGAAATGGATACAATGATCTTATATAGAATTATATTAAAGAACCAAAATTAATAATTCTTAGCATTCATGTAATAATAGTGACAATTTTCTCCCATGTTCTTGCACACATAAAAAAAGAATTTCTTTGTGATCCATTTCGTACCATTACACCTCTGCTCCAACTTGTTCATATAAGTCTTACATTTAAAAAATTTTTTTCACAAAGTTGGTTCCATTTTTGCATGGGAGGAATTAAAATTACTCATGTTAAGGTTTGCAGATATTTATCACTTTCCAATTTTAAGTTAGTTCCCAACTTCCTAGTGCCTACAATTCAAGTTAAATTTCCCCTTGTTCTGATATTCCTAGGACTTAACCAGTTGTACACCATTTTTCAGATTTGCTGTCTTGATTCTTAATCTTTTCCCACCTTGAAAAACAAATATATTTCTTATTTTATCCTTACCCTTTTTATGAGCTAGAGCAGAGTAAGGCCATTATTATTATTCAGAGGAAATAATTTCAGCAATTGCAACTTGGACATCCCTGGTGGTACAAGGCGTTAAGTCTCAGCACTATTAAGCTATCTGCAGCCACTTCAGCATAAGTTTGATCCCCAGCACGTGAGCTGACCCACATGACACAGCAAACTTCTCCTGCCTCGCCCATTGCTTCCCTCAGCAGTATATCTCAGTGGATCTACCTGTTTTGCTCCCCATTCTGTCTCTCGTGAATTCCCTCACCCCACCCCTCCCTCTGCAGCTCTGGCCTACATCCCAACACTTCTATGCATAAATAAATAAAATAAATCTATTTTAAAAAGTTCCACAAGTTATATACAACCACTTTAAATGGACTAAAACAAGTAAACTTCAATTATCTTTCTAAATATGACTAGTTGTAATGAATAACCTAAATAGTTTGGAACCTTGAGAAGATAAATGTATTAGATGTTGGGCTTTCTGTTCAGTTGAGTCAGGAAATCTATTCATCAAAAATAAATTTGATAGCTAAACTTCCTGTGAAACTTACGAGATGATTACCAAACTCTTATGTGATTACTGACCTACATTAAAATTGACCAGCTATTAAAGTATGTGAGTGGAAATTTGGAGCATTTGAAACTGAACTTAGAACTAAAATTTTTGACTGGTTACTCTATGAGGCACTACACCACAATCATTGATATATTTTCTCATTTATAATATAATTAATTGAGAATATACAACTTGTCAAGCATTCATCAAAGATTGTTGCATGTAATATCTCATTTAGTTCTCCAAAAATGTCATCTAAAATTAATTTTATTCAATTTGAAAAAATGAACAAACCAATATTTAAAGAATTTAACTACCAGTGCTTCAGAATTTGTCAGTGGCATAACTGAATGTTTGACACAATCCTAACAAACAATAAAACCCTCATTTTTAGTTAGTGCATCTGTTGCATGTCACATAGAACATTTCTTTCTCTTAAGAATATTTTTGGATCACACATGCTTAGGTGGTGGGTGCACAATGCCAAAAAAATTTGAAGGGGAAGTTTGTCTATATCCAAAAGAAAGAATATTTAAAAATAGATTTAAAAAAAAACAAAAAGCAGAGTTACTACTAAATTAATCACCTCACCCCTTCTAAAATTTTTACTTTGTGTATGAGTGTGTGTATGTGTGTGTTTGAGGGCATATATATATATATATATATATATATATATAGTGGTAAATAGTGGTAAATGCTTGCTTCTTAGAATTTATTCCATTAAAGGGGACTATTGTTTTAGGCTTTCTTCCTCCATTTTAAAATGTTTTCCCTTTTTTTGAAGAATGCCATAAACTCTAGCTCCCTTTTATTATATATCTTTTAATAAACGATAAATAATTTCTAACCCAGGCACCAAAAATACATTTGGAAGACAATGTTTGGAAACACCTAGAAAATACAGACCTATCCTTATTTTTCCAACTGTAATTTCTGGGGATTTTTATGAATTCCATTAAAAGTCATTTATTGGAATTTAAATTGTCCTAAATACTCTGGAATACATACATTTCATAGAAATAAGCATGTGATAAATAGAATCATATTGATTTCTTCAAGTTGGTTAACAAAGAGCAGAAAACAATACCCTCACATCTGTAAAATATCTCTGAATTCTGTATACAAAGAGCTTATTCTCAAAGTTGGAATTTTTTTTTCATTTGTGTAAAGGTGGCACCACATTGCTAGATAAATGGTATGTTAAGTTCTAAGACATTGACACTCACTGCTGACATAAACCAGAGGTCATGAACTGTTAGTTCTTTATCTGACTTCTGCCTATAAATGAGTTTTCTTTTAACCCAGTTAATGATTTTGAAACTTCATAAATTGAGTATCTTTTACTTAATTTGTAGGTGCATCCAACTACCAGTAGTTGAAATGCTCCCTAGTATTAGCTACCTGGTCTCTAAAAGAATTTAAGTTTATGACAGACCTTACAGCTTGTGGGCACAAAAGAAACAACCTTTATATAAATACCCTAAACTCACTGGCTTGTATCCCAAAGTGCTAACAAAGGTACTCCCTAAAAAACACACACACCTTCCCTCCAAGTACTTCTACAAGGCCCCATGTGTTGTTCCACATGTGATTGGGAATAAATTAATTTGCATCATGCACTGCTACAACTGTTCGAGCTTTCATCAAGCACGTATGTATTCACCATTACCTGTCACCATTCTTTGTATCTGCTGGTCATCCATCATCTCCCACTGCGCATCCACCATCTGCCCCTGGGTATTCATCATTATTTGCTGGGCATCTGCTGAGTACCGCCATGTCTGTTGGGCATCCACAGTCTTCCACCAGGCATTGCGGTCTCTGTGGATGCTCTGCCATTTCACCACCAGCGCCTTCCATGAGAATGCTGTTACCTGTCTTGGGTGCTGTCACCTGATGCCGCCAAATCTGCAAACTCTCAAGATACTACATGCTGCTGCATTTGCCTCAGTCTTCATTGTACACAGTGTTCCTTGCAAAAACTAGAAATATGTCCATTCATAACTGTAGAGAGGTTTATTATCTAAACACAGAAAAAAGCAATACTTGTATCTGCCGCCTTCACACAAACCCTTCTGCAAAAAAAAAAGCTTTCATATCCCTTTTTTTTTCAATTTAATATCTCCCTAGGATTAGTACATTCTAGAGGGTTGATCTAGAGTCTATTTACTAAAGTCTTAATTCCTGTCTTCAGGCATTCACACAAAAACTCCCCTCTGAAAGGCAGTCAATGACCTTGCCAGTCTTACATACATGCTCATAACTAGCATTTACCACATATCTGAATTTTTTAATCAAAATAAAGAAACCCATTTTCTTGCAAATCAATTCATGAGACTACATACTTGGGATGCCCAGTCCCGCACATCTAGACTTTTAAATCTTTACTGTTTAGTTCAAATATCTTCTCCCAATATTTCTTTTCCCTATTCCAATAAATTTAATCATTTCACTGGAAGTTTTTTTACAAAACCTAGGTTAAAAGATTATCAACTAAATTTCAATTCATGTATAAAAAGAAATATTGATATTATATTTAGAGAAAATTACAGTAGCACATGCTGAAAAAGTCTTAATTCTTGTTCTTATTTCTAGTCTGTTATCACTAAATGTTCTTTGCACTTTCTTTTCATGTACAAATTTTGCAGGTTAATAACTGATTTAGTTCTTTCATAAATTTAAAAATAAATTCATAATTAATTTTAGGTAACTTCCCAGTTATGTGCGCAAAGGACATTTCACTGCAAGCACATGGACAGTGTTATCTAATCTAAATAACAACTAACACCTAACTGAAGGCCTGTTCTGTGCCAGATCCTGATGGCAAAGAAGAAAGTGATAACTCATAATTAGAATAGCTAACATTGGTTGAGCGCTGTATGGTAGAGAACACTTTTTTTTCTATGGTGTTTGAGGACTGGGGTCCTGCAAATTAGATTAACAAAAGACAGATTAACAGAAAAATTATTAAAAGGAGAAATGCATTATTACTTATGAATACATAGACCTTCAGACAAGAAGTGAAGACACAAAGGAACTATTAGACCAGGGATAAGACAAAAGAAAAATGGTTTGGACTTCTAAGGGTGATGGACTGTGGGAAAGTAAATATCTGCGTGAAACTAATAGACAATAAAGATTATTTAAATAAGGTTTCTATGGCAGACTCCACCTCATGTAGTCTCTGGAGTGGTAAGTATATCTCCAGGAAATAAGAATTATTCTCCTCTTCCTGGTGTGGGGGGTGGAGGAGCACACCATCTCAAAGGTAAAATGATAACCTGCCTGTAGGCAGAAAAACAGAGGGTGGAGACCTTATTCTGTATCTGTTGTTTCTCAATTGCTTTCAGCTCAAAATAATGTGATTAAGTGGCTCATGTTGGGATGGCTTACTATGCTTTCCTTCAGTACTTATTCTGTGTCTATTGCTTCATTTAATCCCCAAAACCTACATGTAGTTAGAACTTTATGTTTTACCCACTTTACAAATGAGAAAAAAAGCACATGATTTCATCAGAGTTTAACATTTCAGGAGGCTAATGTGCAATCTCACTTAGATCATTGAAATTAATGACCCCACTTTCCCAGATGGTTGGTATTTTTGCCACTGACCCATGGAACATATAGCATGTTATGTTCCTAACAACTTAGACCAAATGCTGGCTCTTGCGTCCTGTCGTGGTATGGCTTGAGAGGCACAGAGTGGATTAATTAAGAAAATACTATCTTTTATATATAGGAGTAATTTTTCAACCCCTACAATAGTAATAATAACTAATATTTAATGTATATGTATTAGTTCTGATACATGATCCAAACTGATAGAACCATAATTTTGCTCAAAATAATTTCATTTCAGTACATTTTTCAGAATCTATTAACAACCCTTTAAGATACAGAACTTGAAGATCCAGGTATCATTCGCTGTTAGTGTGTGATTAGAAAACAGAATAAAAAGGAAGTAAGGAAGATATGATATCTCTTGAAATGTTGAAAATTGTCATGTTCATGTGGCTCGAAACGGTGAAAGCATGATAAAAGGTAAAAGATACAAAGGAGATTATAGTTCAGTAAAATGGTCTTTATAAGTAAATAACAGCTCTACCTTTCAAAAAAAGTTACCTGATTTTGTGATTTTATCAATTTTTATTGAGGCAACATTGGTATACAACACCATACATGATGAAGTGATATATTGCTCATCTAGGTTCAGATGTGTGTTACCACACCACATCCACCACTAATGCATCTACTCTGTTACCAGATGTTATACATAGAATTTCTACTCTGAATAAGAAGTTGAACTAGTCTCTGTTTTTATCTATGTTTTGAAATTCTAGAATTAAGTTTCTCACTGATAGCACTGAACCAATTATTTTTGTCTAATATTATTAAAAATGTAAACATATAATGCATTTGTGAATGATAGGCGATGGAAAGAATTAATATTCCACACAACAGAACTGCATTTGACACTTTTTTTACATCTACGGTTTTCTAATTAATTTTATTAGTCCCAGAAGGTGACTCTGGATGAAAAACTTACTCGTTAATGACATATTATTTAAATTACTCAGAAGATATTTTATTGATATTTCTTGTTGCCGTCTAAGTGAACATAAAAGAAAATTTGCTTAAAATGAATGATCTATATATACATAAACTTCAGTCTTAATCATTATGATATTAATATCAAATAACAGCAATTTAAACTTGGAAACTCTTTCTCATTTAAAAAGAGTCTTTTAGAACTATGAATCTTAATTGTTCTCACTTATCTTTATATGCTCTTAATACAGTGCTTGAACTGTGTATTATCAGGTCCTTAGACTAATTGATAAAGTTGATATCTTTTTCCTCCTTAGGAAAATGTCTGCATTTAATGAGAACTGAAATTTGGTTGTGCTAGAAATAAAATATAAAAAAAAAAGAAATAAAATATACTAAAAATCAAAATATAGCAAAGGCAAGCTGTTCACCTTTATTCACATAGCACTAATTCCAAAAAAAACCACTTCATGAATAGTTTTTCTATAACTTGATGTCATTGTTTCATTGAAATGAGAATATCAATAAGACAATCAAGTTTGCATGAAATTTTTTAACTGTAGTTTTTCTCACCAAGAAATATTTTATAAAATAGGTAATGGAATCAGAATTTTAATTACCAGTCTAATTTTCTCTATTTTAATTATATTTAAGACATAGTTGAGAGTCTTTATGGACATAAGGTCGATTGCCAATTAGCCAAGCTATTGTATATTCTTGATTGTTTTTTTCCTAACCGAGTCACAGAATCCATGGAATTTAAACCTATTGAGGACAAAGCAGAAAAGGAAGTGATCTGAATTGGTATGTAGAATTCAAATAAGAGCTAAGTCAAGCCATCCTCTCTGTAGAGCAAAAACTTTACTTATTATATATAAAAATGATGTTTGAAAACCAAAGGAAATATACTAGCTACTAAAAAACATGTTTTTCATCAAAATTATTTAGGAAAATAAAATGAAAATTATGGAGGGAATGAAAAGAAAAGCATTTTATCTTTCTTGAGTACTTATTCATTTTTTAATTGTATTCAGCACTAACTCTGGCACTCTCAGCTAGTATCCTCCTCATGTTTATAGGGAGAAAGAATTTTTCAGGTTGCCTACATTATAAATATGTACAGAGGAGAAAGCTAAATATGTATTATTTAAACTAATAGTTGAAGTTCACTTTCATATATTTAATTTCAAATGAAAAATATATTCAAAGTAAGACATAAACAATGAAAAATAAACTCTTAAGTTTTTTGAGGTAGATTATTTATGATAAGAGAGAGCAAAATCTTTAATTTTTAATTCCTCAAAACCCAAAGATTATGTTTTGTACATACATTACTTTCAACAGTGGGTGGCACACATAAACCATTGTAATCAATCCCTGTATTCTTTAAAAAGGCAATGAAGATAAGAAATAAACTATTTTTATTAAGCATTGTAATATAATTTATTTACTTATGGATAAAAATGGTTTACTGGGAAAATTATATAAAAGCTAAATAATAATGTTAATCATATAATGCTAATCATATAAATGTTTGAATTTTGAGAATCTCTTAACTTTAGTGCTAATTCTAACTAAGATGTTGAGGGATTTTATTTTTGCTTGTCTATTATTTTTTTATTAAAGTAACATTGCATTATAACATATATTTTTTAAGTGTGCATCACTATAAATCAATTATTGTATATACTAAAATTCAGCATTAAAAGTTCATTTTTTTCCTTCAGCATACAACTGACCCTTTTCATACTATTTACCTACCTTTTAGATATTGTGTTTTAGCTATTAATAGATATATTTATCAAATAACTCTTAATTAATGCCATGTTAACATTGTGACTTTAGGCTACTATTGTAGACTGATCACAATAAGTATTTTCACCTACATTATATAAGTTAGCAGTTACTTTACAGGTGTTTTCCAATATTAAAGACTAAAAGTAAAGATGTTTAGTAAACTATAAATAAACACTGTATAATTTTAAAATGTTATTTTTAATATTATTGAACCAGGACTCTATCTATAATTAAAAAGATATTATAGTTTATATATAAAAACTATTTATTTCCACATCTACCTATAAAAATGCTCTGGAAATATTCTCTTGGTAATATAATATGTAAAATAATATAAACTAATAATTTTCTCAATTTAAATAATATGAAGGTGAGCATTTTATAGTTTAAATAGAATAGGAAAATTAAAGACCACTACCACAAAACTGATTTCATTTAAATTTATAAAGTTAGGTTTTGAAGATCAACATTTAATAAATAATTTTTTACTATGCAATAATATGACCAACTATTCAATTATTTACTGTGGTTTATTTATCTTAATGTTTCATTTTAGGTTAGTCGCAATATTATTTTATACATAATTAATAAGCTCTAAATTGGTTATATAAATAACTGAACAAAAGAGGGGTGATATAGTTTGAGAATCTAAGACTAATTCTGATGTAAAATAGTGTGAAAATGTAATTAAGAACTGTTTGATTTTGAGCTTTTTGTTATTTCACGGTAAAAATCAAACAGTTCTTAATTACATTGTCATATGTAATATAATGGTACATGCCATTACATAACACTTAATAGCCTTACCTGATGCTTTCTTACAGCTTTTTTCCCAAGCATATGCTAAAATTATTTGAAAAAATAAAAGACCATTAATAAGAAAAATGAAAGAAAATAAAAGGGAAAAATACTAAGGCAACAAAGATAAGCATAATTCACTTTACTTTCTTCTCTATACTTTTTTTTAATTCATGCCTTCTAGAGCAGAGCTATGACCTTAAGGAAAAATTTGTTAACTATAAAATAACAGACTAAGAAGAATAGTACCGATAGATATTAGAGTCCAGGTATAAGCCAAGCATTTACTCAAATCATTTTACCTAACAAATTATATAAGGTAGTTATTACTATTACTTTTTATATATGAGGAAATCTAAGTACAGGTTGTATTGGGGAAGGGTTGTAAATTCAACCTCAGAGTCTATGCTTTTTGCAGTCTACTTTGCTCTGTCATACAAATAATGTCAATTTCTCATATTCATACTTATTTTTATTTATGTTGTTCCTCAAAATCTCAGAGTAATTCTCCATTACAGATGTTATTGTCTATACTTAAAATCTGGAGGGAAAAAACAATGCATGTGTGTTGACTAAAAGATAATATGCAAATAAGTAAAAAATATACAATAGATAGAAGGAATTTAATCATTTTTGGATCTTAAAGAAGTCAACCTCTTCATACATCTCATAAAAATGATACAGTTGGAAAAGAAATCATAACTTTTCTGCCCAATTTCCTAACATCATGACAATATGTTTTTGGATTTTGACAAACTATCTGTTGCCACTCACAGAAGAACCTTAATTTTCTACCTTTGTCAACTAAATAGAGATGACAGATATTTTCTTTGTATACTTATAGTTTGCTGAAATATTTTATATTAAAATATATTTTCTTAGTTTATAATATGTAAACTCTGACTTTTTATTCCTTTAAAAAAATTGAGATCTGATACATGTACCACAAAATTCACCCATCTAAAGTATATTAAAACTCTTTGCTTTTAGTATATTCACAAAGCACAGCATTCAGAAAAATTTTATTCCCTCAAAAAGAAACCTCATGCAAATTAGTAGTTATTCCTTACAACATACTTTTTTTAAGGTAACATTGGTTTTAAACACAGGAAATGATTCATGGAGAGGTACAGGACCATACTTCTTTAAAATATGTTACCATACCACTCCCAACAAAACACCCATTGTCCTCTATTATAGTTCCTTGGACACTTCCTAATTTTGCCCTCTACCCGATCCCTAACTCTGATAACCTCAACCTATAGTCTGCTTTCTAAGGTTTTGTTAATGGTTTGGTTTTGTCTGACAATTTTTTTTGTTACTTTATATTCTACATATATATGAATCCATCCATATTTGTCTTAAAAGTAGTCTCATTAATATTAAACATCAATAGTATAGAGAAAGTTTGCCCCCATATAATGCCACTTCTTCCTCTTCCTTTATCCCTTTGGTGTCATGCAAATTACATATTTCTGCATTAGAGAACATTAATACAGTTTTGAAATTATTGATTTTATAATTTAGGGAAACCATTTAGGAAATCTTGTGGATTCAAGTTACCGTGTAACCTTTCATTTCAGCTGAAAGAATCCCTTTAGTAGATATTGTAGATCAAGTATGCTGATGACAAATTCTTTTAGTTTTGTTTATCTGAAAATGAATTTATTCCACATTAGATTCTAAAGGATAGTTTTCTGTATACAGATGTCTTGATTTGAAGTCATTTTCTGTCAGCACTTTCAATGTGTCATCATAATAACTTCCGGTTTTTGTGATACTGATGAGAAGTCAGCTATTAACGTTTTTGGGTCATCTTGTATATGTTGAGACATTTATCCCTTACTGGGTTCAGAATTCTTTCCTTGCTTTTGACTTTTGACTTTTGGACTCTGAAAAGTTTATAAAGATGTCATTCATTTTACTTGCTTCTTATTCCTTTCTGTTCTTCAGACTGTATAAACTCTTTTGATTGATTTTCAAGATCATTGATCATTTTTTTCAGCTTGTTGGAATCTACTGTCAAGTCTAGCTTATGAATATGCCATCTCATTACTACATTTTTTAATTCAACATTCCAATATGACAAAGACTATCCCATGTCTCAAATTTTTGAAATTGTATATGGCTACTCTTAATTATGATATTTTTTATTTAACTCAAAGCTATTTTAAAGGTAGTTTTATTTACAAAACTGACTCTTACTACAAAAGACAGGCATAATCTACAGCAGTTATACTGTTTCATTTTGAAACTTGACTAAGAAAGAATTATATCTATTCTATTAATATAGTCCATATCAGACATTAATTTTGTTTTAGATTATGATTATGGTATTACTGGAGAGGGAGAAAAGTCTTTGGGTATCTGATTTTCAGGGTATGGAAAGCAAAAATGATAAGTAGAGTCATCGAAGAAAATCTCTGTCTATTGTCAATATTTACCGAACAAGAGCCTTAGAAAAATCACATTTTGGAGATAAAACAATTTTAGAGAATCTAAGCTGATATCTTCATTTTATAAATCAAGAAAAGGAGATTCAAAGAAGCCAGAGGCTTCATCTTTGTAAACAGTTACTGGTAAAACTGAAAACAGACTTCAGTGCTCTTTCTACAATCCCTTAGTAGTAACAAAAGGAAAAACAGGGGCCTCCCTGGTGGCGCGATGGTTTAAGCAATGCACTATGAAGCAGACTGCAGCCACTGCAGCACAAGTTTGATCCCTGCTGCTGGCTGGGGAGGTGACCCACATGGCAAGGCAGACCTCTCCTGCTTTGCCCACTGCTGCCCTTGGCAGTGTATTTCTGTTGATCTGCCTGTTCTGTTCCAAGCTCTGTCTCTGGTGAATCCTCTCACCCCCCATAACTCTGGCCTGTACTCCAGTTCTTATACGAATAAATAAATAAATCTTTTAAAAAAGGGAAAACAGGGGTCTCCCTGGTGGCACAGCGGGTTAAGCAACGTACTATGAAGCAAACCCCAGCCACTGCAACACGAGTTCAAACCCTGCTGCGGGCCAGGGAGGGGACCCACATGGTGTGGCAGACCTCTCCTGCCTCACCCACTGCTCCCCTCATCAGTGTGTTTCAGTCAGTCTGCCTGTTCTGCTCCCCACTTTTGTCTGGTGAATCCTCTAACCTCCTGCGACTCTGGCCTGTACTCTAGCTCTTGTTTGCATAAATAAATAAATCTTTAAAAAAAAAAAGGGAAAACAACATAAAAATGCAGAACACACAATAATTCACAAATAAAAATGATAAGATAAGAGTCTGACATCACAAAGGAAACCCAAATTAGATTATTGGTGGTTTGCCCAAGAATGAGGCAAACCTTCAGTTTTCCTCCAAAATCAAGTACTTCCTAGAGTTGTTATTTCCAGATTTTGCTGCTTCTTTTTCACTCCAGGTTAAAGGGGACTTAGTAACCATAATTGAACAATATCTTTGAAAATGGAAAATGCTATTTGTAAGCTAGAAATTATATTGATTTCCCCAGAGCCTGTAAACATGTGTAAGTCTCTCATCTGCAATTAAAGTACATCCTTGACTTTCTGTCTCCTTTTAGTAAGTGTTCCTTCTCCTGGGGGTCAGAAGCAAGCTGCTTTTACATGGCTTCAAAAAAACGAATGTAATGTGTAGACCTTGTTTGAGTTCTAATTTAAACGACCTAGTTTATTTAGACCCTAATTTGAGTTAACTGGAAAATGTACACAGATTGGATAGCAAATGATATTAAGTAAGCATTTTAATTTTATTCAGTGGGATAATGTTCCCACGTTGTATTTAAGTGTCATTATCGATGTATAAAGAAATATGTATAATGACAGGACAGTCCGAATGGCAGAATGAGGGTATTGGTGAATCCTCTCTCCTATAAGAATAGTAAATATAGTTGTAAAACTATCAAAATTAACCACTTCAGAATTCTGGAGGCTAACCAAAAACATAGAACGATCTTAAACGGAATTCACAGAAGATAATCTCTTGTACTTGAATAAGAGCAGTGGCAACTGTGCTGTTTGCACTTGAGGCTGCTCCCATTTTCTTCCTACCCCAGTAATGGAGCATAGTAACCTTGGAAAGCCAGCAGCCAGGCTTGATTTGTTTTGGAGGGTCATGTGAAGCTCCATTCCCATGGTACTGCAAGCATTATAAAAATAGTTTCCTTGAAATTCCTTATTCCCAGGGTATTGTGGCTGTCTGATGTTACTCTGATTCAGTTCTTCAGAAAAAGTTTTATCCCTGCAAACAATAGCAGTAAGTAGGACTCATTAACACTGTAGGATACTTAAGGCAATGTATGTGGTTAGAACAAACAAGAGCCTGGTTAGACATTTATAAATGATACCTGCTGATGAGAACAAGATCAATACAGGGGACTTGAAGGAGCTAAAACTATATTTCAGCAGGCTGAAAAGACTGCACACATGCCAAAAAAAGTCAGACCTCAATAACCAGAGATATGTTTTCTCCTGTTTCCTGCAAGTTGGAAATAGTTAAGTACTTTGAGGCAGTATTGAGGCTTTGAACATGGAAATTTCTGATACAACTTCTGATTCTAAGTAAAAATTCTTTATACTCAGAGGGGATAATTGATTCATGTGGAAATCGGGGCTCTGAGTTCATTCAGAATCATATTGTCAACTATTCTGGAAAGCCACTGGGGGTATAGTGAGCATTAAAGATGAGAAGGTAGCACCGATGAAAATCTCTAGCTCAGAGCCTGGTTTTCCTTTGCTGAGCCTCAACTTATTTGTATGGGAATTAGAAGTATTTGCTATAAAATGAGGTTTTGTAAGTTTATTTAGCAGTAACTTCTGGTTTTGGATATACAGCATACAAGGTTTCCTGGAACAAAACTATGCAATTTTATTGAGTGTGCATGTGCGTTGGGGGAGGGGGAGAGAGAGAGGCAGAGAGAACTGACAAGATAGACATTGATCGTCAGGGCAAAATTTTAGTCAAGGATGGAATCCAGATGTAGACTTAGGATGAAAGGACATTCTGTCCTGCAGAAATTTCTAAACAAGGGAATCTGAAAATATCCAGACAAGAACAGAAGTTCCTACAGTTAAAACTGGCAACCTAAATATCTATTAGTATGTGTGCTAATATAAGGGTGAACCAGCCTAAACCATACCCTGACCACTGCAGTCTGAAAAGTGACTTGGAGTTGAGAGGTGGCAGAAATCTGTCCCTGATCATATTTAACCACTAGCCAGAATTTGCAGTAGTTCCAAAAGTTCAAGCTGTCATATTCTTGGAACATAGCGCCCCCATGAATCTGTTAAGGAAACAGCAAACAATGAGAAAATGACAAAATTGAACAAATGCTTTATAAAAGACATCTAAATGACTTAATATAGACACACACATACACAAATACACACATATACACAGATATATCTTTACATAAACATGTAAAGATACTCAAACTTATTAATAATCAGGGAATATTTTAAAAGATTTATTTATTTATGCATACAAGAATTGGGGTACAAACCAGAGGTGTGGGAGGTGAGAGGATTCATCAAAGACAAAGTGGGGAGCAGAACAGACAGATTGACTGAAGTACACTGCTGAGGGGAGCAGCTGGTGAGACAGGAGAGGTCTGCTGCACCATGTGGATGAGCTCCCTGACTGGGGATCAAACTCATGCTGCAGTGGCTGTGGAAGCACAGAGAAGTGAAATTATTTACCCAAAATTACAGAGGTTTTTTTTTTAGGATTTATTTATTTATGCATACAAGAGCTGGGGTACAGGCCAGAGGTGTGTGGGGGGTGAGAGGATTCGCCACAGAGAGCAGGGAGCAGAACAGGCAGATCAACAGAAGTACACTGCTGAGGGGAGCAGCGGGCACAGCAGGAGAGACCTGCCACACCATGTGGGTCCCCTCCCTGGCCAGGGACAGGGATCAAACTTGTGCTGCAGTGGCTGCGGTTTGCCTCATAGTGCGTTGCTTAACCCACTACGCCACCAGGGAGGCCCAATTACAGAGGTTTTAAGTGACAGAAGTGGAGTGTGCCTCCATACAATCTAACCCTGAAGTCTTTCATTGCTGCACTATTCTGCATTTCATAAATTTGTTCTGCTGGAATTGAATGATATTAGGTTGAACTATAGAAAATAGCATTTTTGTAGGTCAAAAAATTTTAATAGCAATTTCATATCATTTAATATCATAGTTTACTTCAGTTCAGAGTCCTTTGGCCTGAAATAATTTTGCTCAGTGTATCCACCTACTTCTCCTAAACTTTCTCACTTAAAATGATTTTCTATGCTATCCCTTACTGCTGAAAAAGCTTCCTTTGCCTTTTTTCCTCTAAAAGCTATCACTATTGAGGGACCTTTGTTGTTTAAATATTATGGTTTTATTTTATTAAGTGACTGGCTCAAAAGAGTCTGAGTAACCACAGGGAATGGAAATGATCCAATCAATTACAACTAGCCACATCTGCCAGGAAGCATTATCGTTGGCATGAATTCATACCAGTCACCTAATTCTGGGCAACAGAGTCTTCCCAAATTCAAAAACCCATAAGAATCTTTTCTGGTCACCCTCTATCCCAGATGAGAATGAGTCATCTGTCCTTGAGGCTGTTCCTCCACAGGACTGCAGAGAACACAAACACACCAATTTGAAAAGCACCTTTCAAAATTTTATGAAAGTTTAAAAGTAAATACAATGCAAGAATTTATACATATAGATAAATTTGTCTCAGATTACATTTTAATGTTTGAAGAAGATGATAAAGGAGGATGACGAGTAAGTTAGGAATAATTTGACCACAAGAAACCTTTATGGTTTCACTAGTGAGAAACATTACCTGTTGGGTTGGAAAAATGAATTAAGTGTTGACAATGCTCGAGAATCCTCATCCTAAATACAAGAGATTGAATTAAATTATCTGGAAAAAGAAAGCTTTAAATTTTGGTCTAAACGGTGACTTGTTTCTAATAAGTCATAGTTGGGTTTTCTTCTCGTGTAGAAGTTAAATACATCACAGCTGTATCTGAAATTCCCCAAATATTGCCCAAAACGAGGAAATTCTTTTCTTACATATATTTTGAGTTTAGATAAAAGTTTAGAAGATGAGAGACCAGCTCTACAGTTTTCATCCAAAGGTATTAAAACTGCAGAAAACAAAGTAATTCTAAGACCTTGCCCCTCCATTCCTCCAGATCAGCTGTAAATTTTATTAACCATATAAATTTCAGGTTCTAATGACATTTTTATGCTTCATCAACATAAACTTTCCAATTCCAACTTTGGAAAATTTGTTTTTGTATCTCAAATTCAAGTTTTAATCTTCTTGCTTTAACTTATCTCTAGGGAGGAAGTGATTTAATTAATGTCATTCTCCTCAAAATACACTTGCCATGATTTATTCTTAGAAGTACCATTAGGAAAATTATAGTTCTCAAGAAAGCTGAGACTTCCCCCTGAGTGACACCTTCTCAAGAAGAAATTTTTTTTGCTTCAGTCTTCTGGCCCAGAGAGTTTTGTAGAAAATATTTTAATTATCCTTTTGTGGTAATTAAAATGGAAAACTGCTTGAGATTTTAGTTGTGCCACAGAATGCCAAATATTTTGGTGTAGTTTTTACTTTGCTACTTACTGTATGAGAGATCTATGATTCATGATTTATCATAAGTTACACTTAAAAGAAACCAAACATTCTAGTGTTTCCATTCAATAACAGGCACACATCCTATATGATGTTGAGTAATATCTTCCTAGTGCCGAAGTTTCTCAATGGGAATTAAAGTCTTCTTCTTTGGCTTTGTTTTTCTCAGTTAATTCCTGAAAGGAAATTATCATATTACAGACCTTTCTCAGAAAGAAATTACTAGTATTTATAATTACCAATAATCTTAATTACAAGTTATTTTAAGTGATATGGTAAAAAAAATGTCAAGGACATCTAAGAACTTGAAAGGAGGCCACTAAAGGGAAATATTGCACAAATACAGGTAATATTGGTAAGAAGGCACAAAGCAAGATCTTCTGCTCTTTTTTAAAAAAATATTTATTTATTTATGCATACAAGAGCTAGGGTACAGGCCAGAGTCCAGGATGGTGAGAGGATTCACCAGAGACAGGGTGGGGAGCAGAACAGGCAGACTGACATAAACACACTGCTAAGGGGAGCAGTGGGTGAGGCAGGAGAGGTCTACTGCGCCATGTGGGTCCCCTCCCTGGCGGGAGGCAGGAATCAAACTCATGCTGCAGTGACTTTGGTTTGCTTTATTGTGCGTTGCTTAACCCACTGTGCCACCAGGGAGGCCCCTCTTCTGCTCTTATTAAATGCGTAGCTACAATCCAATTTCCTCATCTTTAAAATAAGGTGTATGGTGATATATATCACGTAATTTGAAGACTATGCAATATAATAAATAAACGGCTTAGAACAATTCCAGACACATAGTATATAGCATGTAAGTATTACCTATTATTATTTCAAAATAATGCATTTGACTATGTGTAGGGCGATGTGTCTTTTTCAGTATTAAATTAAGTGGTTGGAGGAAATAAAGTCTGAAAATATAACTGCAATAAAATGATATGATTCTGTTACAGGACTTTCTCAGAAATAAATTATTAGTAGTTATCCTGTTTGTTACAAAAACAAGATTTATAAAACCTAGTCAATGAGTCACTTAAGTTAGGCATTATTTGATTTGATCCAGTTCATTGTAGAAAAAAAAAGTGTTTCTATTTTATGGTAATTCATTGTAATAATATATATGATAGGTAGGTAAGTAGTTAATATTTGTACTTATAAAAATTCATTTGAATTTCATGAGAAATAAACATTGAAACAAATATAAATGTGTATTTGAGGTACAGAGTAGAAAATGCAACTCTTTTTCTTTCTCTGATTTAGAGCACTATACTATGACCCTTCATTTGTCTTCATTTA
The DNA here is from genome assembly GCA_019455555.1 of Galemys pyrenaicus. Taxonomy (NCBI): domain Eukaryota; kingdom Metazoa; phylum Chordata; class Mammalia; order Eulipotyphla; family Talpidae; genus Galemys; species Galemys pyrenaicus. Next base: position 3,306,592 of record JAGFMF010011865.1, on the reverse strand, counting down.
AATGAATTGCATGAAACTTTAAACACAAAAAAGTACTTTGTATATTCTTCTCAATCACAGCTACATTGATTATGTTTATATACCTGTACGTGTGATTATTTTGATATTATATGCATGAGAGAAGGAATGTATATACATTCACAAAACAGATGCATATGAGCATATCAGAAATTGACATAACCATCTATGAAAAGGTTTTCAATCCATTTTTTAATCCACAGAAAGTCAAAGTAAAATTACTTTAAGAAAAGATACCTTGTCCTTTGACCTGATAGGCGGGATAAAGAGTAAGGGTAAAAAGAAGCAAATAAATTCTTCTCAGAAGACATTACAAAGCATATGTCTCACTCCCAAATTTGTAACCTGTAACATGTCACACCCAGGTAACATGTAGGAAAACAAGATAGCTTGAGCCAATTTCTCTCCAGTATCTTCCACTTAGAGATATGTAGTAAGTTCATTCACTTTCTCTCAAATATTTATTTACTATCTAAACTAGTTGCAGGGTTAGCATGGTAAACAAAACTAGAATTTTCCTTACCTTTGAGGAGCTTATAAACTTAGAGAATCCCAGGCAATACATAGGCAAACAACAATAAACACTGATGTCGAGTTTGAACAAATAATTATGAAGTAGTTTAAGGACATGTTTACATTGTCAATTCATATTTCCCATGCCTAAAAATGTGTGTGACTTTTATATGATCATTCTCATTCTTTGCAGCCATAATTTTAGAATTCTGATTCAGAATTACCTGGTACTTGATTCAATATTCTAAGAAATTCCTGAGATGATAATGCTACTGCAAAGTCTGAAAGACACCTTGTTACCTCCACACTTTACAGATGTCTGGGCATCCATGTGCACAAAGACAAAATATACTTAGTGTAAAAGAACTTTATTAACATTTATTAAGGTTCTATTGAATTAATGTGCATAAAGACAGCAAAGAAGAAAGTCCAATAGTTTCCCAATAAAACACCCCAAATTACCCAGCTCCTTATTGGTAAATGCCCAGACAAACAAGGTTGACTGAAAGTGGGGATCCTGAAGCCCAAAATCTTAGCAAAAACCTAAGTTACCTTCTGGCTGGGAACTATAGGAAAGGTTCAAAAGAAGCCAAGCAAATCTGGAATGAAAGAAACAAAATCAAAGTATAAATTATGATAACAGCAGCCATTGTCAGTCTCCCCATGGGTCTCTCACCCATACACCATCTCTATCACAACCATCTCTTCCAAGTATCTCTACATGTTTCTTTGGCATGTGTCTCCTCCAAGCTACCCAAGTTCCTGTTGCAAAGAAAATACTGAGAGGTCAATGGGCCCTTCTTCACCACTTGTCTCTCCTGTGCATGTCCCTGAGCCTATCTGCCTTCAATGTTTTATAGTTTCACCAGGTCACTCAGTTCCATCCCTCATTAAGTGGGCTGGGGAATATTGTGCATGCCCCTTTTATGGAGATGACTCTGTTACAGTAATGATTCAACATAAAATTCAAGACTCAGAGATAAGCCAGGGATTCCACTCAATGAAACGTACTGTTCATAAAAAAGACACCATATCTTATTTTATGTAAATAATAATTCATTAAAGTTGAGTTAAACAAACAAAAAAGTGTTTAGCTTTTCCATCAATACAAGAGCCTTTCTGCAAGATGGGCTATTTCACTACAATCTTCTCCTGGCTGTGGACTTGCAAGAACAAAGATATTGGAGCCAGATTCAATGAAACTTACTTTTCTAATAGGGCTTTTTTTTTAGAGGCAAATCACATGTCTCTCCAGAGCATTTTGAACTATAATGGACATTGTCCTAAACAATTTATTGTGTACTGTTACCAGATAAGTTTCACATTTTACTGGAATATTCATTGAGTGACCAAGTATCACTAAACAATTCTGCCATTGCCAGACCCCCACCCCAGCCACTTCCCATGGATCTCTCACCCAAATCTCTTCCAAGTGTCTCCTTCCATGTCTCCCAAGTCTCTGGTGCAATTCCAAGGCTAAGAAGCAAGCCCAGAATCTTTACATGTTTTTCTGTTCCATGACCCTCCATGGTGTCTTCTCTTTCTTCAAGTCTTTGTAGCTCCTACGCCTCACTTAGTTCCATCCTTCTTTGGGCGGGGCATGGAACATAGAACCTCCTCTTTTTATATTGTGTTTTCACCTATAACACAAAATTATTAAACTCTTCATTGTCCATCTCTCCACAGATCTAAACATACATACTCTTTCTATACGTATGTGTCTTTTTATTTTTGTTAAAAGTTTTGGAAGAATCAAACAGAATATTTCAGATATAAATCAAATATCACAAAAGCATGATAAAAAGAGAAAAGTTTAAAAATGAAGGCTTGGAAATACTAAAGACAGTAATAGCACATAAATTGAAAATTTTGTAACATATGCATACTATTTAATACACTTATATGTTAAATATCTTCAAATTTGAAAATACTCACAAATGGCATCTCAATTAGTATTTGTAGCAATTACAGAATATTGCAACTCTGCAAGTTGGATATAATTCAGTCTATTTTGAAACTGAATAAAGTAAAGATCAGAGAGATTTAAAGATTTCCCTGGCTCAGAGTGACAGAGCTTACACCAGAGCCCAGGTCTGTCTGACTACGTAGAGTGAGATCTTTATACCATTTAACATGCACAGCAACAAAAAAATAGATAGTGAAAGTAGCAGTATTACTATGATGTCTCAGAGTATTTTAGGGAACTGTGTGCAATGTCTGAAACCAAGTGCTCCTTTTTTTTGTCTTCTATTCTATTGACAACCAGAGAGGGTGATACATTGATAATAGTAAAACTAGTCATCATAAACATTGGAACCAGAATTCTTCTGTCAGCTTTGACTATTGTTTGTGCGAAGTTGTCACATTTTTCACTCCAATCCAACAATGTTTAATCTGATGTAAATTCTGGTGAAAGTTTCCATAAATGTGTGGTTTTACTTCTGGACTTTCTATTCAGTATCATTGGTCTGTGTTCTAGTATCATGCTGTTTTAATTGTCATGGCTTTGTAGTAAAGTTTAAAATCTAGGAGCTATACCCTAGTTCTTGTATACATTAAAAAGTAAATCTTTAAAAAAATAATCTCAGAAGGCAAATACTAGTTGATACCTAGTGTCTGAGAACTAGAAACTACCTTAAAAGTCAAATAGCTCAGCTTCCTCAAGAGAGTGCTAAGAATTTGAGGTTTCCCAAGCATACCTGATATAAATTCTGCCAAGAACAGATTAATCTAATCTTAATGCTTGGGTTTTTAATCATAATGCTTGGGATTTTAAGGTCAGGAAATGAGTTAAGTCTTTATTTGTCCTAGCATGCATGTATTTCAACAATGACTATCTAAAGTCTTCAGTTGCCTGCAATAAAGTTTCTTTATTTTTTTATTTTATTTTCTTACATTGCTCATTTGTGTACAATATTTGATTTTTCCCCTCATGTGTAGTCCCCATAAATCTCCCACCACATTACCTAGAAACCATCACCATAGTCCCTTGGCATGCAATGAATTTCAAAATAGTAACATAAACAGGATATATATTTGAAAAGATTTGACTGATGTCTCAAGCCACTAGTATGCTGCTTACACAAAGAAATTTCAAATAGTGCTTTTTATTCCTCAGATTATAATTAAATGAAAATCTGTTGCATGTTCTATACAAAGGTAAATATGTTATGGTGTTAGTTATCACATTAAAACACTACATAGCTATCCTATGTTGTTCATCATAATAGTAAAGGCGATGCATTTGCTTAGCATTGGAAAAAAACCTTTCTCATTCTCTATAATTTTACTTTATATTTCTAAATCCTTGGCTTTTAAAGCATTAGGAAGCATCTCCTGTGAGTTGAATAGTTAATTATTAAATAAAGTATCTTGACAGTTACTTGCATTAGGTTAAACAGGCAGCAGCATTTATAATTTCCATCCATTAAAAGAGAGCATTGCTGAAGTCCTCAGCATTAGGTTGCATTGAGTTAATTATGTTTAAAATTATCTCTCCAGTCTAAACTTTAGTATTACTCATATAGTCTGAGTTTTACTTAAATTTTGACTATAACAGTTTATTACTATTATCTTGTTATTATAAATACAAGAGAGAGAGAAATAGAAATAGAGAGAGAGTATGAGAGAGACCCCTAATATTCTCATTTTTTCCCCTTTCTGATGTTTAGGCACCTAGGCAAAATGTCACAGAGAAATAAAACATGATCCTTACCCTTGATTTTTATTTGATAAATGTAGGGAAATTTAGATGATGTGACAAATTCATAATACATGTCATGTGAGGTAAGAGAAAGAAAGGATGACTAAGGATTAATAGTCAGAGAGGGATTCATTTAGAAAATACCAAACTCAAATGACATTTCTTGAAGCTCAAAGTTGTTATTAGTGAATTTCAAATAATAGAATACTTTCATTTCAATATGTTGATTCCTTCATCAAAATAATTATTTACATAAATAATATCTGTTGCGGCTTATTAATATTGAATATCACTCAGAATTTAAAAATAGCAATAATATAAATCACAGTATTATTAACTTTGGACACTTGTTATCATGACATATATGACCAGTTGTGAATTATGAATGGTTGGCATAAAAACTGTTTAAAATCCATTCTTCCTGAGAACGAAAAAAAGTTTCTTAATTACAGATTTTCATTCTTGAAGTATATTTGAATATTGTAGTACATGTTCTTTCCACAAATGGCAGAAAAACAACTTCTTCTCACTGACTAAAGATAGACTATAAATAACTCATTAAACAAAAGAATAAGTGCATTAGATTTAAATTTGGTGGCAGATGCATACATTCATTTGGCAAGGTAGTACTATGTAGGATACTTATTTTGCATTACCATATTTGCTAAACTCTAAAAAATAAGAGGCATTTCACTATGATAATATTTGAAATATGCTAACTTAGAAGGATGCACATATTTCTAAGATTAACCTATCAACTCAGAAGCCTCACGTACTAACTCATTCATTTACTCACTTAGGATCTGGTGCACATGAGGAATTTTCCAGATATTTTGTAAGAGATTTCAGATTTGAGTGGGGTTGCAGAGTGTGGCCTCTTTCTCACTTAGGGCTTCTGTGCCTGTGTGCACTGGGACTCTCTGTGCACCTATGTGTGTGTGATAGATTTGGACAAGGCACTCCTGCATGGCTGCCTTGGGACAATGGCCCACATCATACATGACCAGGGATGCCTAGGTAGCCTTTGACTGTGTGGTGAGAGTCCAAGACTGTCTGGGAGTAGCTCAAAATTATACCAAATATGTGCACACAAAGTACTCCCTGTATACATAGCCAACATGTCCTCCCCTGCTCCCCATAAAATTGATTACCTCCTTTGATCCCATTGATATCCTGTCCCCCAAAAGATGAATGCCCTTTGTCTCCTTGGACGCTGCTTCTACTACCATTTTCATATGATCAATAATGCTTATGTATTATTACTAGTAATTAGCAAGAAGGCCACTCACTGAGCAGCAGAGTCAGCTTATAAACCTACTCTGTGACTCGTACCTCAGCTTGTTCCTGTTGACATGCTGGCGCATCGCAGCCACCAAAGTAAGGTATGACAGTGATTTGCACAGGAAGAAGGAGTCGAATTCAAGGCAGTAGGACTAGCATAAAAATGAACGAAAATTTAAGCGTGCATGACCTAATCAAGGAAATTAGCCTTTTGTGGTGAGAATGGTGGGTGTGTCAATGTTAGAGGAAGCTAGAAAGTGTCAAACATGTCAAACTATAATGTGCCTTGAATTGAAATTCAAGTGCATTTATTTGGAGTTTACTGTTTGGACAATAGAATATTATGGCTTTTTTCATTAAAATTTTTTGAGACTCTAAGTGAAAGAATTTAAGCTCATTTTAGAAAAATGATTTTTTCTAAAATTACTGGATTCAGGTAGAGGAAGATTGGTGCCAGTCCTTTATCCACATCTATACTTTATGCATTTTCTCCAGCTTTGTCAAGTCATTATCATATCTGGATGACTCTTATACCCTACAAATAACTCATGGCATCAGATAGGCCCTAGCCACAGTTCATACTGATAGAAAATCTAAGTATCAGCATTTACTTCTTTTGGTTTATTCTGGATAATCATATATATTTTTTCTTGGCTGACCTTATTTTTCCCATATATTATGCAAAGAACAAAAGGCATTCCAGACATCAATAGCTGGCAATAAGCTTAAAGTGTTCCACGTGTTACTGTAACATTTACTTAAAAATACATTTTTAACCAATCAAAATTTAAAGTGTAGTCATGGTTGTGCTAAGGACAGACCAGTATAAACTTACAAATTAATCCAGAACATTATTAATCATATAATATATACTGGCCCATTCCACAGGAATAAGTTTTTATGGCTGTTTAAGCTTGCCCTCTTACCCCTGAAGCAGCTACATTTCATTAAAAGATATGTCAGTACATATTAGTCACAGAAGGACTCACAGTAGCCTGTTACTCAGTGACGAACATAAGGCAGCAGTGAAAGAACTTAGGGAGCCCATATTAGGTAGGTAATCGAGAATATTCAGCAGCTTTTACTTGTAAATGGAAGAGCAGACCTATACATTAACATAGCTAGAAAAGCCTACATCAAAGTTTTTTCCATATCATTTGCAGTGTTATTTTTTTCCCCTCTGAATGTTGTATGTTACCTAAGCATACATCAACCAATAAGTATTTTGAAGACAACTGTCTAGGTCACAGCAGAGATTCTACTCAGAACCACCCAGGTCCTCCTCAAAGTTTGTCATCCATGGATCCAAGAAAAAGGAAGCACTGATGTCCATGGAATCTAAAGAGAGAAAGAAAAGAAAGATCACTTATTGCTATAGATGTCTGGGTGTCCAGATGTGGTAAAATGTGTTCCACTCAGGAGCAGCCTTTCTGCAAGGTTCTTGACTATTGCACTGATCTATTTGCATCCCTTTTGGTGAGGTTTACCTTTCTTAGATTATCTCATTTTATGAGTTATTTCCTATCAAGTTAAATGTTGACTCCCTATTGGACACATTTTTTTCCTCCTTTTTAAAAAATATTTTTGTTGAGTCAATACAGTTTTACATCATTGTTTACATTATAGGAGTGCAGGATCACCTCGTTCAGGTGTTCTTGCCATAGTGCACCCACCACCAAAAAATCCACAGTCCACCTTTATAGACCCCTCGATCCCTCCTCTCTTTGTTCTCAGCCTTCCACTTCTCCCTCCACCTCCTCTTCCTCTACGGTTGCCCCATTCCACAGTCAGATTTCAAGGGTTAGTTTTTTTATTTGGTTTCATCTGATTCTTTGTTTTGCTTTTTTCTTCAGAACCACAGTGTCTTTGATGAAAGTAGTAGTGCAATGAGGTACGAGGACAAAATGAATTTTCCCTCTTTAACAAAAATTTATTTATGGAATTTCTTGCACCACATTCCTGAGAGCTGCCTAATAAATTATTTTAATTTGAAATATTGTAATTTTGGACTCCGCATCAGGGTTTTTGTAATACGATTATGGAAGTTAACTAGTTTCAAGCACCGACTATGATGTATCCATATGTGATTTTAGCTGAATGAAGTTCCAAATACAAGATAATAAGCTTTCTTATCTACCTCTTTTTTTTGAGCAAATAGGAGTCTCTGGAAGCTAGCTTCAAAGTCTAATTTAATAATACCATTAGAGATAATGATGGAAAATCATAGCACAAGATCAGAAACTTCTGCACGAAGTTTCTGTACTGTTTCCTCACACTTCCATTAGGAATATGAGCTAATTAATCACACAATAGCGTAGTGATCTTAAAAAATGCCATAGAATTTCACAATTCAAGGAGAAAAATATAAAGGTTGAAACTTAGGAATATAGCCAGATAGTTCATTTAATCTAGAGAAAGCAGGCAGCAAAGGAACTGGGATTCAACATCTACCAATGGTTTAAAGGCGGTTTTTTCTTATGTTTATATTGTGTACCATGGGTGCCACAAATATTATATTTTGCCTTCTAATAATTTTTCTCTGCTTTTATACTTTTGTTACCTGCCTATCTGACTCTCAAATATTGATCTACAATTCATCTGCTCTGCAGGTGGTAGATATGTAGCTTCTCTAATTATCCTTTGTAGGGCAAGGTTCAGGATCTTCTCATGATATAACTTGCCATTGTCACACCAATATTGCAGCTTCCAGCCACCAAAGACTCCTATTTCTTCAGATATTTCATGTTCTCAATTTAATTTTTTCTCATAAGTTTATTTGTCATTAAATCAGAAAACACTTTTATTTAATGAGTAATCCTGAAAAGATAGGAAAATATGATCTGATTATCTCCATAGTTTTAATAAAGCATATGAATAAAGGTAAAAAACACATTCAGATTCTCCCCATTGAGAAAAAATGTTTTATTGTACAATTATTTTACTATACTAACATCTACAAATTGTCTATGATGTAGATAGTTAAAACCTTCTTAAATGTATGTTAACATATCATTCCCAAATACACCCATAACTCCCTACCATAGTGCTTGGGGTGCCCTCCCCACCCAGCAACCTCTACTTATGTGACCTCAATTGTACATCAGGTTCCTAGAGTTTGCTTTGGTTTAATTTTGACTGTTCCTTTGTTTTGTTTCTCTATATTCTGCATATAATGGGCTACATTCCACTATATATTCTCTATATTGCACAAATTAGTGGAACCATGCAATATTTCTCCTTCAGACTTATTTCACTTAGTATAATATTTTCTAGTTCCATCAATGATTCACAAAGGGCAAATTTTCAAAATTGTTTACATCTCTCCCTTCCTCTTTGGTAGCTTCAATTCAACAATCAGATTTCTAGGTATTGTTATTTGTTTGGTATTATCTGACCCTTTGTTATGGTTGTCTGTCTAGTCCACTTTAAGTGGCAATAATCCAGTATTTATCTTCATCCTTCTGACTTATTTCACTTATCATAATCTTCTCCAGCCACATTCATATTGTTGCAAATGTTGAGTTTATTTACAGTTCAGTAATATTTCATTGTATGTATGTTTATGTATATGTGTATGTGTATGTATATGTGTGTGTATATATATTTTTTAATTAATGGATTTAATCCACTGATTTTTTTCTTGTGCACATATGTTGTTTGCATAACTTGGCTATTGTAAATAGTGCCGCGATATACAGAGTGGTACATATATCCCTTTGAATTAGTCTTTGTAATCTTTAGATAGATAAGTAGAAGTGGAATTCCTGGATCATATTGTAGGTCTATTTTTAATGTTTTGAGACACCTCAATAATATTTTTCATAGGGACTCCTATAGCAACAATGTACAAGGGTTCCTTTTTCTCCATGCCCTGCCCAACATTTATGGTCTGTTTGATAGGAGCTACTCACAAAGGTATGAGATGGTATCTCATTGTAGTGTTGATTTGCATTTTCTTAATGGTCAGTGATCATGAGCAATTTTAATGACCCATGATCCATCCATATGTCTTCTCTGGAGAAGCGTCTAGTATAGCCCCGTCTACCTATTTTTTTATTGGGCTGTTTATTTTTGTTGTTTTTGAGTTGTATGAATTGTATTTATATTTGGTTGTTAGTTCACTGTCTGAACTATGATGTGTAAATATCTTCTCCCAATGAGTAGGGTGTCTTTTAATTTTTTAAGAGAAAATTCAAAATATCTTTTAACTTTGTTTTTATTTCCTTTTTATCTTTTCTCTTACTACCATCCCTTTGTCCCATTGTCCCTTTCCCTCTTTTTTCCTCTTAGACACAGAACTCCCAGTATGTTTGTTGATACCTAGTAGTTTTAGAAAGTGTTTTCTATTGTTCAATTGTCTGTTATATGAATCTCCAAATATTTGGGTTTTTTCTTTGTTCTGACTTGTTTTACTATATATAATTTTTTCAGATTCCCTCCATTTTCTTGAAAATGATTGCATTTCATCCTTTTTTTGGCCATATTGTATTCCATGGTATGTAGGTACATATCCTTCTTATCTTTTCATCCACTGAAGAAGATTTAGACTGCTTCCATGTCCTAGCTATTGTAAATAATGTTCCTTTAGACTATTGTAGAATACATGGTGGTTTTTGTTAATGGTTTCATTTTCAGTGAATATATGCCCAAGAGTTGGATTTCCCAGTTGTATAGTATTTCTATTTTTAATTTTTAAAGGTAAATCCAAATTACTTTGCATAATTTCACCAGTTCTCATGCCCACCAATAGTGTAATAGGGTTATTTTTCTATGCATTCTATTCTGCTGATTTTTCATCTTAATGATAGTTTCTTTGCTGCAAAGCTTTTTAGTTTTATGTAGCACTACTAATTTTTATTTGCTTTTGTTTCCTTTGCTGTTGTATCAAGTCCCCTTGATTACAGCATTATAAACAAAGCTGAAGTTAAGTATTGGAAAGTTTCCTTATATTTACCTCTTGGCATTTAATGTTTTTTGGTCTTGCATCCAAGTCTTTAATCTATTTTGAATTCATTTTTGTGTATGGTATTTGATAGTGGCCAATTTTATTCTTTTTTTAAAAAAAGATTTATTTATATATACAAGAACTGGGGTACAGGCCAGAGGCTTGGGGGGTGAGAAGAGACACCAGAGGCAGAGTGGGGAGCAGAACAGACAGATCTACTGAGATATACTGCTGAGGGGGCAGTGGATGAGACAGGAGAGTCCTGATATGCCAGGTAGGTCACCCCCCTGGCCAGAGATCGAGCTCATGTTGCAGTGGCTGGCGATAGCGTGATGGTGCTGTGTCTTTAACCCTTGTACCACCAGGGAGGCCCCACAATTTTCATTCTTTTACATGTGCTATCTAATTTTCTCAACACCATTTGTTAAAGAGATTTTATTTTGTCTGTTGTACACTCTTGGGTCTTTTTTCAAAATCAACTGTCATATAATTTGGATTTACATCTGGGTTCTCAATTCTCTTTCATTGGTCTGTGTGACTACTTTTATTCAAATATTGTTCTGTTTTGATTAATACATATTTATAGTAGTACATATAGTAGTATTTGATTACTACATATTTATATTGAAGCCTAAAAATGTGATACCTGAATTCATTTTTGTCAGGATTTTTTGGCTATTCAGGGTCTTTTGCAGTTCCATGTAAATTTCAGCAATGTTTGTTCAAAGAAAATATAGATGTTTTATATATATATATAATATAGATAGCACTCACAGTGAGTAAACTCTTATATATTTCTTTTATTACTTTTACATGGTATTTCTCCTCCATTTTAACACCAGCAACATCTGCCATATGGAAAAGGCATATCCCATTGCAAGCACTCATCACAAAGATTTGATTAACTAAGAATATATTAGCATATTAAATCTACAGTTTACCTATCAAAGCTGAATAATTTGTCAGCTTATTTCTAAATGCATGCTATGAATAGAAGATAACAAAATTATTATTGCAGGAAGCTTTTTTCGGGGAAAGTTTTCATTTTCTAGAAGGTACTACTTTTCTTAGCAGTTTACTTCATTAGTCATCCTTTAATAACCACATGTCCATGTTCCAAACAAAGGTCCTCATGGTAAAACAACCACTCTATTGTGTCACCTTTCCTACTGCTCTGTGCAGTCATGATTCTTGACATATTTAATGTGTTACTACCTTCCCTTATTTACTTTTCTGTGAATGGTTATTTTCTCACCCAAACTTATTTTACCCAAAAAGCATAATATGGAAAAATGCAGACACATCAAAATTTTGTGGTTCCCTCTTGGTTATTGCAATTTTGTTTTTCACCTCTTACATGGCTTATATAATTTAAAATTCTACTTTTTTGTAAACTAGGCAATATTCTATGTTAATATTTTTCTAGTGTCTTTGACAAGCACAGAATGTGTTTAAAGGGAATGATGATGATGCTGTCTTGCTAAGCCCTAATAACATGGTGCTAAATTGTAGTAGTAGATACTAGTTTTCATTCTTCTCCTGAGTATTACCAGTTTATAACTTGAACTATGTTTAATAATGGGTATCTTGTTAAATAATAGTAAAAATAACATATAGTATAAAAAGTATCTTAATAGTTTACCTAACATGAAATCACCTAATATTACCTATTTAGGTAATTTTTACCTAAATTTTATTTTATCTAATATAATGTCCTTTAATTTTTATGATTTTTTAAAATATGCTGTAGAATTTTATTTAAGATTATATTTATTTATGTATACAAGAGCTGGGGTACAGGCCACAGGGTAAGATGATTCACCAGAGACAGAGTGGGGAGCAGAACAGGCAGATGAACTGAAATACACTGCTGAGGGGAGCAGCAGGCGAGGCAGGAGAGGTCTGCTGTGCCATGTGGGTCCCCTCCCTGGCTGGAGATCAAATTCATGCTGCAGTGGCTGCGGGAGCCCCACAGTGTGGTGTACAACCCCTTGTGCCACCAGGGAGGCCCTGCTATAGAATTATGAAGTCAAAAAGATTTTATAGTTTCATCTAATCAAATTATTTGCACTCATAAAAACAGTCATAACACACTGATGATGTAAATCTAACCCCAGAAAACCATCATAGACATCCAAATTGTTTTTCACAATCTCCTTTATTATTGTATACAAGCATTTAAAACTACACCCTCGATGATTAAGTAATGTCATATACAAACTCAAGAAGTATGGATCTGGAAATACTTGATGACAAACTGGTGGGGGAGGTCCATTAAGACCTTCATAAATTTCTTCCAAAGCAGGATAAAACAGTGCAGCGAAAAGTGCGATCCCCATCTTGAATACTGGTTCAGTATATTGAGTCCAAGTTCGCTGTCTCCATTACCAAATTACAGTTGAAACGTACAGTATTTGGAAAGTTCAAGGGAACGGCGAGATCACATCAGATGTTTTAGGTAGTCTTCATCTTCATTCTTGGGAGAAGATATAAGACCGGAGAGGATTTTCATGCGGAAGGATGTAGACGAGAGATGAATGCAGAAGTCCAAAAGTCAAGATTCTGCTCCCAGACCGAATAGCAGATTAAGTCTTTAGTCAACGAAAGATTTGTTCAATAGTAGAGATGTCGAAAAATCTAGAAGCCAGGAACCAAAGCTCTGAGACCAGCTGCTGAGCAGCCTGGCCTCTGAAGACCAAGTTGGTTGTGAAGGATTCCTAATACACCACAAGGACTGTCTCTCATTGGTTTAGAATCTGGGTGGAGCTGATTATGTCAATAATCATGAGAATTGTGACATCATGGAACATGTAGACTGACATGTACATCATTAACTGAATGAATGCACATGCTACATCAATTGACTACTAAAAATCCAATTCTATCCTTCACCATAACATTTTCCCTTTTATACTCAATTTCCCCACCACCCCTTCCCTTTCCCTTCTCATAACCACTAATTGGCTTTATAGACCAAAAGTTTATTTTTATTTTACTTAATTCACCTTTATTTTCTTGTTCTTTATATGGGTGAAGCTACAAGGAATTATTCTTAGTAAAATAAAATTAGATAAAGACAAACACTTTATAATTTTTTCATATGTGGTATATAGAAAAAACCTTTAAACTCACAATTGACATTATTCATGGTAACCTGAAATACTACCAATAATTAAATGACAGTTACTTTGGAAAGTCAGTTAAATGGTTTAAAATAAGCTTGTAATATACCAAAAAGCCACCCTCCTATCTCAGACATGAAAATTATTTCTCCATGTAGTCTTGTCACTTCAAAGTCATTATTTTCAGAACATAATGTATACTACTTTTGTTGTAGTTCTTGATTCGTTGTATTGTGTTTTGTGCTAATTCATTCTATCAATAGTGTTGTGGCTATACCTGTTCTTGTGGTTCTTTTTATGACTACAAAATACCTTTCAGAAATAATCTTCAGGAAACTTTGAAAAAAAATCACATTCATTATTTATAAAACCTGGAGATAGAACACCTGTAGCCACAATGATGTCTCAGGTAGAGAGAGAACATGTACTTGAACCTGGAGTTCTGCCTCCATTGAGGTCAAAGTTAGGAGTCCAGATTTTCCTGAAATCTCTTTATTAAGTGAATTTAAAACATAAAGGGGGTAATTAAAGAATGGCAGAGAAATAAAAAAGGGAAAGTGAGGAGAGGAGGGAGGGAGGGAAGAAAGGAGGGTTGGGTAGAGGGAGGGAAGGAGAGAGTGTCAGAGGGAGGGACGGATGCAAGCAGGTCCCAGATGATTATCTAAATCAATGAGGAGCTGCAAAACAAAGGAGCTTCTCTGTGAGGAGGCATCCTGATTCTTTTTCTAGTTATTTAGCTGGCAATAAGTTTATTTTACCTAGTCTCCTTTGAAGTGGATACTTCAGTGTCAAAACTTAAGTCAGGAACTTATATCACAAGATGAAAAGTCCTGTCAGTGTTTACACTACAAAACAATTTTTTTCGGGTATTACTATTTTTTCATGGTATTACTGTATTAATATATATGCATATATACATACATATGTATATATACTACAATAGTACATATTATGCAAATTCTTACCTAATTTTGAATAAACTTTATTGCAGCGATACTGGTTTATAACATTAAAGTTTCAGGTGTTACAGCATTCTAATCGGACATCTGTATCTATACCACTGTCACTACCAAAATCTAGTTTCTATACATCACTCAGCACTTGACCCCCATTACCTGTTTCATCTATGCCTCTAATGCTCATTTTTTTAAATCTAATTCTCTAAGAATTTGTATATGGAATTTCAGTAAGTTAGACACAATAAACTAGAGTTCACCCTGGTAGAGGATGAATATTAATACATATTCCTAATAAAGACTTTTCAAAGAATGGCATAGAAAAGTCATATCTTAATATATTCTAAGTCAACAGCCAGTATAATAATAATGTGTATATAGGAATAAAGAGGGGAAAATATACAACTATAGATCATATTATTTTTGATAAATGAAGCATCAAAATCGATGGTAAAAACCATGCATTTTAAAAGTAAGCTTTTAAAGACCAATTAGCAGTTACCAGAAGGGAAAGTGAAGGGATGTGGGTAAATTAGATAAAATAAGACAATTGCATAGTGAACGGCTAAATTGGTCTTTTAGTGATGAACTTAATGTAACACATAAATTTATTTTTAATGATGCACACCTGAAACTTATATAATGCTATAATGCAATCAGTACTACTTAGATAAATAAAAAAGTAAATAAAAGAAATATGAAAAAAGAACATATGTTAGATAAGTTTGAATTCTGCTTCATTTTATACACAAAATTAAATTCTAGAAAGATTAAAATGTTGACTATTTAAAGTTTATCCAAAAAAAACCAGCGGAAATAAAACAGAAAATTTACCCAACTATTGGAGATTTACTTAACATCTGAGACGAATAAGCAATCGATGATTAAACAAATGTGAAGACTAACAGATTTGGTGACATGTTAGTGTAAAATTTCTGACTATGGCAACATTTCACAAAAATGCAAAGCATACTGGGATGAAAGAATTGCAGCAAAAAGTTAAAACAAGCAAAAATAAAAGAAACAATAGACAAAATACTTGAGGAAGTTACTAAATTCTAATTCTGTATTATAAAATACACCTCTGGTTTTACTCAAAAGAACACCTCTAAGTTTATGTGCCCAGTAGATGCTGGGAAATAAGTATGAACTTGATATTTTCATTCACACCCAAATTCAAAATCACTTGCGATTTTCTATATCATAATATGATCTCAGTGTGCAAAATTTTCTACAAAGGCAATTTATGATCTTTATGATATTTTAACATTTTAAGATGTGCTTATAACATCAGCAAAATAAATGGTGGAATAAGAACTTCCAAAATTCTCTCTTCCTTAAAAGTGAGTCAGAATTAAGTAATTTATGTCTCTGGAAATTAACTAGAGATTATAGCATTCTAGTGTATGTTTATTCAAGAACAATGAATCCTGGTGAGAACAACAGTCTGTGTAGCATGTTAAAAATGTAAATAAACGTTCCCTATTTTCAGACTCCAAGGTAACCTTGAAAACCAACAGTGTACAATAAAAGAGGAACAGAAAGAAATGAAAACTCCTGCAGAGATTCATTTCCAGAGAACTGTCTGGTGTTTCCTGGAAGAATTAACATTAATCCTTCAAAAACTCTTCCAAAAATTAGAAGAGAGGGGAACCTGTTCTAACTCTTTTTATGAAACTAGTATATTGATACTAAAACTAGAAAATGACATTTCAAAAACAGAAGCAAAACTATAGATTAATAGCCCTTATGAATCTAGATGCAAATGTCCTCAACAAAATACCAGGAACCTGAATCCAGTAATATATAAAGAGGCTTAAACACAAGACAAATGGGTGCTTCCCAGAAGTGCAAAGTTTGTTCAATATATGAAAATCAACCACATATATAAATCACACATATAATAAAATGCTTTTATCTATGAAATTGTATGTCAATAACCTCTGGGCCCTCTAGAAGTTTTAGGAGTAAGTTTTATGTTAAAAAAATTTACAGTCACTTTTAATCATCTGATTATTCTGCAGAGAGAACTATTTGAACAGAGAAGAAATTAAAAGTATAAAGCATTATTAAAACTTAGGGTCTGGAATGTTTGAAAATTGAGTGTATGAAAGTAGTGAATAAACATTGGTTTCAACCTATGATGTAAAAGAAGGGAGATCATGTGAGTATTCAAGGTCAAATAACTCAAGTTCACTTGGAGATGTATTTTCAAATCTTAGATGATTACTGCCAGTAATCAAGAATATCACTTACTAGAGAAACAGATATAAGCACAGGTTAGAAGTTCACAAACAACGCTTAAGAAGGTAATTTGACTAAGGCTGTAGATGGTATCTACTTTGAGTGATCTAAAATCACAGTTGCTGTCTGATGCTTTAAGAAGTCTGCCTGGGATTAGAAAACATGTTATTCATATTGGGATTGGTATCTATTAATTTAGTCTTAAATAGATTATTTGGAAAACATGAACATACAAATCTAAGAAAATATAAATTTGCTTTAATAGTTATTCCTATATAATTAACTTAAAATGTATTTTAGAGAATAACATATCTCACCAAATTCCATGGTAAATTAATAGCAACTAAAGAAGTACAATTATTGGTCTAAAATTTTGTAATTAATTACTTGGTCTGGAATAATATATTCACAATTTAGAACACTAAATGGTGTTTAGAATGCTAAATCTAAACACTAAAAAACAGAGTGTGCATTTAAGTGTTTATTAATATATTGCTAGAGGTTAAAAGGATTACTATAAAAATCATAATAAAATTGAAAGAACATTTATATTTGGTTTTCAGTGAATATTAAAATGATAGAATGGTCACATTACTTATTATTCAGTACCTGTGATAGTTAATAAATTTTAATCCAGCTGGCAAGGTCAAAACATGGCAAATTATGAACACTAGATAGTCTTTCAAGAAGTATTTTCTCTTCTATTGACTTAGAAATCAGTTTATATCAATGACATGGTAAATAGCCTTTTTTTTTCTTTTAAAATAAATTACTTCATAAAGATGGGTATGATGTAGCATATTAAAGCCTAAATGAAATCCAGAAAATCTACAGCTGTAAAATAAAAGCCACAGTTATATCTCATCATTTCACTCCTTTGTCTGCATCACTCCCTAAGCCAGTCACTACTGAGAGGGAAGAGTGACATTGTACAAATATAATGTGTCCTCATTAATGTATACTTGATTAGGCAGAGAGCACTAAAAAAAATTCATGATTTCTTCCCTATCCTTATGCCTTTCCTATTACCCAAGGTCCATAAAATTGTTTTCTATTCAACTCTGAAGAAAACATCAACCGAGAAATGGAAATCTTTACCATTTTCCCCTAAGGGAAGTCTTGAGGTCAGTCTAAAAGGAATTAGTTCAATCAGAATTTATATGGAAAGCTCCATCCATATGGCTTGTAGAACTATTTCAAAGTAGCAAATCCAGGGTGTTTTCAAAAGATATTATGTCCTATTTAACCTGGAAGATGTCAGTTACTAGTTGATCTTCAGGTTCACAAAGTTTCAGGAGCCAGGAGACTAGAGATGGGCAAGTATATAACACAGGAATAACTCTGCTAATCTGGTTGTCAGATTTCATAGCCACAAAAAATTATGTCAGAGTGATGCCTGTAGTCCTGTGATTTAGGCAAATAACTTGTGACACATCTGGGACATAGGGGACTGTTCATTTCAACTGGGGTAACTTGGGCCAAACAATTTATATGGCCCAGTTATATATAGCCTCTACTGTAGTGTAAAGTCTATTTATATTGCTTAGGCATATATGTTATTTTCTAAGGGATGGGAGTGAAGCTGGAAAGCAGTTGTAACCCTTGATTTATCTTTGCAGCTGTGTCAGAATTATTTTCTCCTTTAAGTTGATGGGCAATTATATTGTTGGGGAGATGTGGTGTAAGTTTGAGTAAGGGGGGATTATTAATTATAAGACTTCTTGATCATTTAGGCTATTAGTAATTGCAGCCAGTTCATCTGGAACAGACGACCAGGCTGGAAGATACCTTCATGAAATCATTCACACAGAGAAACATCAACACACAGCAAACCTTTGGACAGCAACTGGAACTTCGTGGTGCAGCGGCTAACCTCATGGGCGGGGAGGTTGAACATCCTGCATAGTGCTGCCAGGAAATCCCTATTTTATACTAAAAGGGCACTGGCTGGTTGCATATGTAGGATGTCCCATCTCCCTGCCCACTTCGTCGGGACGGATGCTGGAAACACCACTCTGCTTCAGCGAAGGACCGTGAAATCTACATGTCAAGGAAATGCAGATGCTGAGCTGTATCACCAGTAATGCACTCTGACAGCCATATTTAGTAGAGGCTAGTGCTCTGAATGCTATGATGTTCGTTAATTAGAGACAGTGAGTATGTAAGTGGATCTGTAAGCTTAGAGCAAGTAGGGATGGAAACTTAAGGTCCTACAACAGAGATATCCACTCCACTGGACATACCGGTAATGCCTTCAGAATTACACCTCCTATCCTAAGCATTACACCACAGTAGAGGATTTAGTAGTAGGGTATGTTTACTTGGGTGCTTAGGGGCAGAAGACCTAAAGGAAAGGAGAATCCAATTGTTACATGCAGAACGAAGAAAAGGTTAGAGCCTGAGAAGCAGTCCAGAATTTCAGGTCTGAGGGTCAAGGTAAAGTGATAAATTAAAAAATATATAGATAGATAGATAGACAGACAAAGAGGTAGTAGATATAAATACATATAGCTATATCTCGCAACATCAGAAGCAATAGACTTATGCACAGTAGTCCAGAGAAGAGCTAGTAATTTTAAATCAAGTTAAAGGGGGTGGAAACAATTTTAAATCAAGTTAAAGTGGGTGGAAAGAAGCTATCAGGGAAAAGTCAATTTACCAGAGGAGCTTCATGATTCCAAGGGAGAAAGTTAGTGGCCTGTCACCCAATACATTTAGAAGATGTAAAATTGATGCCAGATCCAGTATTCAGTCATATCCAAGGAACTGGGTCAAAGGCAAGTGAACAGGAAATATCAAGAGCAGGCTGAGTGGTCAAAATATAGCAGGGGAGAGGTTGTGATAAAATAGTAAAGCAAAAGCCAACCTGTAAGAGGCTGTAATAAAATAGTAAAGCAAAATTCTGTGGGTTGTGCTCTTCTATTTCTGGTTTCTAGAGGGAGGAAATGATCTCAGAATAAAAATTGATTTTTATTTAAAATTAAAGTCATTTAAGTAGAATAAATAAATGTAGGTATATAGCTTATATACTGTATTTGTGGTTAATATATATATATATATAATTTTCACCATAGATAGCTGAAAATTTAACTATGAACCTGTATATGGAAATTCCTGATCTATATGAGACACTGTAGCAGACAACCAGTTCTGTCAATAGCACCAACTTTTTTTCTGGGGTGCTACTGAGTTTTCCACAGATTTTAAGTTAGCAGTCACATTAACAGGCCATCACAAAAGACTCTGGTGTTCTAAAAGAGGTTTATAAACTATGCATTCAAATATGGACTAAGTTTCCAGTCAACTAGCTCCAGTTTGGCACTCTTCAGTGCATGACAAGTAGGCCAATAGTAGGATAAGAAAAAGGCTGACTCAGCATTGGGGGTTCAATGCATTTGTACCCTTTTGCTTCTCTCAGCAATACAGTATGTCCACTGGAATTCTGGACGCAGTGCATTTTGTGGTTTCATGTCTAAGGATTCAAAAATTCCATGTAAATTAATGGGTAAACTGTTGTTTCTAGCATTCCCTTATAATTGTATATAGAGTCTGTAGAGATATCTCTCTTTCTTCACTGATTTGTATTGATAATTTGTGTCTTCAACTTTTATTTCCTCCTTACTCTGTGTAGAAGTGATCAATTTGTCTTAAAAAAAACGCAGTTCATTTCATTGAATTCTATTATTATGTTACTGCTTTGGTATTTATTACTTTCTTTTTTCCAATACTGTGGATTTAATTTGTGTTTATTTGGCTAGGACTTTAACATGCAAATTTAGATCATGACTTTGAAACATTTCTCATTTCTTTGATAAAACATTAATTTAGAAATTTCCCTATGAATACAGTTTTAGCAGCATCACAAAAATTTTTATATTAATTTTTATTTAGTTCAAATTATTTTCTGATTTGAGTATTCCTCTTTAAAACATAGACTATGTAGAATTGTGATGTTTAATTTATTGTTGGGTGAAATGTTCTATGAATGTCAACTTGGTCAAGTTCATTGTTAGCCTGGTACAGTTCTTTTATAACATTATCAATATTCTTTCTACTTGTTTTAACAATTATTGCAAAAAGGATGCTGACATCTCAAAATTATAATTGAATTTTGGATTTTGTCTTTCTTTTCTTTTGCGTTATAAAAATTTGAAGCCCTACTATAAGATGCATAAATATTTAGGATTGTTATATTTCTTTGATGATTTGATATTTTTCTCATTATAAAATGGCCTCTGTTATTTTTGTTAATATTTTTTTTTACTTTGTCTGATAGAAATATAACAATTCTACCATTTTTTAATCCCTCCAGCATTCTTTCACTTAATGTTTCATATATCATTTTCCATTCTTTCACTAATTAGCCATCTATGCCATTATATTTAAAACTAAAGGGGTCTTATAGACAGCAAATAATTGCATCTTTTTTTTCTTTTTAGCCAGCATGTTACTCTCTGAAAATTGATACAATTTAAAATTTATACCATTTACATTTAATACAATTACTGAATTATTAATGTTTAGATTCATATATAATACTTCATTGTTTACTGATTATCCCTTCATGTTTTCATTCTTTTTTTTCCTATTTCTGAATTATTTGGGGTTATGCATTTCACTTTGGTATTCCATTTTTATTGCTCTATTGATATTTTCCCAATATAACTTTTATAGATTTTTTTTGGTGATTGCTGTCTAGATTAAAATATGCATACCTATATTTCATAATTCCCTGATACTTAGTGTTTTATAACCTCAATTGAATATAAAAACTTGCAACCACATAGAATCCTTTAAATACCTTTGTTTAAATTGCAATATGAAACACATTTATGTACATTTAGAAGTTCTCAATGTTATTGTTTACATTTCTGACATTAATGAATATTTTAAAAACATAAGAAAAATAGTTGATTATCTTCTCCAGATTATTTGACATTTCTGGGTTTTTTTTTTTTGTAAATTCTACATTTACAATTTTTTTCTAGTATAATTTTTTTCCTTTGGAGAAACTACTTTAGTATTTTTAGAGCAATCTCCTGGCAATCAGTTCCTCAGTTTCTCTTATATGAAAAGCTCTTTCTAATTCAGTTATTAAAGATGTTTTCACTAGATATAGAATTCTTTATTATGATTACACTGCCTTCTGTCTTCTTTGTTTCATGATAAATATATGAAGTTATTCAAGTCATTGCTCCCCTATACACAATGATTTTTCTCACCTGCTTCGAGATTTTTTTGTTATACTTTGTTTTCATCAGAGTACAACGTATTCAGGCATGCTTTTTTTATATTAATCATTTGGGTTTTGCAAAACTTCTTAAGTCTATTTTTTATTGAATATGTGAGTTAAATGAGAGTAAAACAGAAAAATAACAGGTTTCATTACCTATGAATGAAAAATAATCCCATATTTTATTCTTCCATATTTTCCTGCATGTTTTGAACATTGAAATGTTTTGATCATTTTTTTTTAATTTGAGGTAACCTTAGTTTACAAATGTAGATATGAAGTAAGATTTTAGAATTATAATTATACAGAATTATCACACCTATCCAAATATATGTTACCACACCAGGCCCAACACGAAAGCCCTCATAATCTTCTACCATAGTCCGTTGTTCCCTCCTCATTTTATTCTTTTCACTCCCCTCCTCTTTTTTTAAATTTAGGTAATGTTGTTATATGTCCTTTTTTGTACAAACTTTAGACTTCTAGGGGTTTTTTGTTTGTTTGTTTTTCACTGTAGTTGTTTTGCTTCTTTCTATTCCACATGTAAATGAATTCATGCAATATTTATATTTCTCCTTTGATTTATATTGCTTTCACTATCCATTCCAGTTCCATCCCTTTTGCTGCAAATACTAGATGCTTTAGACCATTATTTCTTCTAATTTATTTTTCTATATCAACCTTTCCCCTCTCCTCAGATTCCAATGACTCAAAAGTTAGACATACATGTTCATTTTTTTTTCAATTTTTCTCACCTTTGTTCTGTTGAGCTATTTCTATTGATCTACAGTCACTTTTAATGACCTGTCATTTGTCATCTCCTTTATTCAACTGCAACCATCCAGTGATTTTTTTATTTCAGATATTATAGGTTTTTTTCAACTTTGAATACTTCATTTGATTTTTTTTATAAATTCTACTTCTTATTTGATAATTCCTCTTTCTATCCATTTCAGGAGCATCTACCCTTCCTTCATTGAACATGGTTATGGTAGCTTTTTTGAAACCTTTGTATATTCCTGTACTATAAAATTTCTGAACTTAATGTATTTGAAATATATATCTTGCATTGCTATTTATAATATTGATGACACTTAGTAAATTAGTAGATTTAAGTAGATTTTTATTATTTATATATAAAGTTTTACTTAAGAATGAAATGTTTTTTATCAGTTTGTTCTTTATTATATATCAAAAGATCAAAATTTTGTTAACAAATGTGAAAAGATATTTATGATATTGAGTTACTCTTGCATTCTTGGAATATTTTTTTCCACATGTTTTATTATGCCTTTGATACTTGGTTGGATGCAATTTATCAGTATTTTCTGTCTAACTTTGAATCTATATTGATGAATGTTATTTATCTCAAATCTTTTTCTGAATTTTTGTGGATTTGTATATTGGCATATTGTTTCATGAAATGGAGAATTTAATCTTTTTTATGTTCATTTTTCTTTATATGTTGACTTAGAGAGATCAATTATAATATCTTATTTCAAGTCTAAAAAAGGCTTTATATACTATGCATTCAGATCTGGGTTAAGTTTCCAGTCAATTACCCTCTCTTTGGCACTCTTCAGTGAATGACAAGTTGGTCAATAGTAATGCTGACTCAGGGTTGGGGATGCAGAGCATTTTGTACACTTTTGTTTCCCTTAACAGTAGTCTCTCCATTGGAATTCTAGACTCAGTGCATTTTCTGGTTTCATGTCCTAGGTTCCAAGGGCCTAGGTTCCATTAAGTATTACATTGGAAATTCTATCTAGAGCAGGAATAAAAAATGAAAGTAAAGTATCTCTGGTCATAGTGATATGATCTCACACATGAAAAAAATCCCTAATGAACCCCCCCCACACACACAAATAAGTCTCCTAGATTCAGAAAAGTTGCAAGAGACAAAATTTATACATGAAAATAAATTATAGTTCTATACATTAGTGATGAACAATCCATAAAGGAAATTAAGACGGTAATTCTAGTTACAAGATTATCCAAAAAAAAATTTCAATGGATAAATGCAACAGGCATAAAAAGGAATGAAATACTGATACATGGTACAAAAAATGGAACTTCAAAAGCAGTAAACTAAATGGAAGAAGTCAAGCACAAAATATCACAGAGTGTATGATTCCATTTATTTGAACTATCCAAATTAAATAAACCCCATAGAAATAAAAAGCAGATTAGAGATTGTCAGGGGCTGTTGAGGGAAAAGTGAGGAGTGACAGTCACTTGATGGGTTATAGCTTCCTTTGGGGATAATGAAATATTTGAAAATTTAAATGATGATCGCATAAAATTGTGAATATATTGAATGCCACCTTAATGTGATTAATTTTATGTTATGTGATGTACCGCAATAAACATAATCACTAATGAAGGCGTTATCATTATCATCATCATATAAATTAATGGTCCCCAACTTTGCTCTCTTTGAAAAATTTATATTATGAGAGGAAATATATGTAGACTAAAATTTAAAACTACACAGCATAATTTGTATAATATATCTGTGTTTTCTTTCTTCTCTCTTTCAGATTATGTCTGGCCACTACCTAGGTATTTGTGCCCCGTCTGGATTTCTTTAGATGTTTTATTTTCTACGGCGTCCATCATGCACCTCTGCGCTATCTCGCTGGATCGGTATGTAGCAATACGTAATCCTATTGAGCATAGCCGTTTCAATTCGCGGACTAAGGCCATCATGAAGATTGCTATAGTTTGGGCAATTTCTATAGGTAATGAACTTCCCTGGCCATTAGAATTGCAGCGGCTATGCTCAATACCTTCGGATTATGTACTGTGAACAACGACAGACGTCGACTGGTAACATTTGCGTTTAATCGGGATTCGTGTGTTTAGTGATTATTCTTAACCTATTTCTGTATATCTAGGTTAACAATAATGTAATGTAATGTATGTAAGTATATAAATACAAATTTTCCATTTGTGATGCTAAAATATTTTATGCATCAATATGCCAAAGAATTCTGCAACACAGATCCAAAATTTTTGAAATCTTTAAAGCAATTGAGGATGAAAAATATATACGAAGTCTAAATTTTAAAAATAATGCATTTAAACTCTCAAAAAGATAAATCTATCTCAGAACTTTGATCATAATATTTTCATTCTAAAGTAATCTGTAGAAAAATTAATAGTGTAATATGAACCTTCATGAGGTAAAATTGTCTAAATTTATATTGTTAATCAACCTAAAATATATTATTTCCTTTCTGTTTTTAAATAACCTCTTGAGGAGGGAGAAGGAACAGAATGGGTGGGAAGAGCACAAGGGACTATGGTGATGGTGCATGGGTGAGTTGGTGGTGGGAATTTCACGGGATGAGAAATATACATTGTACAAAACCCAAAAATAATGTAATATATATAATAAAAAATCCTCTTGAGCTACGGTAATACAAAAAGAGAGAAAATATGTGTATATACACATTTTTAAAAGTTGGGGAAGTTGAAGGGAGAGAAATGATTCTTCGAGGCTTCAAATGATTTTCTTCAATAATTTTTAATTCTAGTAACTGATAATATGATGATAAACAGGTACATGAAAAAACAAGACATTGTAAACCAGCTGTAATACATAGTGCATTGTTTAACCCACTGCGCCACCAGGGGGACCCAGCTGTAATAAAAAAAAAAAAAAGAGATAATAGAAATGAATGCAAAGGAACTCAAAAAGTTTGAATTACCAAACATGGACTTTAAATAACTATTTGTAATGTTCATATGGAAATTACAACTTGTACTCAAATAGTTCAGCAAGGAACTAAAAGTTATAGAGGGACTTTAAGATTTGAGAAACAACTGGAAAATCTAGAACTTAAGCACAACAAGATAAACTAAAAACATAATGGCAGATTAGATGTAGCTGACATGACTAAAGAGATAGTTATTTGTAGTTGGTTAGAAAAAACTGCAATGAATGAAATAAGGAAAAACGGAAAGAGAGAGAAGGGGATAACAAGATAATAAACATATAAATTAAGAAGAGTTCTAGAAGAAGAGAAAAGAATGGCACAAATATATTTGATGGTCATATATTTAGCAAAGTTATGCCCCAAGAATAAAAATGAAATACATTATCAAATAAGCAAAAGCTGGTAAAACAGAACAAAAGAACGTTCTTACTTAAGAAGAAATATTAATAGTGTTCCTAAAGCAAAGGAAATGGCAGCAGATGGAAAATTGGAGATTTCAAAAAAATTAAGAGCAGTGAAAGTGGAAAATATATGATTAAATATTTTGAAAATTGACTCATAAAATAATAATGACTTCTGATTGTGAGTACATTTATGGAACTAGAATGCAGGAAAAATAGTTTGTAAGTAAAAAGAATTAAAAGTAAAATTTTTCATTGTCCAAGAGAAATATAGAAACCATATTAAATGCCAACTTTCAATGAATAAAATATGACTTGTACACTCAAGCATAATGAGAACAGGAAGAGGCATGTTTAACTTCTGTATTGCAGAGGGAATTTATAAAGTAATGTAAGAAGGATATAATAGATATATTAAGGAATGCAGATAGGGTAGGAAAATACAAAACATATATCAAGATGGCAGAATTAAAGTACAATATAACCATAGTTATATTTAGTGTAAATGAACAAAAATTTCTAACACTGTAAGGAGGTGAAAACATACCCAACAATGTGTTTCTAAGGGGCATATATAAGGCACTAGGAAAATAAGGATCAAAAAAGGTACTTCACACAAATACTAGCCTACAGAAAAATTATGTAGGTATATTAGTAATCTGTCAAATAGATTTTTCAGTCAACAAAGACTATATATACATTAGTGATCCTATTAGGTTACACCATATAGTCTTGGTGGGTCTGAGACTATACTATTAGATTTATGTTATTATACTCTATGATTTTGGCATAAGAAAATTGCCCAAGAAAATGCTTCTCAGAATAGAGCTGTCTTTATAAGCAATGGATGAGTGTAAATCAAGAATGGACAGAACTATAAGAACAGATGTACGAACCTACAATCGTGGTATAAGATTTTGACAGGCCTTCTCCTGTAATTGTATGAGGACAATGAACAAACCTGAGTTCATTACTAATTACAAGCTAAAAATATAGCTCCATTATTTCTGCAGGAAATATTAATCAAATTTGACCATTTATTTCACCATAAATTAATTTTAAGACATTTCCGAAGTGTTAGAATAACAAAATCTATATACTTTGAATAAAATTGAAATGGATAAAAATGTTTATCAAAAAGGTAACTAGAAAATCTCCAGATATTTGTAAATTAAGACGTTGTTTCTCAGGAGACTTAGACACAATGGATTTAGAATCTTCTGGTGATTTTTCCCTAAATGATATGTGATTTTACAATAATAATTTTCTCTTAATAATTCTTTTTTCTTGTATTAGTTGGCATATTTTAAGGATGGGTTCTTTACACACACATTTATTCATATTTCTAAAGACTCATGAATTCTTTTGTAATCAATGCAACTTTATTGAGTAATGTAACTTATCTTAATGCTCAAATTGTGCTAGATTTGTCCAGTGAGAACACAATTTGATATGTCCCATGACGTATTTGACATGTCCCATGAGTATCTGAGCACTTTCAAACTTTCTAGCGTCAATTATGCCAGGTTTACTTTACTTTCTATGCTCCAGTCCTGAAATCAATAATATCATACAAGGAAGTCATTTTTTTTTTTTAGTAGTCAGTTGTTTAATGAAGCAAGATATGGAATCTAGGCATGGACACAGATACTAGGATATCACTGTGCCTATATATCTATGCCATTAATCCCAATTCCACACAGGATTCTTCTGCTACTTTCTCAAATTATATTATTGTTCATTTTTCTCACAGTGAGTAATCTACTCTTGAAAAACATCAATATGTTAATTTATTATTTAAACTTTATAAACCTGTAATACAACAAATTCATTTTAGAATTACCATCTTTATACCACTACCAATAAATTAAGTGCTATGTTTAAAATTTTATTGCACTTTTTTTGCTTTATATTGTTTTTCACTAAAGTTAGATAATAAAGCATTGTATTAGAAATGGTAAGATTAGTCTGATTATTTTTCTTCTGTGCATTTCAGTTACTAGTTATTTACATACTGTTTACAGTTATGAACTTATTGGTTTGTGTATACATTCAATTGTGATTTCCCCAAACTTGATGATTTTAATTTTTAATTATATGAAACCTTAATATGTTGTTCCAAAAGTCAAAATGACATACATTCAGAAAATTTCTATGGCTAGTTAGCCCATTCACTAATTTCTGGGATGTAGTTCTAGAAATTTTTGTAAAAAACAATTATTTATCCTTTCTTAGATAAAATGCCACATATATGTTAATTTCCCCTGTTTTTCACTTGATAATATATCCTAGAAGTCACTCTATTTCATTTCATAGCAAGATGATAGACATAAAATGAAGTATCACATAAAAGACGTCAACACTCCAATTAAAAGTCTGATTTTTTAATACCCAGTAGTAGTATGTTATGTAGAAATACCATAATTTATTTAACCAATCTCCTTTGTAGTATGAGTATTTAAGTTTTATATTTTGTAATTACCAATAATTTTACTAACAGTAATCATGTACGAGTCTCTTTCTCTCTCTCTCCCTCTCATAATTTCATAGTTTTGAAAGATTATCTTCAATATAATTTCCTAGAAATGAAGTTGATTTTTCAAGGTGTAAATGCATACATTCATTTATTTAAGGGTTAAATATTTTCACAGTTTAAGAATTTTCATTTCATTAAAGGCTGAATCATATTCATTCCCACCATTAATGCTAACAAAGTGCATTTTCAAACTTTTAAAATTTTGCCAATCTAATAGGTGAGAAATGTTATGTCTGTGTAGCTTTAATTTACATATTTTTTGTTGAAATTGAGTTTGTTTACATATGCTTAAGTTTCTGTTGCTACATCAGTTTTTCACATGTTGTGACTTTTGCTCCATTCTTGGTTTTTTTATCATATTTCTTAACTTAAATAAATTTGTATACATCACAGATAATAAACATTTCACATGATATAAATGAGAGTACTTTCTGTGTTGTTATTGCTATAATTTATGTTAAAAATAGTTGGAAATTCCCCACTCTCAGGTTGGACAATAAGTTACTACATTTTCCTCATTTTTTTATATTTAGAACTCTGATACAGTTGGAATTTTTATATGGTGAACGTGCATTCAATTTATCTTCCAAATAATAATTCAGGTGTCTCTTGCTGTTTATTTAAAAAAATCTATGTACTCTTTGATTTGAGATGTTATCTTTATAGTATCTAAATTTTCTTATTTATCTGGGTCTATTACTGAAGTTTCCATTCCCCTCCACTCGTGTGTCTTTTATGTGATGATTCTAATCCTAATATTGAAAATGTTATACTAAATCTTATCTAATATAGTCAGTCTCCACTTGTTACTTTTATTTTTCAGAATTTGTCTGGAAATTTTAAGTTGTTTAACTTTCCATATTAGTTTTATCACTTACTTTCCTAGCTCCCCTTCACAAGTCCATTTATATTTTGATAAGTAAGTCTTTAAATTCAGAGATTAGTGTGGAAATTTTGACCTGGTAGGATTCCAATCTGGGCTGGTTCACCCCTTCTTAGGCAACCTGGAGGTCCCCCAGGAAGGTCACAATATTGATACCAAACTTAATGCAGACACCCAACTGGCATAGGGCAGCCCAGAATTCCTGGGCTGTAGTAATCCACCAGCCTCAGCCTTCTGAGTAGCTGGAACTACAGGTATGCACTGGCAAGGATGTGGGAAAAAAGGAATGCTCTTACATTGCTGATGGGAATGCAAACTGGTCCAACCACATAGAAAGCTATGTGAAGGGTCCTCAAACAACAAATAATGGCACTACCATATGACTCAGCAAATCATAGATCCTAGGAATCTATCCAAGGACACAAAAACATTAATTTCAAAGGAAACTTGCACTCCTATGTTTATTGCAGCATTACTATAGCTACGATATGTAAACAACATAGATGCCCAAAGATACATGACTGGATCAAGAAGATGCGGTGCATATATGCAATGGAATACTATTCAGCTATCAAAAAGATAAATCCATGTCTTTTGCAGCAATATGGATGGAGCTGGAAGGGATTATATTCAGTGAAATAATTCAGAAGGAAAAAGAAAAATATTGGATGGTTTCTAATAGGAGGAATATAGAGGAAACAAATAAGGGATCTGAGGTGGGGGAATAAATGACAAATCTAGCAGGCAGCTATAAATCAGAGACATTTAGCAGGGGTAAGGGATGTAGAGGGATTAAAACAGGCAAGAAGAGCACAAGAGACTATGGTGATGGTTCACATGTGACTTGGTGGCGGGGATTTTATGGGAACTACACCTGAGAGGAGAAATCAAATGTGAAAAAATGAACAATGATGTAAAATATATATATGTGTGTGTAGTATATATATAAATGCCAAAATAAATACATAAATTCATAGTTTAATTTAGGAGGAAACAAACTACTGAATTTTTAATGCTTTCTCCACTATGTGTTAAGATTTTGATCACTGCCTCTGGACTTACAGCCGGTTTAATTATGTAGTCATCTTATGTTTTCCTTTTTACCATTTATAATTCATCTCATAAGAATATGATATATATTCTTGATATTTTACACTTTTGTCAATGTAGAATATTATTCTTTGTCTCCAGTAACAACTTTATCAATGTTTGTTATATTAGTATAGTCAATCCAGCTCTTTTAGTTCATAATTTTACAGTACATCTTTTTCTTTTATATTTAATACAAAGAGAATATCTTGTAGATAGATGACAAATACATAGATCTGTAATTTTAGTCATTCTTTCAATTAGTGCTTTTTTTACTGGTGTTTAATTCACTTATAGCTAGTGAGATTATAAAGTAGTGTTTATCCTTATTATCTTCTTACTATTTCCTAGAAGTTTTACATCATTTTTGTTTTTCCTTGTTTTATTACTCCCTAGTTCTATTTTAAATTGATATTTTTTAGAGTAGTATTTTAATTCTTTTATGGTTTCTTTTAGATATTTTTAATTATATTCTTATCAATTTCCCTAAGTATTACAATTAATGTTATAATATACAATAATCTTTCTTGGTTTACAAACAACTCAATTTCATCAAAATTATAATACTTTGCTTTATAGCATCACCCCTGTCCTTTGTACTGTTATTGTCATACAAATTAATCTTTACATAACTTACATGTCTATCCACAAAAATTTATATTTATTGCTTTATACAGTTCTCTATCAAATTAAGTAGAAGAATAAAGTAATCAAGATAGTGGTTACTGACAAAACAATAAACAAATGAATCAATGCAATTTTTAAAACACGGTTTAGAAATATACTCACAGTACAATCAATTTAGCTTCAAAATATGTGTCAAGATAATTAAATGGGGAATTTTTCTTACAAATGTTATGAAACTTAAGTGTATGTTGATAGCAAAAATATTAATCTTCACCCTTATTTCACACTCTATACAAAATTAAATACAAAATATAAAGCTGCAATTCTAACTTACAGGATAATGCTTTCATAACCTTGGCACAGGCAAATATTTTTTAAATAGAAAATCAAACAATAAAATTTGAAAGCTAAATTGAACTTCATCATAACTTCATGACAGTTGAGAAAATAAAAAAATAAGCACAGACTCAAAGCAAATATTGGCAAGATATATGTGACCAAAAAAACTTACTAAGAATATATAAACAACTCATGATTAAATAATAAAAGGCAATTCAATCAAAAGTGGGCAAAATCTTATATATTTTATAATTATGCTTTTAAAAAGCATCTACCCTATCATTAAGTTATTGTAATGTTTATATTTATTCAAATGCTATGAAATGCTGTGTAGATACTCAAAAAGAAACTTATCAACAAATGTTAAGGCATAATTTATTCATAGTAACCCAAATGCCAATCAACAACTCTAAAAGGCTAAAAACAAAAATTCTTGCAAAGAAATAATATATACAAATGAAGAAAAACTTCTAAAACCATCAAAAATGTGAATGAATTGACAGTTATTATGATGAACAAAAGCAGCAGATACGTAATATATCCTGAATCATTCTATTTATGCAAAGTTTTAGAACACGCAAAACCATAGTAATACATAACCAAATAGTGGCTTCTTGGTATGGAAGACATTGATTAGAAAGGGGCATGAGAAAAATGTCTGGACTTATTAAAAATATTCTATACTTTGATTGAGGTGGTGATTACACAGATATATACATTTGAAAAATCTCATGCAAATTTTTAATGGATTTTTTATATTTTATGTTACTGTAAATTATACTATGATAAGGTAAATTTATTTTTAAAATAAGCAGAATATTGACAATCTATGGAGCCAATGAATCAAAGAAAAAGAGGAAGAAAAATTAGAGAATTAAAACATTTGAGGCATATAGAAAGTATACATTTTCACTGTCACGGTATTTTTAAAAGTTAAGTAATTACTCAAAGGAAAAGTTATAGTAATTTGTTGTGGGATTACACAATATTTAGAAATAAACAATATGAAAGTAATCACAGATATTTCAGGGGGTGTAATGGGTTTATAGCATTATATGATGCTTACATTATATATGATATAGTAAAGCATACAATTGATTATTGTATTTTTTCAGTATTTGTAGAATGTGTAGTTTTACTCTCTTTTATGCTTCATAATTATAATTTGTGTTTTGCAAACAACCAACTTTTACTTTGTCAGTTTCCTCTAATATTTGCTGTTTTCACTTTCACTGATTTTTGCTCTTTATTACCTTCCTTCTATCTATAATGCAGTTTTCTCTTTAAGTTTTTTACGTGAAAACTGCTATCACTGGTTTTAACCTTTCATTCTTCTCAATATAGATATTTTTCTATTAACAGAGCTTTTCCCACACCTAAATATTTTATATACTGTTTTTAACATATTTATCTAAATGTTTTAGCAGTTTTCCTTATGATTTCCTTTTTTGGCCCATGAGTTATTTAGATACTTGTAATTTTATTTCTAATTATCTAGTGAATCTCTGGAATTAATTTCTAAATTAATTCTGTTGTCAGAGAACATGCTGCATAAAATTTCAATCTTTTGAAATTATTAAGATATATTCTATGCTCCAGCATATGATTTATATTGGTGAGCATTTCACTTCATGTTGAAAAGGACGTGTATATATTAGAAAAATTAGATGTAGTGCTGTGTAAATGATCATGCTATTGATAGCATTGTTCATGTTTATTTTCTTCTAGTAGTTTCTGAGGGAGGAATGTTAAAGTTGCTAATTATGACTGAAGAATTGCTCATTAATTGTTTTAGCGCTATTAAATTTCTAGAGACTTGTCATTCTCCACTTGTGATGTCATACTGCCTTCAAGTATCCTATTGCCATTAGTATAGTCCTCTGTGCATTTAGCTTATCTATAAGCTTTTATATCATTGGGGCTTTTTTGTTTGTTTACTGAAAATCTAGATAAGCAACTTGAGTACTAGTTGCTTTTCTTTTTCTCTTCTAGTAGGTGGGGTTTGGGATTTATTTTTTGGTTATTTTTGTCTACTGTAAGCACTACAGAAAACCCTGGGATTTTTTTCCATTATCTGTAGTGAGTTCCAGGATTGCTTTTAATCCTTGGGAAAATTGATAAGTCCTAAGAAATTAAGAAGTTGATTCTTTTCCTATGACATGCACTTTTAAGTAAGTTGCTCTGGATTCCTTAAAACTCTCACTGTACCAACTCCATACTGATTTATTTGCTTAAACATGCAATATGTTTCTCTCTTCAACTACTAGTCACATTTTATTACCTGAAAATTGGGCCAGCTCTGCTTGTGTTTATTTTGTCTTCTATGCTCTTCTCTGAAAATAATTCTTTCATTTTCTGCCTTTGACTCCCATGTTTAAGGGACTCACTATTGCTCTATAAGGCAAGGGATGACTCATGTCAGCTTGATATTGTGTAGTCTTTGTAAGTGTTTTTGAAAAAAGATTCTCTTGGGCCTCCCTGGTGACTCAGGGGGTTGGGCACCGCATGGTGGAACATCCGCAGCCACTGCAGCATGAGTTCGATCCCTGGCCAGGGAGGGGACCCACATGGCATAGCACACCTCTCTTACCTCTCCTACCTCCTTCCTCGCCTGCTGCTCAGTCAATCTGTTTCAGTCAATCTGCGTGTTCTGCTCCCCACTCTGTCTCTAGTTAATCCTCTCACCTCCCTGGACTCTGGCCTGTACCCCAGGTCTTATATGCATAAATAAATAAAACTTTTTAAAAAAGGAGAAAAGATTCTTCTGAAATAATCTTACATTTTAGTTATAGTTCTACTAATCCATGGTTTTATTTTAATTTTGTTCTGTCTGTTCCAGGAAATTTATTCTATTGTCCCTCTCTTCTCTTTCATATCACTATTATTCATCTCTTGGCAATCAGTTTCTTGTCTTCCTTACTTCACAATAATTGTTCTCTCTGCAACCACTAGTGACCTTCACATTTTCAAAGACAGAAGAAATGTTACAAATTCTAGACATCTTTGTTGCACTTAATGCTGTTGCAAATACTTTCTTCATAATACTCCTTCTTTTTGCCTGTTATGACATAATTTTATTGAATTATTAGCATGTTGCTACAGATATTTCACAATTTTTATGCTGGTATTTATTTTTTTCTAATTGAGGTATCATTGGTTTACAATACTGTATATGATATAGGGTAATATGTCCATACTTCTTCAGATATATGTTGCCATACCACAGCCACCACCAAAATATCCATAATCTTCCACCATAGACAATGGGTCCCTTACCCCCTTATTTCTAACTCCCACCCTATCCCTCTATTAACCTTATTTCTGCAATCATAATTCCAGGGTTAGCTTTGGTTTAGTTTTTTCTGTTTCTTTATAATCCACATATGAGTGGAATGATTTAATGTTTCTGCTTCAGGCTATTTGACCTTGCATTATCTCCTCCAGTTCTATCCATGTTGTTGGCAAATTTCAAGATTTCTTCTATTTTGATAACTTTGTAGTATTCCATAATGTATATATACTATATCTTCTTTATGCATTCATCTGTTCTTGGGCACTTTGGTTATTTCCATAATTTGACTATTGTAAATAGTTCTGCAATGACTATAGGAGTATATGTTTCTCTTCAAATTGGTGTTTTTGTATTTGTCTGGTAGATACCTAAAATGAAACTGCTGGATTACATGGTATGTCTATTTTTAATATTTTGAGAAACATCTATATTGTATTCCAGAAGGACTTGAACAGTCTACATACCTACCATCATTGTACCAAGGCTCCATTTTTTCCATGCTCTCACCAACCTTTATTGTTTCTGGCATTTTTTTTTTTATATGGGTCATTCTCACAGAAATGAGGTGGTATCTCATTGTGGCTTTCATTTGTACTTTGATGAAAAGAAATGTTGAACAATTTTTTTAAAGCACCTGTTATGATCAATGTGTCTTTTTTGGAGATGTGTTTAATTTGCTCTTCTCCCCACTTTTGATTGGGATTTTGGTTTTATTTTGTTGTTCTTGTTGGGTTCTACAGTTCTTTATAGATCTCGGAATATGATCCCTTGTTGGATGTATCGTGGCAAATATTTTCTTCTATAGTAGTATATACTTTTTTTAATGGTAGTTTCTTTTACTTTGCAGAAGCTTTTAAGTTTGATATAGTCCCATTTAACTATTTTTGCTTTCTTAGCCAATGGAGTGAAGTCCCCAAAGACATTAGTGAAGCCAGTGTTTTGGAGGTTTTTGCCCATGTGTTCTCCATATTTTATGACTGCCAGTCTTCCATCCAACTCTTTAATCTATTTTGAGTTAATTTCTATACATGGTGTGAGAGAGTTGTCAAGTTCAATTTTTCTGCATGTGGCTGTCCAGTTTTTCCAGAACTATTTGTTGAAGAGATTTTATTCTCCATTGTATATTCAAGTATATAATTACTCTTGTGAGGACTTCTAATATGCAGAATAGTAGAAATAAAAGTGGTAGAAATAGTAGAATAGTAGAAATAAGAGTGGCTAAGTAACTGTAAGACACTATCAGTTATAAAATGCACAGGCAAGGAAAAATAATCTTCCCTCCACTCTTCTGGATTCCTGGCTGAGACCTTCAAGGAATAGTTTGCAGTTTCTCAACATTGAATATGATGCTAACTATGGGTTTGGAATGTGACTTTTATTCCGTTCAGGTTGTTCCTTCTATTCCCATTTTACTAAGCACTTTTGTCATAAATAGGTACTGAATCTGATCAAACTCTTGTTAATATGTTGAATTACACTGATATGTTGTTGAACAATCTTTGCATCCCAGGAATAAATCTCACTTGACTACAATGTATAGTCATCACAATGTATTGCTGAATTCAGTTTGCAAAGATTTTGTTGAGAATTTTTTCATTTTTGTTTATAATGGATATTCATCTCTAGTTTTCTTTTTTTGTGATGTCCTTTTCCACTTTTGGTATCAATTAATATTGGCCTTGTAAAATGTGTTTGGGAGCATTCCTTCTTCCTCATTTTTTGGGAAATGTTTGAGAGGGATAAATATTTGTTCACCTCTGAAGGTCTGATTGAACTCATTAATGAAACCATCAGATCCTGCACTTTTGTTTTTGAAAATTTTGATTTCCTGCTTGTAATTTTTCTGTTCAGTTTTTCTATTCTTCTTGATTCAGCCTAAGAAGGTTTTATTCTTTTATAAATTTGTCTATTTCTTCCAGATTTTGCAGTTTGTTCCCATAAAAATACTGATAGTAGTCTCTTATGATACATTGTATTTCCGAGATGTCTGCTGTGACTTCTATTTTTTTTCTGATTCTGTTTTCTAGAGTTGTCTCCCATTTTTCATTCATCAGCTTAACAGATTTGTCTATTTTATTTGTTTTTAGAGGACCTTGTTGGTCATTTTGATCATACCAGTCTTTTAGACTAGGTTTACATATGCTCTAACAATGACAACTGTGCAACAACTGCTGTGTGGCTAAGTAACTGTAAGACACTATCAGTTATAAAATGCACAGGCAAGGAAAAATAATCTTCCCTCCACTCTTCTGGATTCCTGGCTGAGACAATCTTGTAATAAGAGATTAAGAGGAGAAAAACAGCAATCCAGGAAAACTGAGTAACATGAAGAATTGACCTAAGCCTCCCTTTTAAATTCCATCTTCAGCTGAAAACAAAAGATGTTGAAAAGGAGGGGAAGGCTACTGAGCGGTTACCAGGAAAAGTATAATAGCAGTTTATTTGTGCAGAATTAAGTTGCTTCCTTGTCAACTAATGAGTGTTGTTCTTGAGATTTGATCATTTCCCACTTTCTGATACAGTGAGGAAAACACCCCTATACTGGGTACTTCATTCAATATATACGTAATCAAATGAGGGTAACTTGTACTTAGTTTGTGAGTTTTTCCTTTGTCAGCAGTATTTTAGAAATCATCATTATAAAGTAATCTATGCGAAACAGATATTTTAGGGTAATAAATTTTGCTGTCTTATCGATGCATTACACTTTTAAAGATAATAAATTCTGAAAGAAATATCTGTGTAAAAATCATTGATACATGCTATTATCATTTAATAGCTTAAAGAAAACTTATCTGTGTTGCTTGAATTCAAGGCTTTCAAAAATTATATGAATATCTTCATATATTCTTTAAATTGGACTTGCCAAAATATTTGAACTAAAACAACCATGCCAAATTATTTTATGGCTTTGATGAAGCTAGGATGAGATATTTAAATTAAATTATAGAGCATGTCAATTTAATGCATGTCAATTTAATGCATGTAAATTTGATGCATGTATATTTAATGCATGCAAATTAATGCATGCATATTTAATGCATGCAAATTTAACGCATGTAAATTCGATGCATGTAAATTTAATGTGTGTGTTTAATGCATGTAAATTTAATGCATGTATATTTAATGCATGTATATTTAATGCATGTATATTTAATGCATGTAAATTATATAATGCAGATAAGGTATTCCAGTCAGTAAAATCCCCATGCATGATATCTATAGTAGTAGTAATAGTAGTCAATGTAGTAGTAATACTAATACATTACATTTTAAAAAAAGCTTGAACTTTAATTTTATTATTGAATTCATTGTTTAAAGTGCTTATTATACTCTGTTTATTGTAGGTATTTTTTCTCTATAAGTTTAAGTAAACTTAGTAAATGATAATTTTTTAGAGTTGTTTCAGAAATAAACATGATAATGCATGCAAAATATGCAACTGCTTATTGGTTGAAGTATTACCTGATGTTTTTATAGACATGAATTTTAATTCTCTATTGTTTCTAAATTTCTAAAGTTGATATAGATTTACTGAAGTTAATTTCAGAAAGATTAACAAGTAAATCTTGTTAATGTCTTCTTTTTATGCCTTTTCTGGACTGATAATATATCACCTTTCTAAACATTTTTTATTCATAATTGGAAACACAAATGTAATGAAAGAATTAAAATATTTAGAGGGAAAAATGAAAAGTATAAGCATGTAACATATGAAAATATATAATAGTTATAAAAGACTTGATTTAGTATGTTGCAAATAGGAAGCATTCAGCAAAAGATTATTATTGCAATTGTTGTTACTAGTATCTGATATTTCCAATGGTAGTTCATTTTCATTGTTACTCATTAGTCAACTCAAGGGTTTTAAAATCATCAGGCTGTTTCATTATACTTACTAAATTCACTTAACTTTTCTGAAATTAACCTCATCAAATAACATGTGTTGTTCAAAATTTTTATAATTCTGAAAAAAGCATTTGAAATAGTTTGTTCTTATCATTGATGATGGTGTTTTTTTTTAACTGGTTGAATTTGTACTAGTTGAAAAAATTTAAATACAGAGAAAGACTATACATTTTCTGAATTTAACTTTCCAGAGTTTAAATATCTTTTTTACTAACATACAGCAGCACTTCTCAAATTCCTTGGTGTCAGGACATGTTTATACTCTTCAAAATAAGTGAAAACCCCAAAGGAATTTTTTATATGGGTTATATCTTTTTATATTTGTTGTATTCAAAATTTAAACAGAAGTTTGAAAAATACTTTCAATCACTTCATTGTAAATAATTAAGAAACTATTTCATATTAACATAATTAATTATGAAAACTATTTTTTAAAAAATCAGACAGCCACTGTTTGATAGTTTCAAAATCTCTATAATGTTTAGTTGAACGTTAATATATGTATCTGCATTCAACTTGTAATATGTTGTTTTGGTTGATTTTATGAAGAAAATGCAGTTTTAAAGACAAATGATTAGAAAAGGGAAGGAAACAGAGAAATCTAAAAGTCTAAGAGGTCCCAGGATAATTGCTCCACACTTTGAGAACTGCTGGCCTAATTTTAATTATTTTAAGTATTAAATAACTTAATCTGTGCAATATATATCATTATCTATGTTGCTTCAATTGTTGCCATTATTTATAATTTCCTGATATTGATGAAAGAATTTTAATTTCTTCTAGCTTTGTTGATAGCATTCATGGTTTCTAAAAAAGAAAGTACATGAATGATGGTAAAGATATGGCAAAGTGGTTAAGCTACTTCACCAAATAATATCTGAATTGTAGTGCTCTTGACCAAATTGAGGTCATGAATTTTACATCTGCAATGTCTGTAATGTGTATGGCTCAGTGTCTGACACATAAGGTAGACTCATATAAGTCAGCTTTAGAATCACTTTTATTTAATATACATAACATTATACAAATAAATGCCAGGGATAAAATTGCCTCACATATCCAATAACAGCTTCAGCTCATCTGAATCACTTTGCTACTTTCTTGTCCTTTGACAAGACCTACTTCTAGGTCCGTAAGATCCTTAGGAAAGTGAGTAAATCTTTTAACACAGGAGCAAGCTAACACCATTCTGAACTGGGCTCTGGGTATTGTCTGCCTTATTGTCAGTGTGCGAGGCCTCCTCATCCAGAGACTTCAGGGAAATCCAGGAATACTTAGAAGATTATGCAGCATTTCTTATGAGGAACTGAATCTCCAACTCCAGAATTTGTGTCCAGAATTTGAATCCAAGGACTCCTCCAGAGTGAATACAAATTTCCTAGACAAAGTCTCTAGACTTAGGTTCTAGTTCCAACATTGCAAGGGGGGAGACAATTTGGGTGGATATTAAAGGAAGAAGAACATTGCAAGGGGGAGAAGCTCCATTTCCTCTTTTGGAGTACTTCCTCTCTATCCCTTCTCTGGTCTTGCTATAGGATCCTGAGAAAGTATAAGTTTTCTCACAATATTTTGTTAGAAAAATGGAGCTTCTTCCCTACAATTCTAACCATGGAGACTGTTTCCACTCAAGGTCCTAAGCCTTTTGCTGTAGAAATAATCACTTCCACAATTAGCAGGGCCCACTAAGTTCTGAAGACCTTTAAGATTTGAGGTTTAATAGTGATTTCTTGTCTATTTCAGAAAGGACCTCTATGTCTTCCCTTTCCTTTTTCAGTATTCAAAATATCATTAAATTTTGTTATGAAAACTTTAGAAAATTACCAAGGTAAATAGAATTATATAATAAATATTTACGTACACATCATCTGACTCTAAGATTTATCAATTTATGCATCTTATTTCACCCTTACTTTCAATCAGTTCCTCCTCCCAAATTGATTTGAAATAAACTTCAGACATCATAGTACTTTATGCATAAATATTTCAGTATGTATATCCGAAAATATAGTAACTATTTTCTACATAACCACAATATCAACATCACTCTTAAAAATTAATGAGCAATAATAATTTAAGATCATCAAAAGGCCAGTCATTGTTTAAATCTTTAGCTATTTCATGAATATTTTTTGAAGTTTATTTGTTTGAATCAAGATCCCAGGCAGGTCCACATATTATAAATGCTCAGTTGTTCTTTTAAGTTTCTTTTAAATCTGTAGTTTCTTCCTCTAAATTTTTCTCTTGTATTTATTTTTAAAAAATCTTTCTCTCTTTTCTTAATTCCACACTATCTTCCTTAACTGTAGCAAACATCCTACAGTCTAACCCTTCGCTAAAACATTTTCTTAAGGATAAGCCTGTACCAACTTCTTTCAAGCAACTCAAGCTACACTCCCCCCTAGAGATTCCCTTATACTTATGACTTTTGGAATAAAGATTCCAAAGATCAAAGCTGGCAGTATTCACCTGCCTTTTAAAATAATGCTTAAAAAAATAACCTGTCATTTTTGTAACTCTTAAGAAATGTGACCTATGAGGTCTGTGGTCCTCCGTATTCCCAAATGCTTGTTGAAATCCCCCAAACATTTCACCAGGCTTGGTGTAAATTACCTTCTGATTTTTGCCATTGCAGGTTCAAAGTTCTCTTCACCAGGATTCCCACAGTGAATACCTGAAAATACTTTGTTTACTGTGTCTCCTAGTTTTCATAGCCTTTTTTGCTTTCTTGATGGTATGTCTAGGTTCAGATTTGTAGGCATTTAACAATGCCCCAAAGAATCGTAGATCTCATCTATCTTTGGCTGTCTTTCACACCACACTTAATCTCTCTCTCTAGAAATAGGCCAGTCATTTTAGAAATTCAATGTCTAAGAAAGAAGGCTTAAAGATTACTTTCCAAACATACTGTTTTCCTTGTGTCCAATTAAATATCAATCAGCATCATTAGCAAAGAAACTTTTGCTTCCAAATAACATTCCAACAAGGAAGCACTCTCAAGTTTTTCCCTTTTGGTCATCCAGCCACATACTCTATACCTCATA
Source organism: Galemys pyrenaicus (assembly GCA_019455555.1). Taxonomy (NCBI): domain Eukaryota; kingdom Metazoa; phylum Chordata; class Mammalia; order Eulipotyphla; family Talpidae; genus Galemys; species Galemys pyrenaicus. The sequence goes on along the minus strand of JAGFMF010011865.1, from coordinate 3,264,738 downwards.
AAGGCTGTTAAGACACAATGTAATGATTTAGTTTCCAATTTGTCAGTTTCCAGGGTGTTCCCTAAAGCAGCAAGATCTCTGAGGGTGCACTTTTTGCTTCTCTCCTGGTTCATAGTGAGGATATCCACCTACCCAGGATTCCAAATCACATTCTCTGATAGAAGCGTAAATGTGAATTTCCCCAGAATTCAACTTCTTTGGAAAACAAAAAGAATAAACTAACATGCATTTGAATTTCATTTGCAAGTTATCCCTATTTATTGATGCAGGTTGAGGGTTTACCTTAGTGATTTCTGGAAATTTCCAGGTTTTTAAATTATGTTCTAGTGCAAGAACACCTTCGACTCGTCTCTCTTTGTTTTCTGCTTGTTGAGCCTTCATTAATGGAAGTGCTTACTTAAAATATCTCCTCTCCGTATTCTTACAAAACAAAAAATGCTCAAAATCCCACCCAGAAATGGGAGAACTGAATCTCTCTTAATGTTGCACTTCACTCTGTCTCTTGACTTTGAAGCAATGCCATTTATGCTCAGAGTCAGAAAAACTCTTCTTAAAGCCAGTCTTTTATTCAATTTCTGCTCGTAGGTTATTTCTGACCAGTGAGCACATCCAGTTCCTATTTGGAACATATTTGGAGGCCATATTCTCCTGTCAATATCCAGCAATCCCAGAGATCCCAGAACCTCTCACCAAAGGATACACATAAAATTTCCTATTCTTGACACCTTTGTTTGGTGTTGTTGAAAATGTATGTTGTTAGCTAAAGATTTATTTCAAACTCTGCCCTGCAGACTCTGACAGGCAATTATTACTCTTTTGGATGATATGCACATCATTTTTATTGCATTTGAAAGATGCTATGGTAAAAAATGAACAGTTGGCTTTATTAATGTAATTGAGTACAGATGTGAATCGATTCATTCATTTGACAGATTTTTATTGCACCAGCACAGTTGTAAAAGCTGGAAACAAAACAAAAAGGACACAATCCACTGTTACATAAGAGCAGTAATAGTTTTTCTCAGTGATGGTAATTGCATGCCTTCTGAAAAATTTGGGGAGAAGGCATTCCGAATATGAAAAACCTGATCTCCTAGGACTACGTTTTCATGTGACTATCAATTCATACCATGAAGAGCTTTCAACAAATATCCACTCTAAGTTGTCTTCAGCAGTTGAACGTATGTTGTCGCACACATCTGTTCCATCCTTCCATATGCTGTGACAATGTACTACTTCTTCTGTTCCTTCAGGTGTTTCGGTCCCTATCCCAGTGATTGGGCTGAGAGATGAAGACAAAGTGTTCGTCAACAACACCACGTGCGTGCTGAATGACCCCAACTTCGTTCTGATTGGGTCCTTCGTAGCTTTCTTCATCCCGCTGACGATCATGGTGATTACCTACTGCCTGACGATTCACGTTCTACGCAGACAAGCGCTGATGTTGCTGCGCGGCCACACCGAGGAACCACCTGGAATAAGCCTGGATTTCCTGAAGTGCTGCAAGAGGAATGGCACCGACGAGGAGAATTCTGCAAACCCTAACCAAGAGGCGAACCCGCGACGCAAGAAGAAGAAAGAAAGGCGTCCCCGGGGCACCATGCAAGCTATCAACAATGAGCGGAAAGCGTCGAAAGTACTTGGCATTGTTTTCTTTGTGTTTCTGATCATGTGGTGCCCGTTTTTTATCACTAATATTCTGTCTGTTCTTTGCGGGAAGGCCTGTAATCAAAAGCTGATGGAAAAACTTCTGAATGTGTTTGTTTGGATTGGCTATGTTTGTTCGGGAATTAATCCTCTGGTGTACACTCTTTTCAACAAAATTTACCGAAGGGCTTTCTCCAACTATTTGCGCTGCAATTATAAACCAGAAAAAAAGCCCCCTGTCCGACAAATCCCGAGGGTCGCTGCCACCGCTTTATCTGGAAGGGAGCTTAACGTTAACATTTACCGGCATACCAATGAGCCCATGATTAAGAAAGCTAATGACAATGAGCCGGGTATAGAAATGCAAGTTGAGAATTTGGAGCTACCAGTTAATCCCGCCAGTGTGGTTAGTGAAAGGATTAGTAGTGTGTGAGAAAGAGCAGCACAGCCTTTTCCTACAAAGCTACAAAAATGTAGGAAAGTGTTCTCTAATATTTCCGTCGGTCATAACTTCTGTAAATATTGCTGTCTGAAAAAAGTGTTTTTATATATAGCTTTGCAACCCTGTACTTTACAATCATGCGTACAATAGTGAGATTTAGGGTTCTATATTTACTGTTTATAATAGACTGAGTATAAGTTATTTTGATTCTTTGATGCATAAAATGTTGATTTTTGTTTCTCTCTCTCTCTCTCTCTCTCTCTCTCTCTCTCTCTCTCTCTCTCTCTCTCTCTCTCTCTCTCTCTCTCTCTCTCCCCTCCCTCCCCAACCCCTCTCTCTTCTCTCTCGTGCATAAGGAAATGTTGATGTTCATCCCAGGTGGCATTTGCAGGAGACCAGAATGATGCACATGACAGTGGTTATATTTCAACCACACCAAAATTAATAAATTCAGTAGAATCTTTTTCCGGGTTAACAGTAAATATACACTTTAAATTCTTGCTCTGCTCATCTCCACACATAAACACAGTAAGATAGGTTCTGCCTTCTGATACTATATCACACCAATTAGTGAGTCAAAGGCAGAGCTTAGCCTTGTTGTCACATATAGGGGCAAAATTTGACATTGTCAGAATGTTGTGTTGGTATTTTACTGCAATGTCTGTCCCCAAACATAGTGGTATTTTAACATAGCAGCTGGTTAACCAGGACTACAGAAGTGGAAGGATGATACGAGATATATACACCAATAGCTTTTCACTTCTTAAGGACAATGTTCAAATTCTGATTATAAAGATAAGCAAACTGGAATTAGTGTTTTCATTCTGGTCCTTAGTAAATACCTAATTCCATAATCAAACTGGGAAAACGAGATCCCAGAGTTATTTCCCAATCCAGGATTCAACATCAATTGGGTTTTGATCTCAGGATCCTGGAAATTCGTGTGCTACACACAAAGTGAAATTAGCATTTTGAGCCTTATTAAAATATTTTCTTAATTATGGTACCTCTATCTATAGGACCTAATTTCGCAGTCCATTTTTAAGTAAAACTTGTGTTGGAAGTATAGATGATCAAAATCTTGGAAGTTTTACTTGATTAAGGACTACAGAATTAGGCCCTTAGAATGTTAAAAAAAAGTAATTTAAAAAAAAGCTATTATTGAACTCTGGGAATAACAGAAATACAGAGTTTCCATTTGGATTTTAAACAAAATTTATCTCATTTTCAGATCCTTCCAAACTCTCTAGTGCAGGAAAAGGCTGCAGCTAATTTGTGAAAGTGGCAAGCTCTTCATTGTACTGCAAATATGTACCAGAAGTTAAATCTTTGTTAAAATATAGTGTTGTGTTACAATAAGTGTTGGCCATTGTTTCATTCGTGGGCCTGCTGCTCTCTAAGAATTCAGTGCCATTTTACCAGTTTGTTAACCAATGAAAGGTTTTCAAGCATTGCTAAAGTCAGACCATTAAGTCTATGCTGTGTGCAGAGTATACAAATGTTTCCAGTAATTGTATTTCCATGTGTGTCCATTTCACACAACTGTGGATCAATTTCTGAAGAATTCATGATGCTATTTCTTATGCCTGACAGTTCCTTACACACCTTAGAGTGTGCCTCTCAGTATCTTGAAATTGATGAAGGCAGAATCTGAATTTCTAAAACCCCTGGTCTGTGTCCTCAACACACAGCATAGATAAATCCAACAGTCTGCCACAGAGGCAGTGGGAGAGCTGCTGTACTTGAGGAAACTCATACAGTCTCTACTTGATTTGCAACACTGCCAAATACCAGTCAACTGCTTGAGCATGCCCAAATATAACATGGAAGTCAAGTCTACCTGCCTGTTAGCTCTGTTGAACTGCATGTTAAAACAATTATATGAATTTGAATGAGATGATCTAATTCTTACTGAAATGAAAATGTCCGAAGAAACACAGCATGCACTGAGCATGAGTTCTGCACATACAGGTGGTGTCCTGCATGTATGCCACGTATGTCGCATGAATCCATCAATTTGTATTCATGTAAGGCAGAGTAGGTGACATAAATGGGACTGAAGAACAACCTTCTGCAGTCCTTTAAAAGACCATGCATTCAGATCTGAAGTATTGTGAGGATTAGAGAAAACTGGAAACATCTGATTTCTTTTCTTAACTATCAGGGCAAGCTCATAGCACATGTTTTACAAAGAAATAAAATACAAACCATGGATTTTCAAAAGCACTAGCAATAAGCTGAATGATAATAGCTTATAGCACATTTGTTAATAATTCTTATGTCATCGAATAGTAATACTTAATAGTACCCAACACAGTAATTACCCTCAAATTGTGTGCTATCGTCAATTCTGTGCAGTTTGGTATGAAACAAATATAATCATTTGGATATAAATCTTACAGTTCAATGTTAACTCTACAAACTTTTATAACTGTTTTAAAAAAGTCCATGTGATAAATGTAAACGTGGTGAATTTACTGTCAAACAAATCATTTTGATGTACTATTATCCGTATATCTGTTTATGACATGTGCAACAGACTGCCTTATATTATTTCCTGTAAATCTTCTCCTTTGTCAAATGGTACTTTTTGTGAGTGGTTGCAAAGTGTTGTCTTATTCCTGGTTCCTGTATGTTATCCATTCCAAGTTTTTGTGATACTTCCTATTAACTTATTAAATTTATTAAATGTTGGCTAATATGTCATGTGTCTTTTTTTCACGCTGCAAATTTTGAAGGGAAAGCATGCTATGTCACTTCATTTCCTTTGAAAATTAAATTAATCCTATAAATAAATGTCCACAAAGATAAACACCACCAGATAATATCAGGCTTCTGATTAATTCTGCATGTACTCAAAGACTACACCATGAGGAGAAAGATAATTAAAAGGTGTAAACATTTAGCAAGATCACTGGTTCCTTACAAGCAGAATAACTGCACTTCCAAATTATCCTACCTTCCTTACTTGAGCAGAAGTCTTCGTGGCTCACATGCTCTCCTTGGTGTAGGTATCGTTGCTATCGTATTGGTGCCAGACTCCATGAACCACAATGACAGACCATTTCTCTTTTTTTTAAAGTCAAAACATTCTTTATTGCAACAAAGACTGCATGATTTCACTCATATGTGGAATCTAGTAAAGCTGAAATTAAACAAACAACTGCAAAACATGTGTATGCAGAAAAATTTTGTTTTGACATTTGCCTTCTGAGAATCATGTTGAATTTATTTTGTTTTTTTTTTTGAGGATTATGATTCTTTTTTTCTTTATTTACATATATTTGACATAAATTGTGGTTCCCATGGATTTCCCTCCACCATTTCACCAGTGCACCATCACCTCAGTCCCTTGTGCTCTTTCTGCCCTCAACCTACTCCCTCCCTCCTCCCCACCAAGTGTCCCCTTTTTGTTTTTGTTCTGTTTTGTTATTATTATTATTGTTGTTGTTATTAATCTTTGCATTGGTCGCTTATTTGGTTCTCTTATATTCCTCCTAGGGGGGAAATCATCCAGTATTTTTCTTTTGCCTTCTGACTTATTTCCTCAATGGGTAGGTACCACACTACATTCAATAGCTATTTATCGAACATCAATATTTGTGGAGGTTGTATGCTTTGTCCTTGTTGCCAAAATATGTCTCACAATTCCCTGCTCTTCATTCAGGCAGTGTGTTCATGATCATCTTAATTTATTTCCATCCAAATGACTTTGCATACCTCTGCAGTCACTGAAATCTTATAGTCCATCCTGATCCTTGATGAGTCTAGGAGATACTGGCATGACTTGAGTTCCCTGAGAAAAAAGCAAGAATACTTCATTCCTCAGCAACTATGGCTAGTTTGGTTCCTAGGAACAGGTCAAAAGATAAATCTTGAATTGCCATTAGAAACAACAGAATCGTTGCTACCCATAATCAGGAATACTTTGTACCACTGAAGCTAGGATATGCTCTTGCCCAATAGCAAGTTCATGGAGAAAAGCTGAAACTTCTGATGGCACAGAGCTGGAGACACAATACCGGTGGAAGGGATGGTAGGCAGAGAAAACTCAAGTGCCACTTCCACAGCATCGAGACTGCAAGATGTTTAATGGGAAGTGATCTTGGAAATCCACATGCACAAGAAAAGAAAAGAAAGTAGAACTGGGCACAGGGAAACGTTGAACGGTGGTATATCTACAATAAGGACTTTTTCCCCCTGCATCTTTAAAAATTGGAGTGGGAACTTAGTATCTTGAAAGTAACTCTACTAATACCAGCTTGGAAGCACACACACATATATCTATGTACACCTTCTCTGTCTCTCCTCCTAGACATCCAAAATAATACCATAGATCAGAAGGTGTCTCCAAGAGATTATCTCAAATGAAAGATACTGAGTCCTTCATTTTATTTTAGAAAACACTTTTTGGTTCAGGTTGAAGATATCTTGGTTCTTTTATCTGCCACAAGTCAATCAACATCTCTTCTACAGACAAATGTACATTAATTCCCTCTAAGTGTTGACAGAATGCAAAATCACATGCAATTTGCATATTAATTAGCAGCAAAAGAAATGGTAGATCAGAGAGAGATCTGACCAGAAAAACAATCAAAAGGAGCCCTGTTATGATTATACCCATTGCTAGGGATCTGGAAAAATATGGACATGTGCTAAGCTGCATCCACTCAGGAGCTAGAGTAAACATTTGAAAGCTACTAATCTCTGGCACAGACCTGAAAGTCTTCCCCAGGCATCACACAGACCTTGCTGCAAAAGGTGGAAGTGCCAATGCCTCAGGGCTACAGGCAGAGGCTGTGACAAATTGCTACCAGGACCCAAGCTATGCTAGCCCTAGGATTGACATGAAGAAAGCCAGATTTAAACATAAAGACAAGGGGAAAATAGAGTTGTATCGTTGGAGGCTGCACACCGTGGACTAAGTAGATTTCACAGAATTATATAATTTGGACAAGTCATTAAGAAACAAACAAAACAAAGAACTAAACTCTAGTGAGGAATCAGAGACCAGAGTTGCTACATGTTATCTAAAATATCCAGCTTCCATGAAATATTTTAGATATACATTTATACCATTCAAAGGGACAAGATAGTAAACCAAGTGGAGAAAAAACTAGCAGTGGAATTTGATTCTGATAGGACTCAGTTGTCAAAATAAGCAGAAAAGATTTCAAAGTTACTAGTATTAACATCTAAGAATTGGAAAAAGTATGATAACATCTCACTAAAGAAATACCAATAAAGAGATAGAAATTATAAATAAAAACCGATAGAAAGCTCTAATTTCTATTACAAAGTACAAAAATTGAAATGAACCTTTGCTAAGGGCAATTTGGCTGTTACTCAAAGTTTTAGTATAAAGTTATCATATGACCCAATAATTCCATACATAGGTAATACTCAGGAGAACTGATAACATATCTACACAAAATCTTGTAATAGAGACATTGCTCATAACAGCCAAAATATAAAAACAACCCAGATGTCCATTAATTGATGCATAGATAAATGAATTATAGTATCCATAAAATTGGACATTATTTGGTGATATAGGACATTATTTGGTGATATATGAAATGAAGTACTGATTAATGCTACCACATAAATGAAACTTGAGAACGTTATGCAGAGTGAAGGAAGTCAGACACTTTAACTTCACATATTTCATAAATGTGGTTGTTCCTAAACAATGTCCAGAATCAGCAAATCCATAGACAGAAAGTGGATTAATGATTGCTTAAAGCTGAGTATAGAATCATGGATTAACTATTGATGGGCAGGAGAGATTTTGCTAGTATAAATGAAAGATTCTAATATTAACTGTACACCTCAAACAGGTAAATTGATGAAATTTATGGTATAGAACAAAAATTCAAAAGAGTGTATATGTATTTCACAAATAAATATGTATGTATGTGTATATTTAACAACTTTATGGAATTTTTAGGATCTATAGGCTAAGGGCTGAGTCTCCCAAGACCAATCTCCATTTTCAGACACTGGTCACATGCCCCTCACAAGCTCCAGTTAGTTACCAGTGCTCCTGACCAGCCGCTATAGATAGAAGTCTTCAGGAGCCCATTGCAAGCCCAGATCATTATCTGTGCTTTTGTCAAACTGGCTCTAAATCAGAGGTTCCCATAAACCCCTTCTCTAGCTTGATCAGTTTGCTAAAAGAGCACACGGAATCAGGAAAGGCATTATCCCACTGGATTACCAATTTTATTATAAAAGTATCAAAGGCTATAAATCAACGACCAAGTTGAGAAACACACAGCAAAGTGTAGAGTTTCCATGGTCACTCTAGGACAGCGTTTTCCCCAAAACGCCAGGTGTTCTACAACCAAAAAACCCTCTGAAGTCACTCCTTTTGAGATTTTATAGAGGTTTTATGACACGGCAGGATCAATTACCTAATTGTGTATTGATAAAGTAACTCCACCTCTAATCCCTCACCCCAGGAAGTCAGAGAGCAGGAAGTCAGAGAACAAGGAATTGAACATTCCACCCTCTATTCATGTTGGTTTCCCTGATAACGGGATACCATCCTTAGGAATTTTCCAGAAGTTACTTTCATTAATAGGACAAAAGACACCTTTGACATTCTGATCATTTGGAAATTTCCAAGACTTTGGGGGCAACTATGGGACAGAAACTGTGGGTGAAGACCAACTGTACTTGAGAAATATACCTTGGTTTTCTGAATGACTAAAATACATATTTATTGTAAGTCAACATATCACACCCTCCCACATGTAACATGAGTTGTGGATTATGCTTTCAGTGCATCCCTTATATTTGCCCTCTACCTAGTTTTCCTTAATGTCTTCAGGGACTTTGATACCTACCTTATTGATTTTTTTGTACACTAGTTAGGTTTTGTATTGAAGCACTTTACCAAAAGCACAGATATTGAATTTATATTAATTCAATAACCTTATATTCATTATTAACTATTTTTAGAACGTATTATTGTCACTGATTGATGAAGTTGTTCTAGTGTCTTGTCCTTCCTAAACTTTAGTTTAGTTCCAGTTTCAGTTATCTAACTTTTTTAACAGTATTTTCCAGGAAATACAACTATCAATATGCCTTCTGATATATTTAAAACATTTGGGTCAATGTATTTTTATTCTCAAACCTAAATATCTGTTACTGAAATTTCATTATCTCATTAATATTATATTGTTCTTATATTTGCTTTTATTGGTAGTATTATTTTCTGATATATGACTTTCTGAATGCTTGTGCTTACTACTTCATTCTTAAAATTCAATATTGTATACATGTCGATCTACTTTGATAAATTTTTTCTAGTACTTGGTAGGTTTTACAGTCTGAAAACTCTTTCTATAGAAAGAGGAAATTCTTTCCATTATTTGTTATTGTACCTTCTGGGTCATGTAATTTTTTTTATGCTTTTGATATTCCTATGATGTACATGATATATATATTCTATATCATCTTTCCATGTTTGATTTTTTTATTCATGATATTCATTTATAAGTCTTGTTTTTCTATGTGCTAATATAATTTTTTTGTTTCCAAGAAAAAGAAAAAATGTAATTATGTACATGTGGAAAAATTATATGTCTGTAATACTAGAGTAAATAAGACAGACTGAGGGTTTTTGTCCTTGAGCAAAGGAATAGAAAAGGAGTGTGGGTCATCAAGGAGAGAAGATGGGGACTTGTGATGAGGACAGGGGTCCTCAGATGACAAAAACATAAGCTTTACTTTGATTACTGATTTCATGTTCTGAAATAATCAACATGGCATTCACCAAGAAAATTTTAATTTTCCATCCACTGGCCTCCACCCTGCTTCTTTGCTATAAATTCCCACCTGCCACACTGAGTTGAACTCGATCACTCTCCCTGCTAAAGACCCCATTACAGTGGCTCTATAATTATCATAAAAGTCTTTGTCATCTTTAACAAATGTTATTTTAATTTTTGTTAGTAATTTGCATGCATCTAAGTGTCTGCTTACTGTGTGCTTTAGTTAGCAAATACTTAATCTTTTCTTGTCTCTTTACCTTGCATTGGACAAAGGCATCATTGCTTATCCCTTAGCCATTGGTCACTTAACATGCAGTTCTCAACTCCATAGTAGTGAGAAAATGCTTCCAAGGCAGCCATAGTTTCCACTTTAACTTAGCACTTTGGTTTCCAGCTTGTTTTTTGTTCTTTGGGGATATGTCATCTTTTGTTTGGAGTGCTATTATGAATTTGAAACAGATGTTCTTACTTGAGTAGAATGTTTTGCAACATGTGGCAAGCTTTTAGAAGTATGGAAATACTGATATGTAGCCTCCAAACTAGAATTAAATTCAGATTTCTGGGACTTAGATCTGGCATTAGTATTTTTAAAAGTTTTCCAAGTGATCATAATGGCAGAAAGGCCTGAAAATATCATATGAGGGGTAGAAGACTTTTCCTTTCTTCCCTTTTGGATTTTTTTGGCCAATTCTTATATAAATTTTAAAGGGATATAAGGAAATCTAAAAATTAAATTTTCAGGAGAAAACAAATTTAAATCTGAGTGGTGTCTTTCCCGACTGCCACCTAAGCAGTGAAACCATTAGAAAAACGTAATGCTTGACCCACCTGTGCCAAAACTTGCTGTCTGTGGGCAGCCCCTCCCTTGGGTGCCAACCAGGTTAAAGTTTCAGTCAGGAACTTTAAAGTTCCAAAGAGAGTAAGGAGCACTAGGAGAGGCTATAAGGGAGTGCAGAGATCTTGGGAGCCCACCCAGATCAGAGTTCCCACACATTTCAAGATGCTTGGACACTAACTCCTGCTACTCTGTACCTACCTCAGGAAAAAGGAGGAGCACAGACACCCAAAGGCCTAGCGTCTCACTGAGCTGTTTGTTGTGGGTTGTGGACCAACTGCTCCACATAGAACTCTTTATGGGATCATTTAGCTCTGCATTGTGCTGCTGCCTCTGTTGCTGTTTGGTCCAGCCTCCAGGGCTGCCAGCATGAGTTGGATCCTGGCCCACCACAATGACTTCTTCACACACCATGCCCTCATTGGTGAGACACTGCCATCTTGGATGAGCAGTTTTGTTTGGGATTTTTAAACACTGTGGCATTATAGAGAGTGAGATACCCAGCCACTTGTGGCCTTAGTAACTCTTTGTTTCCTGTTTGTTAAATAAACCCCACTACTGGTATCCCCTGAGCCTGAGTGGTCTTGCAATTGTGTGTATACAGGTGAAAACCCAGATGTTGTGCTGTCCTCTGTTGGGCACTGTCTGTGGCTGGCTACTGCACCCTTAGGGGCCTGTTTTGGTTAGCAACTGCAAAGGGGCTGGGCACCCAGTTTGAACAGCCCAAAGATCCTCTCTTCGTATTGGTCACATTAAAGCACAGAGTAATTGCTAAATGCTTGGCAAGAATTAATGTAAAAAAAAATTGGAAATTACTCATGGGCTCAGCCCTCCATCTGGGTGGTTCTGCTTTCCCTCCATCCCCTGCTCAGATAGATAGAGGGAGTTTTTCTCTCACTACAAGCCCAACACCCAACCATTAGGCAGTAAAACTTCTTCTCAAGCACAGAAAGGATACTGTTAAAAATGACCCCATACTAAGCAATAAAAAATGTTTTGGAGCGACAGCTCATCAGTGTTTACTGGCATCACATTGGTTAGGAACTTGCCTGGACAGTATTTCATTTTCCTGGTTCTATGCTACAACATCCTGCTCGTAATATAAGATAATTTTTCTATAGCCTTATCTACCATTTCATACTATTGTTGAATGGCAGAAAAAGCTTTTCTCTCTGCCTAATAGAGACCACAAGACAGGAGTTAAATTCCATACACTGTTCTGTTGTTAGTTAGAAGACTAAATCATCTCCTTGTCATGTTGACAGATAATCTATTTTGGAGGCAGTGATGGAATTTCACACTTGTTGAAGAAAGTACCTAGTTTTGCCTTTTAGCCAACAAGAATCCTGTGTAGATATAAGCAAGCCACTCCTAGCCATTTAGTTATGAACAATGAGAGAAACAATTGCTATGTTCCAGAGAAGGGAAGCTCAAATGTTTATCTACATGCCTGTACTGGATTAGTGGTATAATAAATACCAGGAGATCTTATTCAAACAAATAAATAAATTTTGATACCTGAGTCCCTTCTAAATCACTCAGTCCAAGAATCATTTACTGCAACTGGGTGGAACCCAAGGATATATATTTCAAGAATCCTTATGTTTCTAATAATCAAACTGGGGAAATAATTTTCTTGAGTATCTCAAGCACTCTATAGAAGGTGCTCAGAATGTGCTGGTTTAGAATCAAGACCTGACCAGTGTCAAAAAAAAAAGTAAATTTGGGTATATATAGAATTTTTCTTGAAGTTATATCTAAAGTGTTAATGCCAAGAGGAGCTTAAGAAGACATGACTAAATGGAATGTAAGATCCTCGAACAGAAGATCATCAAGTAAAACTAAGGAAATCTGCATACAGCATGGACTTTAATAGTAATATGTTGGTGTTGGTTAGTTAGTTATAACAAATATACCATGTTGATATGAGATGTTAGTAATAATAGGGAAAGCTAGGTATGGGGATACTGGAGCACCTTATCTTACTTTGAATTTTTCTGTAAACCTAAACCTGTTGTAAAAGAAAAGCTTATAAAAAATACAGGGTTTCCTTGGTGGCACAGGGATTAAAGTCTCAGCACTATCAAGCTATCCCCAGCCACTATGGCATGAGTTTGATCCCCAGCCAGGGAGCTGACCCACTCGGCACAGCAGATTTCTCCTGTTACCCGCCCTGCTCCCCTCAGCAGTGTATTTCAGTAGATCTGCCTGTCCTGTTCCCCACTCTGTCTCTGGTGAATCCTCTCACCCCCCCACCCCCAGTAATTCTGGCCTATACCCCAGTTCTTGTATGCATAAATAAATAAATCTTTGAAAAAATACATATGTGTGTATCATAATGAATGGATTGCAAAGTGTCAAAACCTACATTATCCATTGAAAATTCCCCCAAACATGTAAGATATATGGAACTGTTGGTATTTACGTTTCACAAATGAGAAAATGAAAGATTAGCAAAATAAAAGACCTGTCTTATAATATTTCTAGTAAATGCTAAATACTCTTGTCTAACAGGATTTCTCAAGCTCCCACTCAGTGTTCCTATTTTATAGTCTTAAGTATGACATATTCTTCATGTTTATGAACCAACACTACCATATCATAATTAACCAAAATCAATAATTTATTCAGCTTTCCTTAGCTTTTACCTAGTGTCCCTTTCTGTTCCAATATATCCCACTGGGAATACCACCTTACACTCATTCATGATATCTGTCCCTCCAAAATTCATATGTATAAACCTTAAAACCCAATTCTTCTATGTGACCATATTTGGAGATAGCACCTTTGACAGGATGAATGTTAAAAATGAGGATGAGTCTTTAAATAGAATAGGTTTAAAATGAGACTTCAAAGGTAGGCCTTCATCCATTCTGACTGGTGTCCTTAAGAGAAGAGGAAATTTGGATGTGCAGGTGTCACAGAGAAGAATTGTTACAGATAGTAATCTCCATAGAAAGGGGAAGTTCCATGTTCCCTGCCCCACCTAAGGATGGGTGGAGCTGAGCAGTGAGAAGGACACTTGGGAAAATACACAGTGGAGAGACAGGACACACGTGGAATAGAGGTTGTTCTTGTGTCTCAGCTATGAAAATATCCCAGAGACATGGGGGTGAGGGGTGCATGTGAGGAGACCCATGAGACTCTTGGAAGAGACATGAGGGATAGTTAGAGAATGACAGCCATTAATTTGACTTGTATTTTGATTTTGCTCCTTTGGTCCCAGACTTGTCTGGCCCCTCTGTCCCTTTCCTGGGGGGTCCAACCAGAAGGTGCTTCAGACTTGTGGCAAGCTTCTGGGCCTCAGTGGCTTCAAGACAACCCTGTTTGGCTGGGAATTTAGTCACAAGGAGTTGGGTAACTTTGGATGTTTCATTGGGAAACCTTTATGTTTTCTTCTTTCTCTATGCACACCAATCTTATTAATGTTCTTTTCTATTAAAGTTCTTCCACAATATGAGTTTGCCTTGTCTTTATGTGGCAGATGGCATAACCCCATGTAGAGCATGCAAGTTTGGGGAACTCGGGGTGCCTTCAATACGGATGCTAACACAGAGAGACATCAAAGGTGGGCACACAAAGAAGAAAGATCATTTGAAGACATGGCATGACAGGCCATCTGCAAGCCAGGGAGAGACACTTAAGGAGAAATCAAACCTCTCTACACCTTCATCTTGGACTCTTAGTCTCCAGAAAAGTGAGAAATAAATGTATGTAGTTTATGTTAGCTGGTCTATGGTATTTTTTTTAAGCAACTCTAGCAAACTAAGAAAATGCCTTATTAAAAAAAATCATAAAAAAAATTACTCGGGGCCTCTCAGATGGCATAAGGGTCAAGGGGTCAAGTCTCAATGCTATTACACACATATGGCACAGCAGACTTCTGTCTTGCCCGCTGCTCCCCTCAGCAGTATATTTCAGTCGATCTGCCTGTTCTGCTCCCCACTCTGTCTCTGGTGGATCCTCTCACCTCCACACCACTGACCTATACCCCAGTTCTTATACACTAAAATAAAAAAATAAATAAAATAAGTCACCTATACGCACTCTTTAATATTAAGATTTCAATGTCACTACCGATATTGTGTTGTAATAACAAAAATCTCTATTTCAAGCATGATGATCCTTTCTATCATCAACAATTTTGAGAAGCACTTCACTAAGTCAATGGTTTTAAGTCATCAGTGCTCCTAAATGTTCTTATGTTGATCTAGTTAAAATGGAGACTCCCTGTTGGTGAAGGGGTTAAGTCACAGCACTATGAGGCTATCTGCAATCAGTGCAGCAAGAGTTTCATCCTGGCCAGGGAGGGGACCCACATGGCTCAGCAGACCTCTCCTATCTCACCCGCTGCTTCCCTCAGCAGTGTATTTCAGTCAATCTGACTGTTCTGCTCCCCACTCTGTCTCTGGTGAGTCCTCTCACCTCCTGCACCTCTGGCCTGCACCCCATAAATACATAAATCTTTAAAAAAATAAATGAATGAAATGAAGATTATATGGTACAACCCTTAAACTTTCTGATTAAATAGACATGTGAAGGACATAAAACTATTTTAATAATTATGTAAAGTAATTATGGTATGAGTGATTTTGGATCATAGACTGAGAACTCTCCACTTATTTTGTAGTCTAATTCATACTGAAGAAGTATATATTCCTTAAAGGAAAGCAAGATATGATATTAATATAGCCACTCTAATTTTCTCTCTATTACAATTTACATAGATTACCTTTTGCTATCCTTTTACTTTTGGCTTATTTCTGCCCTCTGAAACTGAAGCATGTTTCTTGTAGACAGTATATAATTAGATTGTGTTGCTTTTTTTAACCTCAACTTGGTAGTTATTCTAAAATTATGAAAATTCTAATATGAAAAGATTTATGTATGCCTATGAACATAGATAGCACTGTCCACAATTTTAAGTATTGTAACAAACCTAAGTAACCTTTGACAAATGAATGGATAAAGAAATTATGGGATCATATTTTTTTAAAATACCAACCTCAGCCATTTAATTGGACATCTTAATCCACTTAAACTTATTTACTAATAAGGCAGGATGTGTGTGTGTTAATGGCATATTGCCATGCCGTTTTTATCTCTATTCCACTATTGCTATCTTTTATATGTTAAATATTTTCTAGAGAGCAATTTTAATTCCCTTGTACTTTCTTTCAGTGTATTTTATTTATTTTCTTGGTAGTGACCAAGGGGATTACAATTGGCATCTTAATTTATAGCAATTTAATTCAGATTAATAACACTTTATTTTTCAATAGTACAAATTGCTTCTCCTTGGTGTTCTTATTGTCATAAGAACTACATCTATATAAATTGTATTTCCCAAGCAAGGTTTTGTAAATGTTCCTTCATGTGATTATCTTTTAAATAAGATAGGTGAAGAGTTTCAAAAAAGGCGATTATACTGTCTTTCATAGTAACTATAAGGTTACTTTTATTCACTATTTTTTCATATATATTTGAAATATATATATTTCATATATATATATTTCAATATATATATATTTCATATATATTTCATATATATATTTGTGTATTGTCTTCTCATTTATGTATTAAAGACACTTTTTTCCTGTAGAGAAAGTAGTCAAGGGATTAACTCTCATTTTTAGTTTATATGGAAATGTTTTAATTGTTCACTTTTGAAGGTCAATTATAAAGTCAGATTTCTAATTCTTAGTTAAGTTTCTTCCTTCAGCACCGATTATATCATCTGACTTCTTGTTAGCCTCCATGGTTTCTGAAGGGACATCAACTTAATCTTTTTGAGGATCTCCTGTTTGTGATGAGCTATTTCTTCCTTCCCATTTTCAAGATTCAACTGTCTGGTTTTCAACAGTTCAACTATGATATGTTTAGGTGAGAATCCATGAGTTTATCCTCTTTAGGTACATTGAGCCACTTGGATGAATAGGTAAATATACTTCATGAATTTGGGGAGTTTTCAACCATTATTTCTTCAACTATTCTTTCTTCCCCTTTCTCTTCTTGTCTTCTGGGGCTTCATCATGCATATACTGACAACCTTATGGCACACAATTCTCTGAGGCTGTGTTTATTATTCCTCATTCTCTTTCTTATCAGTTCCTCAGACTCACTATTCTCAGTTGACCTATTTTATATTTACTGATATTTTGTTCTGTGTCCTGAAATCTGATGTTGATCTTTCCTAGTGGATTATTCATTTCAGGTACTATATTTTTCAGCTTTTAAACATTTTTTTGTATATATTTTCCTTATGATGAAACATTGTCTTCATACTATCTTGTAGTTCTTTAGACATGGTTTTCTTAAATTCTTTGCTAATATTTAAAAAATTTAAAGTCTTTGCCTCTGGAAGCGTTTCTATTGAATGTTGTTTTGTATGGATCATACCTTACTGTTTCTTCACACGTCTTTTAATATTTTTTTGCTAAAAACTACACATTTTTAATGATATAAGGTATCAAATCTAGAAATCAGGTTCTCCCTCATATTAGAGTGTGTTGTTATTGCTTTTATTGTTGCTTTGTTCAGTTACTTTCTTGAACTAATTCTGTAAAATCTATATTCTTTGCCATCTGTGATCATTCGAGTCTCTACTTGGCTAGCTTAATTGTCACCTAATGATTGGACAGAGGCATCCTTAAATTCTTGGAACAAATAAAAGGGACTAAAATAATTATAAAAGAACACCAATTCAAAAAGAAACCTGCACGTCTATGTTCATTACAGCACTATTCACAGTAGCCAAGTTATGGAAAACCTAATGCCCAAATACAGATGAGTGTATCAGGAAGATGTGTTATGTAAACACAATGGAATAAAGGGGTTAATTTGCAATTAGATACAACACTAAATGTTTATGCGACATATAGCCAAGTTTCAAAACACAAAAAGCAAAAACTGAAGTGAACAGAAAAATAGACTAATACACTTGAACAATGCAATATTTTTCTCTGTATGATTGATATACTAAAGAGGAAAAAATAAATAGATATATAAATTTAAACAATATTATCAACCTAATTGACTTAAGTGACATTTATAGAACCTTCAAATAAGCACATCAGAATACATTACTTTCAAATGCATATGGAATTTTCAGTAAACTAGACCACAAGCCCAGCCATAAAATGGATCCTAATACATTTCTTAAAGATTGAAATACTACAGAGTATAATCTCTGAGCATCACAGAACTAAATTTAATATCAATTACAAAAGAATATCTGGGAAAAAAACTTCCCCAAATACTTGGAATTTAAAATACTTTAATTCTAAGCTTTCCAAATTCGTTTTTAAACAAATATATTTCATATGTTAGAATCAATTTTTAAATAATAATATAATAAAAGCGGGGCCTCCCTGGTGGCGCAGCGGGTTGAGCTCTGCACTATGAGGCAGCCACGGCACAGTAGCGCAAGTTTGATCCCCAGCCAGGGAGGGGACACACATGGCTCAGCAGACTTCTCCTACCTTGCTCACTGCTCCCCTCAGCAGTGTGTTTTGGTGGATTTGTCTGTCCTGCTCCCCACTCTATCTCTGGTGAATCCTCTCACCTCCTGCTACTCTGGCCTGTACCCCAGCTCTTATATGCATAAATAAATCTTTTTTAAAAAGTTAAAAAAATAATATAATAAAGGCATAACATTTCCTCACTTAACATGTCAGAACTGACTGTTGGAAAGTACTATTTTTAATAAGCTGTTGGGGGTGAATGTCCCTACATGCATGCTCAAGTATTTTGTTGTTGTTGTTGTTTTGCTTTTTCAAGTTGTATCTTAATTTATCAAAATGTTGAAGAAAACTAAAACTAAGGAGAAATAATTGCAAATAAGTAAGTTAAATATAGCTTTCTCGTAGTCCAAAGGAAAGTCATTCAAAATTTCCACCTTTCCCACAGAGTTACTTCAGTAGGTATCCCGGTTCTCAAGGTCATTCTATTCCCAGATTTCTATGGGTTTCTCTTAGGCAATTTCTCCAACTACTGTGAGTGGCTCTCTACCTTATCCACAAAGTTTAGTTTAAGTCCAGAAACTTTTTCCTTACCTTTCAGAAGTATATTCTTCCTACTGTGAATTAGAATAAATTCTAAGGGAGCTCAAAGCCAGTTCAGATTTGTCATTCACTGTGCAAATGTTACAGAAAGCTCTAGAGTGAATGTGGCTTTTCCAAGTCCAGCTGTTGAATCACACTACCCACACAGACACATACACCATGTCCCCAGGGAAATATCAATGTTCAGGGACAAGAAAAACTGTATTAAAGGCCATCACTATTCAAAATTTTGCCTAATATTAATTCTTTACATTCAACTTCTTAAGCTCAATTTTTGTTCAATTTCCATTTCCAAATTATGTCTTTTAAAGCTATTAGGTATAGCTAATCCATGTTTCTTATGCATGCTCTGTTTTGTGTTGAAGTATTTGTCCCTTAAAAAGTTCTTTAAGATGAGTAGGTGAAGATAAAAATGGGACCTTTTGAGTTTGAGGGCTCATATGAGTGGAAATCATCAGATCTGAATTATATACAAACATGTGACACATGTGTGAGTCAAGTATTTGTCCATATATGATAGATAAAAATTTTAAATTATCCACAGTCCATTGACCAAATATAAAAGGGCAAAGCATTTCTTTTTTCATAAAAAAATTCATCTCAACTCTCTGTTGCCCATTTATACCTGGTTTCCAATGCATCAAGTTTTACCATCCTTTTATGAAAACACCAACATAGAAAACTTTATCACATCTCATGAAAATAGCAAATTCAACTTCAGCTTGGCATTTCTCACATTAGAAGTTCAATCTTCAGTTTCCATGACATTTTTTTTTGTCATTATTGTCCTTAACACACTCCCTCAAATTCTTCCCCTCAGTCCAAAAAGTCCTCTAAAAACAAAATCTTTCACATGTATAAGTGGAGCAAAATGAAACAGGGATAGAACATACTCCGTATCAACAAAGCAAGAATTTAATGGAAAATTTTTATTTCAATTTAGTCCTAAAAACTCCTATTACATGCTAAATCTAATCTATGTTCAATATTAAAAATATATTAATTCATTTTCTTTGAATTTTTATTGTTATCATCTTAAATCTTTGAGATGTATGGCACTGCTGTAATAAGAGAGAGATCAGTACAAGGAAAGGAAAAAATCATTAGAACATATCAAAGGTCATTTTTATGTTGTAGCATTATATTATTTCCTACACTGATGACCCTCAAGTAAATATCACTAAAACGATTGCATGCCTTTGTGAGATCATTTACACAATTATCCTTACCAATTTATTTTTATCTATAATGCATTTTTATTGAGAGAAATCATGTTAATATGCTTTTTAAATCAAAATCTCATATTCTTGACAACTTCTATTGCCTTCCTGCCTTTAGACTCAAAGCAGCACCTCCACTCTCCATGCTAAATCTACCTACCTCATTATATTCCCAGTGATTTTTCAATTACAGTAGTCATGTAATTCCAGAGCTAAAACTCCCTGAATGGTTTCCCCATCATCCTTCTTCCATGACTTCAACTATCACTTATATGTTGAGTGCCACGTCTTCAACCTAAATCTTTCTGCTGTATTCCAGACCTAAATCAAGTTATTTACTAGGTTCACCCAAGGAGGAATCCACCTAGATCCTAAGATACAAGTTCAAAACTACCAACTGATTATTTTCATTTTTCTTGTGTCATTAATTTCTACGACTGCATGTACATATTTTTTTCGTATGGTACTAAACAATGTAAATTTCTCAAGGTGCATGTTTACTTTTGTAAATGTTACCAACTTTGAAAGGACATTTCAACTCTGTAAATATCTACTCTCATGCTTCTATCCTTTATTTACCCTCTTCCCCAGTAATTTTTGGGTTTGTTAATAACATTTTTTAACATATACAGAGAGTTTTGTATCCACTGTCTAAATGGACCTTTTCACTTAATTTTCAGAATAATCCTATGATATGGGTACTATTATTATTATCATCATACTTATAAGGAAACTAAGGCTGAAAGACAGTATTTTCCCAGGTCATATAGACAGTAAAGCCAGAGGTAAGAATCCAACCAGACAGTCAGACCCCAGAGCCAGAGCACTTAACTCTGATGGTAAACTCCCTCACATTTCCATAGTACATATCACTGTATCTCATTCCTTGTAACTATAATTTTACTTGTCTTCCCAACCAGACTCTCGATAGTTTGAGAATGGAATGGTAACTACCTTGTTCACCACTTCATCCCCTGAATAATCCTGTTCATACCATGAATAATCCTAACATGTGGCAAGCATCCAGCGAATGTGTGTTGAAGGTATAGCTACAGAATTGAGTCAGTGATTGATGTGTTACTAGGATGATCTTGATTCATGTAATACTTAAAAGGTTTGAATATACAGAACCTGCACATACATGCACAGACACAAAATTATAAGCTCAAACCTTGGTTACATTTGTTTCCCTTTTGAGGTCTTCCATTTCTTTAGTCATCATATTATAAAGAAGTGTTGTTTTATTATGTTCTGTAATATTGTGATGAGCATGAAACATTCCAGCTAGGGAATAAAATTATCACTAATGTGTAGTTAAAGTTTGGGTCAACAATAAAAATTTCAAATGAAAATATTCAAACGGAAGTACAGTAGTTATTTTCTGTTTTTAACTTTATTTTTATATATTTATTCTTTTAATTGAGGTAGCATTACGATTCCCCCATTAGTTATTAGCCCCACAATTGACTCACCCATAAATATGAAGCCAAATACTAACAAAAAAGAAGTTTTAAATTTCCACATAACTTAATTTAGAGACTGTTGATTGAAAATCATACATTGCTGACACCCAGTGGTTATCAAGTATAAAGCAAGCTTGGTTTATATAATGGCTTTCATTTCCAACATTGAATGGTTTTGCTATCTTTATTTTATATTTATGTTTAACTTTAATATCCTTAATTTTTTTTTAATTTTCAGAAAATAAAGACATTTCAAAGAATGTTATTATTGCAGGTCATCAAGAAGCAACAATTCTAATTCTTTTTATGCAGTTTTAACTGTAACTGAAGTTATGACGACAGTGTTTT
This sequence comes from Galemys pyrenaicus, assembly GCA_019455555.1. Taxonomy (NCBI): domain Eukaryota; kingdom Metazoa; phylum Chordata; class Mammalia; order Eulipotyphla; family Talpidae; genus Galemys; species Galemys pyrenaicus. The sequence continues at coordinate 3,242,936 of JAGFMF010011865.1, read as the reverse complement.
GGAAGGAGTAGTCACACATCCTCAGTCTTTTCTCTAGCAGGTGAAAAATATATCCATGTAATATTAAAATTATTAGGAAAGTAAATTAAAAAAATGGTGAAAATAGTTTTGAAGTGGGTATAGTTTACTAATATTTTGCATATCTCTAGTCTTTATTATTTGCAATCTTTGCATTTTAATTTTTGCATTTTAAGTATGTTATATGATACCTCCATTCACAACAAGAAGTTATCTCCTTTTGTGATAGAATGAATGTGAAAGTATTAGTTAACAGAGTCAGTTGTCTTCTCTACCACACTCCAGTCTTAATTGTTTAGTTATTAAAAGTATTGTAAGCTCTACTGGTGTTTGGTATTTGCAGCGCTAGTGAAAGGCAGTGAGACTTTTTGGTTCAAGTGTGTCTAATAGTGGTAACAGAAATTAATAGAGGTTCTTAAACTACTTTATCTCACAGACGAATAACAGCTCAAAAGATTTGAAGTCTTGAGAGAACTTTTTTTTTAAAGAATGGGAATTAAAAAAAAAAAACTTATAAGGGGATGGTCGTTGGCGCTGAGGGCCAGGCAGATGCTGCAGAGGTGTGAAGCAGACGGCCACCAGGTGGAACTCGCTGGCACCAGCAGAAGATCTCGGTTTTGGAGAGGAAGCTTACTGAATATATTCGTTTGCAAATTGCTACTGGACTATGGCGAATGCTTCTTATATTGCTATCTGTACCTCTACTGGTGCCTCGAACTTCTTCCTTGATCCCAAGACACAAAAGGTGTCCTTCACATCATTATGAAATCATCCTGTATAGGCGTGTTCTTTGCTGCAATATGCGGCGAGTATAGGAATGGAATGTGGAATTGTATTTGCAGAGCATAATATATCTTAGGATGATACAGGAAAACTAATTTTGAGACCCAGGTCTCATGTTCAATGAACCTGCACTCATTGTTTTGGAACCTAAAATAGTCTTTCTTCAAATAAGTGTTACAGGAAAAAGACATGTGGGATTCATTTTCCACTTGGATATGTGAAGGTTTTAATGGCAACTTACAAGAAGTGTGGAATTTCCCAGATGACCCCCATGATGACTGGTATGGTCAACACTTAGGGCTAACAACTTAGAGATACACAACTGTGTGTATTAGTGTCACTTTAGTACTTCAGGTCCTGCAAAGCTTTTTGCAGCTCAAGTGTGTAGGGATACTACTAAGTTAAACTTGGAACTAACTTCATCCACTTTTCCTAATGTATTTTTGCAAACTACTGTAACAGCAAATCAATGCCAGTAATGAAGAGGAAAGTGTTATGTGGGGTTTATTCTCCTGCATGTGTATTTCAGGAATATCTGCTTGCCATCTCCACAGCTTATTAAAATTGGCTATTAGATAAAGTTGTGCCTTTCATTCTCACACGCTTCTCTTTCAATCATAGTGCATGTGCTAAAGCTATGACGGGGAACAACTCATCTCTATTCTGCAAAAAATTACATAATCTTACAAAAGCAATTTTTGTTAAACCAAATAGTGAACTTCAACCACAATGGTGGTGATAGATTCCAGTTTACAGTTTTAATTTAATGTCAAATATACTTATTTTTAAAAATAATTTTAAGAATACTACAAAGGCTACTAAATATGCAAGTTTGTTTATAAATTATGTGTTGGGGCTTCCTGGTCACACAAGCGGTTAAGGCACAGCACTATGAAGCTATCTGCCAGGGAGGTGACCCACATGGCACAGCGCCTCTTCTGTCTCACCTGACACTGCTCCCCTGAGCAGTGTATTTCAGTTCATCTGCCTGTTCTGCTTCCCACTTTGTGTCTGGTGAATCCTCTCACCCATCATACCTCTGGCCTGTACCCCAGCTCTTGTATGCATAAATAAAAAAATCTTTAAAAAAATAAATAATGCATGTGTTGTCTGATAATTTGATAATCATCTTTTAAGATAATGGGATGTTAAGCTGAGGGACACATGCTGCTGCACTAGCATTGTACACGTGTAATTGATCATCCTACACCACAAGCAAAACTTGGGAGTGGTTCCACAATCTACTCTACAGTTATCACTCTTTAGACAGTATTAATGACATAGTGTGTATCCCACAGGTACTATAATAGCTATTAAAATTAAATTATTGGGTTTAATGTAAATAGTTTGAAGAACCGGAATTGACTTTTTCCCATTTAATAGAAATTTTGAAAAGTTTAAATTATTTCATGAGCAATATTATATATATACTTAATATAAAGCTAATAAATAGTGTGATAAATATTTTTTAACAAGGTTATCATTTAACTTAAATGTATTCATTTTGGCTTTCATGTGTATAGAATGTTATTGTTTGAATGGAGCAATACAAGTTTCTGCTGGTAAGAAGCCTTAAGAGGGTATTCTATGTATTCTGCATTGTTTTATTTTCTGAACATTTATTGATAAACCTGTGAATAAAAAGAAATACTTTATATATAAGAAATGAAAATAAATTAAGCATACCAAAGCCATCATATATTCCCTTAATGAGAGTATTTTAATCTTAAAAATGTAAAGATGAAGGGTCTCCCTGGTGGCACAAGGGTTTAATCACTGTACTATGTGACTTCCTCAGTCACAACAGCACAATTTCGATCCCCATCCAGGGAGGTGACCCACATGGCGTAGCAGACCTCTGCTGCCTCACCTGCTGCCCCCTCAGCAGTGTATCTCAGTGAATCTGCCTGTTCTGCTCCCCACTCTGTTTCTGGTGAATCCTCTCACCCCACCCCATACCTCTGGCCTGTACCCCAGTTCTTATAAGCATAAATAAATAAATCTTTCTGAAAATGTAGGAATGAAATAAATTTGTCTTAAAGGTAACCTCTTAAGCAATGACATTTGTAAATTATGTATTTTTTTCCACTTTTCACAGACTGCTTAAAACATAAGTACCAGTAATTGAAAATCCCACCCCTAGAACACATCGCTAAAATTTGCCCTATATTGTTACTATTTGGAAAATGCAGTTTGCATGTAAGAGTTCAAATCCAGTGTATGTGTCAGGGAATGAGACTGGATACACATATATGCAAAACTGTCTTCATTAGTTAGAAGACATAAAAATAAGGAAATATTAAATACTTCTTATGTGCCAAGAACTGTTAAAGTGAGTTATATACATTATCTTAATTCTCACAACAATCATATAAGAATGTACTAGAATTATCCCCATATTATGGTTGAGGAAACAGATGCGCAGAAAGTTTAAATAACTTTCCTAAGGTCATACAACTGAAAAAAGATAAAGAAAATATTTGAATACAAGGAATATGAAAACAGAGCCTGCACTGAGAATGTAAATGAAAGATGAATCTAGATGATGAAATCCTTGAATATTGTGCTAAGAAATACGAATATTGCTTTCTAAATTAGTTTGCAAATCTTAATGCAAATTGACTTCATAAAAATAGTTTTATAAAAAGAATTTATAAAACATATTAAATTATTATTTTTAGGAACGGAGCTTGAACATCTGTATTTTTTTGAAAAGCTTTTGCAGAGATTCAGGAAACCATTCACAAAGCAGAATGTGAAACACACTATATGTAAGACCTGGGATACATGTTCTATCAGAAAGTTGCAGACTCAGTCCACAATTCATTTTTAGTAGATCTACCCTGTCTTCTTATATAATGATCATAACTTAACAAGAGCCATCATGTATTAAATGCAAATTATGAGTAAGGCACAGTGAAAAGTGATATGTACCCCATATAATACATACAACAAATTCATGAAGTAAATAAGGTATTTAGCTTAATTTTATTTAAGAGTAAAAATGAGATGAAGATAGGTTAAGTTGTTTCACCAATTTAATGCAATTAGCAAAGCACATATTCAGGTTTTCATTCTAATATTTCCTCAAATTTCATTTCCGAAAAATCCTTTTATTTCATGTAATATGTATTAATTAGCATATTACATACAAACTAGAGTTCTATGGGGAAATTTGGGAGGTACTGAGGTTTCTGTCTTTTCAGATGGAGGGTACATAACCAAAATAGAAGAGAATATGTTGAAAGTAAAGGAAACTATAAAACTTTTCAGTCTTCTCAAAAGTTAGTAAGGGAAGGGCTCTCTATATAAGTTTGTAGATATCAGAAAGAATAGATACAGAGATGGTGTAAAGATAAATATTGGTCATAATCCTGGCAGATGACAGTTAAATACTATTGAGAGATTATGCTTATAGGCAGTGAAGAGCAGATAGAATAATCTCAGACTAAACAGATTCAGTTGCAAATTACATGATATTATATGCAAAAAATCCCAAAGATTATCATGAAACTGATAGAAACAATATTGACTACAGAAAATTTCAGGCTAAAAAATTAATAGACAAAAATATGTTACATTTCTACATGTAAACAATGAAATAGTAAAAAGAGAGATAATGAAAAGGACACCATTTATGATAACAGCAAAAATATTTAAATGCTCAGGAATAAAATTAATCAAGAATGTGAAAACCTGTACACTAAAAGCTATAAAACAATATTGAAAGAAATTAGTGACACAAAGAAACAGATAAATAGCCCATGCTTCATGGGTTAAAAAAATCAGTGTTGTCATAAAGACCATCTTACCTAAAACAATACACAGGCTCAACGTACTCCCTATCAATATCCCAATGTTACTCTTCACATAAATAGAACAAAAAAAGTTGTAAACATTTTGAATCACAGAAGACTTCAAATAGTCAAAACGAACTTAAAGAAAATGAACAACAACAGAGGTATCCTGATCCCTGACTTCAAACTATATTACTTCAAACTATATAACAAGGATACAGTAATCCAAACAGTAGTTATTGCACTATAGAAAAAAAATGCAAGGAGACTGATAAATGGAAAAGAATTGAGAGCAAAGAAATAACCCACTCATAAACGTTAACTGATTTATGACAAAAAAGCCAAAAGCATACAATAAAAAAGCAAATTCTCTTCAAAAATTGGCACTGAGAAAATGGTATACCAATACGCAAAAGAATTAATCAAGGCCACTGTCTTACACCAAACATCTACTATCTGACACATATAATTAAAATTGATAAAAGACTTCAATGTATAACCTGAAATCTTAAAATACACAAAGTAAACATAGGTGATAGCTCTTTGACATCAGTCTTAATGTTTTGTTTGTAGATTCATCTACAACAGCAAGAGAACAAAGGAGGATATAAACAAAAGGGAGTACATAAAACTAAAAAGCTTCTGCACAGCAAAATAAACTATTATTAAAATGAAATGGCAGCCTTAAGAATGGGAGAAGATATTGCAAACCAATCTCTGACAAGGGGTTAATATCTAAAATATATAAACAACTACAACTCAACGACAACAAAAAATATAATCTGATTAAAAATGGGCCGAGAATCTAAACAGGCATTTCACCAAAGAAAACATATAGGTAGCCAACGAACACAAGGAAAGATGACTACATCATTTATTATGCAGGAAATGCAAATCAAAACCACAATGAAATTTCACTTCACACCATTTTGTATAGGTATTACTAAAAATGCAAGAAAAAATGTGTTTGAAAGGACATCAAGAAAAAGAAACCCTCATGTACTGTTGGTAGGAATGTAAACGGGTACAGTAACATTGAAAAAGATGGAGTTTCCTTAGAAAATTAAAAATAGAACTATCATGAGATCCAGTAATCCCACTTCTGTGTATGTGCCTGAAGAACATGAAAACAGTAATTTGAAAAGAAACATGCACCCCTATGTTATTGCAACACTATTTACAATAGCCAAGATATGGAAACAACCCAAGTGCCTTAAGACAGATAATGGATTAAGAAGATGTGGCATATTTACACAGTAATATGACTCAGGCATTAAAAGAAAAAGAAGAAGAAAGCTTGCCATTTGAGACAACATTGGAGGGAATTTAAGGGAATTATGCTAAGTAAAAAGGAAAAATACAAATATACAATACACTCATTTGTGGAATCGGAAGGAAAGCAAAATGAAACAAATACAACAAAAACAAAAATAAAAGACTCCCACAATAAAATGGTGGGTCCCAAAGGGGAAGAATAAGGACAAAATAACTTGGTGGTCGATGGTAATTCGTGAAACATACAGTGGCTGTGGTGAGAAACTATACATCTGAAACCTACACAGTGTTCTAAATTAATGTTACCTCAATAAAAAGAAAGAAAAGAGACCAAAGAAATCTGTATTAGAAAACTTAGGAGGAAAACAAAACTCAACAAAAAGAAGATCAGGTTTGGAATCAAAGAAGGGCCATTTTCTCAGCAGACACCTTAAGAGTAAACATCCTAATTTTGCAATGACCATATTGCTCATACATGACTGGGACTATGCTTGTACCATTTTCTTCAGAGTTAAAAACAAAAATAGAAGAAGCTGCCTGGGAACCATGGTCCAATTTTTCTATTAACTCACCTGAACACTCCTACTAATCCAGCCTTGGCTTCAATTCTTTTTGGAAGTTTTCCTAGCTCTGAGAACAAAATTTTCTCACTTTGATATTATTTATTTATTTATGTATTTTACTCTAAGTACATCTGTCCCTCTTCTTTGTGATATTCTCTGCCAAATTTTGTGTCATTATTAAGTGACTTCTGATTCAAAGAAATGCCTTTATTCATTTTGACCTGATTTTAAAGATAAGCAATTTGGTAGATTAAAGTAAAGCATACATAAAATGATCTGGCTTAAGACCTGAATATTTTGCAATGCCTTAGGATAGTATTCATTCTACTAATTAAGAAGGTATAATTCACTGTCACTGTCATATGCTTTTGTACCTGAAGATTAAAAAAATAATAATAAGTACAATAATAAATACTTGGAACATGTATAGAGAAAGACAGTTAATTCAATTTGCCTGAAGCTAAATGTTTCCGTTGAAGCATGATGGGAGATAATTATGGAGATAGAGAAAGCAATGGAGTCCTGTTGAATATTTTTGAGAATGCAAATAGTATTATGTGATGAGTCTTTCTGTTTTTTAACAAATATCAGCATATATTTAATGAGGTAACTTTTGACTGTATTGTGCAGTTAACTTTTTTTTTAACTGAGGTAATACTGGTTAACAATACTGTATGATTTAGAGGAATAAGTTCACACCACTTCAGATGTATGTTATCTCAACAAACCCACTAACAAATCACCTATCGACCATTTAGGTTTTCTCCATAGAACATTGAGTGAACTCACCCTTTGTTCACTATCATTCACTCTACTGGCCTCATTTCTACAGTTATACTGCTGGGGTTGTTTTGATTTAGTTTTGTCTAGTCCTTTGTGTTGTTTCACTATACTCAACATATAAGTGAAATTATCTGGCATTTGCCTTTCTTCTCCTAATTTATTTCATTTAATATAATTCCCATGTTGTCACAAATGACAAGATTTCACATCTTTTTATAAGTGAGTAGCATTCCATTATGTATATATACAATGTCTTTAAATACTCATCTGTTGTTGGGCACTCAGTTTGTTTCTACAACTTGGTCATTATAAATAGTGCTGCAGTGAGCATAAGATTACATATATCCTTTAGAATTAGCATTTTTGCCTTATGATATATACCATTTTTTTTTGAAGAAGTGTCCCTTTAGCTCTTCTTCCCTTTTGATTAGGTTTTTGTTTTCTTTTTTTTGAGTTGTATGAATTCTTCTTAGATCTTGGATATTAGCCCTTTGTCAGTTATATGATGTGCATATTTTCTCCCATTCGGTAGAATTTTTTTTTTCATTTTAGTGATAGCTACTTTTGCTGTGCTAAAGCTTTTTAGTTTTATGTAGTCTCATTTATTTACTTTTGCTTTTTTTCCTTGTCTTAGAGTCAAATACCCAAAAGCATCACTGAAGTCAACATCATAGAGTATCTTCCCTATGTTTTGTTCTCATATTTTATAGTTCCCTATGTTACATCCAATGACTGATGAGTGGTTAAAGAAGCTGGTATATATACACAGTGGGAGGGTGGGGGATGGAAAGCAAAGGGTACAGGTCAATGGACTATTGGAGCATTATGGGTGCTTTGGTGGTAGTTGTGTTATGACAACATACATCTGAAGGAGTGTGAACCTATATCTCTAAATCATATGAAGTATTCTTAAATCACATTACCTCAATACAAAAATAAATTAAATTAAAAAATCTTTATGGCACTGGGTATGAAAGACAGAAAAAACAAAACAGAAAACATTGGCATTACCAGACACACAATTCAATTCTAGGAAAACCGTGGTTCTAAAAATAAGCATTAAAACATGAAAGTTTAGAGACAGGATAAAATTAATATGTCTTTTTCCCTTTGGGGTAAGAAAAGAGGTCATTTAAGAGACAAACCACAAAGGAAGTGACTAAAAAATAGAAAAATTAAGAACATATGTCTGTTAACGTCACAAGAGTCTTAAGAGCAAGTCACAGTGTGATAAAAGACAATTTATAAAGGAAGTGATGGATTAAATCATATTAAATTTAAAAACATGTTTATTTTATTTTATTTTTATTTGATTAATTATATTTGACATCATTTGTAGTCCCCAGGGAGTACCCACCACCATTCCACCCATGCACCATCACCTCAATCCCTTGTGCTCTTTCTGCCCTCATCCCAGTCTTTGCCCTCCCCTCATTCCCCTATGTCCCATGGTCCCTTTGGTTTATCTTTGACCTTTTGGTCTTGTTGAATTTTCTGTTTGCTTTTGGTTATAATTGCCCATTTCCTTGAGCTTCTTCTTCTTTTTGTTGTTGTTGTTTTTTCATATTCTTCCTAATAGTGAAGCCATTCGATATTTTTCTCTTGCCGTCTGACTTGTTTCACTGGGTATAATTCCTTCTAGTTCCATTCATGTTTCTATAAATGTTCCTAGCTTCTCATTTTTGATTGCTGAATAATATTCCATTGTGTATATGTACCACATCTTCGTGATCCAGTCATCTACTTTTGGGCATGTGGGTTGTTTCCAGGTCTTACCAATTACAAATAGTGCTGCGATAAACATGGGTGTGCAGATATTCTTTTGAATCAGTGTTTTTGTGTCCTTTTGGTAGATTCCTAGGAGTGGTATTGCCAGATCATATGGTAGTTCCATTTCTAGTAGACTGAGGAACCTACATATGGCCTTCCATAATGGTTGGACTAGCTTGCATTCCCACCAGCAGTGTACTAGGGTTCCTTTTTTTCCACATCCTCACCAGCATTTGTTGTTGTTGGTATTTTTAATGTGTGCCATTCTTACGGGTGTAAGGTGGTACCTCATTGTGGTCTTGATTTGCATTTCCCTAATTAAGAGGAATGCTGAGCATTTTCTCATGTTCCTGTTGGCCATGTGTATGTCCTCTTTGGAGAAGTGTCTTTTAAGTTCTTCTGCCCATTTTTTGATTGGGTTTTTTACTTTATTTTTCTTGAGTCTTGTGAGTTCTTNGTATATCTTTGTGATCAGACCCTTGTCTGTTGTGTGGAGCGCAAAGATTTTTTTCCCATTCAGTGGGGTTTCTTTTTGTTCTGTTTAATGTTTCCTTTGCTGTACAGAAGCTTTTTATCTTAATGTAGTCCCACTTGTTTATCTTCTCTCTCATTTTTAATGCTTTGGGGACTGCCACCTCAAAAGTGCTATTGAGGTGTATGTCTTGCAGCGTTTTACCTATGTTTTTCTCTATGTATTTTATAGTTTCGGGTCTTACATTTAGGTCTTTTATCCATTTTGAGTTGATTTTCGTACATAGTGTGAGATAGTGGTCCAGTTTCATATTTTTGCATATGGTGGACCAGTTTTGCCAGCACATTTATTAAATAAGCTATCTTTGTCCCACTGCAGATTCTTTGCTCCTTTGTCGAAGATCAATTGTCCATAGTTGTGTGGTTTTACTTCTGTGCTTTCTATATGGTTCCATTGATCTGTGTGTCTGTCTTTGTTCTAGTACCATGCTGTTTTAATTCCTATTGCTTTGTAGTAAAGTTTGAAGTCTGGGAGTGTGATACCTCCATTCTCTTTTTTTTTTTTTTAGTAGAGCTTTGGCTAATTGGGGTTTTTTGTGAAAGGCATATGTTTATTGATGTCATAACATACTAAAAGGCAAGTCACTGTGTGACAAAAGATATTTTCAACACATAGCCAGCAAGCAATCTATATCCATAAAGCATAATAACTCATAAAAATCAAAAACAAATGACAGACAACACAATATAAAATTAGGCAGAAAACTTCAATGAATATTTTACAGAAAAATTCAGCAAAAACTTTATTAAAAATTCTGCATGATTATATTTACTTTGGTGGTGGGCATGATATAGTAGCATACATCTGAAGAAGTGTGAACCTTGGGCCTCCCTGGTGGCGCAGTGGGTTAAGCAATGCACTATGAAGCGAACCGCAGGCACTGCAGTACGAGTTCAATCCCTGCTGCCGGCCAGGGAGGGGACCCACATGGTGCGGCAGACCTATCCTGTTGTGCCTGCTGCTGCCCTCAGCAGTGTACTTCCGTTGATCTGCCTGTTCTGCTCCCTGCTCTCTGTGGTGAATCCTCGAATCCCCCCCCACACCTCTGGCCTGTACCCCAGTGCTTGTATTCATAAATAAATAAATCTTTAAAAAAAAAAGAAGTGTGAACCTGTAGTCCTAAATCATATACAGTACTGTAAACCATTGTTACCTCAACAAAAATAATACAATTGTAAAATGTCCTTAATCTCATTATTAATAATAATGCTAACAAAAATAAGATACCATTACACAAACATCGCACTATGAAAAACTGAAAAAACATGAAATACCAAATGTGGGTGTCTATATAGAGTAACTGCAATGCTCAGATATTACTGGTTAGAATGTTAAATGTTACACACACTTTGGAAAAGAGACTGGGTGTTGTTATAACATGACATTTAGCCTGTGACTCAAAAATCCACTTCCTGATATTTACTTAAGAGAAAAAGTATCTCCAAAAAATAACTGCATATGAATTTTCATTGCAACTTTTTCCACAGTAATCAAACACAGGAAATAACCAAAAGCATTAATCAATGAGTACATAAACAGACTGTTGTACATCCAAACAGTGGAAGTCATTAAAAAAGAACAAACTGCTTATACATGAAACAACATGGATGGAAATCAAAATCATTTAGCTCAACAAACTCAACAGACTACATGCTCAATGAATCCATTAAAATGACATTCTGAAAAAAATATAATGAACAGATGTCAGGGGTTAGTGATGAGGAAGGGAGTTTGAGTACAAAGAGTCATAAGAAAACTTTGAGATGATGAAAATATTATCTTAACTGTGATGATATTTACACGGGTGGAAATATTTTCAAGTCTCATATAAATGTTGTATTGTGAATGTATATACTTTATGTAAATTAAGTATTAACAAGTTAAAGTTCATTTCTGAACAACAAAAAAGTGTTAAAGGTAACACTAAATAATAAAACTTTGATACAAAATGTTATTTAGCCATTAATAACTTATTTTAAATGAAGAAAAAAATGTACCATGGAAGAAGGAAATGATAATTATACATATTCATCAGAGATACAATTAAGCAGTTAAAAAGAAGATGACCTAACAAAAAAAAATCCCCGTGCTCCTTAAAGGTAATAGAAAACTGGCAAAAATGATCAGAATCAATATTTTTAGAACTCTGCATAACCAAAGTCTTGCACCAATTCAAGGAGGATTTAATCAAGAACAGTGAACTTTGGGGTATGCTGACTTGCACTAATCCTATCCCCATCTCTCAAGCTCTATGATATATCTTTAAAAATTAAATGCTAGCTATTAGAGTGAAAATCATCAGCTTGGTAGACACAATGATGCAACAGGACTGGAGGTCCTTCAAAACCTCTTTCTTACAGAAGTGTTACCACTTCTCGTAATTGGTTGTTACTTGAGAATACCCTAATTTTAGATTATCTTCATTGACCTGATTCATAGTTCACCTAATACAAACCACTTTCCCTGAGGATGTTTGATGAAATAACTTAGAGCTACTTGTTTGAATCTGAAGCTGAGGAGGCTGACAAGAGTTGGGGCAGACAACAGGCTAATCAAAAATTTTTTGAAAACGAAAAGTGGAACAATGAGATATCCGCAGGGGATTTGAAAAGCTCTGACATATTCCTAAGAATCCAGACTGCCACTGGCATGTGTAGGCTATGCGCAAACCCAGAAATGTGCACATGTGCAGCAAAGACCCAAGAAGGCCTGAAGTTTCCATGTCTGACTGACTTTGAAGCTTTGCACAAGCAATAAGACCGAGACAGAGTTGTCAGTTACCTGGTTGATTGTTGTAGGTGTGCCTCCGTGTATAAAAAACCCTCCAGCAAATGTTTGAGGAGATTGCATACCTCTAAGCATTTAAACCTATCTGTTTAGTCATGAGTTTAGGAGCTAGCTAAATGAACAGACATGTGATTGCACAAGGAATACAGACTTTAAAGAATTAATTCAGTTAAGTAACTAAGAAACAATCAGCAATAACACTAAATTAATATCACAAACAAATGCTGGGATGAGACAAGAATCTGATGCCAGAGTTGATACATTATATTAATTAAAATGTCTAGTTTTGAGAAAATATTATGAAACATGCATAGAAACAAGAAAACACAGAACATATATGGGAAGAAATCACTGAAACTATCCCTAAAAAGCCTTACTAGAAAAAACTTTAAATCTGCTATTTTAAATATGATCAGAGAACTAAAGGTAACAATGAATTAAATACTCAAGCAAAAGTATGAGGATAGTGTCTCATCAAATAGAAACTATAGTTATAGAAAAAGAACCAAAATAGAAAGTCGGTGGTGAAAAGTATAATAACTGAAATGAAAATTCACTGAAGTGACTAAACAGCAGACTTGAGCAGGCAAAAATAGCAATGAACTTCAAAAAGGAAATTGGAGGACACAATTTCTGATTTTCAAACTTGCTAGAAAACTACACAAATCAAGATAATGTCATATTGGTATAGGGGTAGAAATACAGTTCTATGGGAATAGAATTGAGAATACAAAAATAAATCTTACTTTTAAGTACACTAATTTTCAATAATGAGTAAAATAATTAATTGGGAAAGAATAGCTTGGTCAATAAGCTATGCTTGAATAAATGGATATCAACATGCAAAAGAATGAAGTTGGATGATCATCACAAAAATCAAGACAAAATAAACCATGGATTTAAATGTGAGAGCTAAAACTATAAAAGATTTTAGAATAAAGATTTCACAAAGAAGTATATATTTGTGATCTTAGATATGACACCAAAATCATAAAAACATATGACTGATAATTTGATTTCATCAACATTTTAAAACATATATTCTTTGAATAACTATCAAAAAAGTGAAAAGACTAATCACAGAATGGTTGAAAATGTTTACAAATTATATATCTCATAAGGTTGTTTTTTTTTTCTCATAAGGTTTTGTTTGAACACCTAGCTTCAATTCTTTTGAGTATATTAACCTAAAGGCATATGCAAATGTACATACATATAAAATGTAAAGAACACCTACAAATCCACTGTAGGATTATAAATACCTCAATTTTAAAATAAGCAAAAATGAAAATAGACTTTTTTCAAAAGACAATAAATTGTCAGGAAGCACTAAGAGATGTTAAATACCATTAAACATTAGAGAAATACTAATTAAAACCACAAGGAGATATCACTGAACATCAACTAAGATAACTATAAAAAAGACAACATTTGTTCGTGAGAATGTGAGAAATTTAAACCCCCATACTTTTCTGGGAAGATGTAAAATGATGCAATCACATTAGAAAAGTTTGGCAGATCCTCAAAAAATTAAATATTATGTTATATGACTGAGCAATTCTATTCTTAAATATTTAACCAAGAGAAGTGAAAACAAGCATTCAAACAAAAAAATCACAAACAAACAGAGTAGAAACAATCTAAGTGCCTAACAGCTGATGTAATGAATAAATAAAATAAGGCATATTTGTACAATGGAATACTATATAGCCATTAAAAATGAAGCATTGATTTCCATCACATGAAAGAACCTTGAAAACATTATAAAAACTGAAAAGTCAGATACAAAAGACCACATGTGGGATGTTTCCATTTATACAAAATGCCTATGACAGGCAAATCTTTAAAGACAGAATATTGATTGATGGGTGCCTGGGGCAAAGAAGCAGTTGGAAACAGAATGGGGAGATGCTTCCAATGGATAAAAAGTTATTTTTGAAATCTTCTAAAATTATATTTTATGATGGTTACACACTATAGAAGTATAATAGAATATTGAATTATGTACTTTAAATAGGCATAAGTAAATTTCACATAAAATGCATCTTAATTAAAATGAAATGATCAGGAATATTTAAAATTTATTTTAATTAAAGAGCTTTATAGAGAGAGAAATAACATAGACCTAAAAGCATAACTTTAATAACTGTGCCAATAATATTGACATTTTAAGATTGAATGTCAATTAAATAGAAAATTATATCCTATCAAAAATGACTAAAAATGGTATAGAAAGTCTGAATACTCTAATATTTAAAGATGTATAACCGCAGCATCAATTATATGCACAAAGTAAACAGGTTTAGAAGTTTTGCAATATCACACTTCAAGGAACCAATTATTCAAATATTATTCAAAATATTCTGGAGAACACAAGACAGGGATACAGTATTACTCTATGTTCAATTTTAAAGAAAGTATAACGGAGGCCTCCCTGGTAGCGCAATGGGTTAAGCAATGCACTTTGAGGTAAAACACAGCCTCCACAGTTCTATCCCTGCCACTGGCCAGGAAGGTGCCACATGGTGCAGCAGACCTCTCCTGCCTTGCCCACTGCTCCCCTCAGCAGTGTGTTTCAGTGGATCTGTCTGTTCTGTTCCCCACTGTCTCTGGTAAATCCTCTCACCCCCCATGTCTCTGGTCTGTACCCCAATTATTGCAATAATCTAGGTGACAGATTACAGAGGTTTGGACATGGGTAAAAGAGTTGGTAATTGCAAAAGGCAGTGATACATTTTGACACATTTTGAAGGTAAGACCCATAGGATTTGGGACCTCCCTGGTGACACAGTGGGTTGAGCAACGCACTATGAAGCCAGCGCAGCCACTGCAGCACAAGTTCGATCCCTGCTGCCGGCCAGGGAGGGGACCCACATGGCACAGCAGACCTCTCCTGCCTTGCCTGCTGCTCCCCTCAGCAGTGTATTTCTGTCAATATGCTTGTTCTATTCCCCACTCTGTCTCTGGTGGATCCTCTCACCCCCTGCACCTCTGGCCTGTACCACAGTTCTTGTACACATAAATAAATCTTGAAAAATGTTTAAAAGACAGTATAAGGGAATAAATTTACAGGCAAATTTCACACATGATCATAGAGGCTAAGATACTGAGAGAAAAGGCAAAGGGTAAACTAGTGTTGTGTAAAAATAAATATAACAGTATATTCTTAAAACTAGGTTTATTTCAGGAAAACAAGGCTTGTTTAACATTATCAATCTCATAAATGTAAATTGCTCCTTTAGCAGATTTAAAGTACAAATATTATAACAAACTTAATGTATAAAATATTTTGATAAAATTTAATACATTAAATAAAAATGATTTTTAAAACGTTGCCAATGAGGAATAATATGGAATATTGATAAACTAACAAAGGATAAAAAACCAAAAATAAAGCAATTATCACTTTGTATGGCATTTCTTCACTGGTTTACAACACAGTGTATAAATCAGAAATATAGGATCCCAACTCTTCAGTTGTATGTTACCACACACACCCACTACAAAAGCACCCAGAGCCCTCCCCTGTAATCCATTGTGTCCCTCCCCCTTTCCAGTCCATCCTTCTCTCCCTCTCAAGTCTCAATTTTCTAGGTATATAAGAGTAAAGCCAATAATGTGAAAGATCTTTACATGAAAATTACAAGCTTCATTAAAAAAAGTCAAGGGGTTGAGCGCAGCACTGTGGGGTTTCTGCAGCCACTGCAACACGCAAGTTCAATCACCTGCCAGGGAGGGGACCCACATGATGCATTGCAGCAGACCTCCCCCTTCTCACCGCCTGCTCCCCTCAGCAGTGTATTTCAGTGGATCTGCCTGTTCTGCTCCCCACTCTGTCTCTAGTGAATCCTCTCACCCTCCGCGCCTCTGGCCTGTACCCCAGCTCTTCTTTTTTTAAAAAATCAAGAAGGCCAAAATAATAGAGACGTACATCTCACTGTGGTCAGAAGTCTTGACATTATAAACATTAATTATACCAAAGTTTATGTACAAATTCAGTGATGTTTCTTTAATTTTTTTTTTACTGAGAGCCTAAACTTTTTTTTAAGATTTATTAATTCATGCATACAAGAACCAGGTACAGGTCAGAGGTGTTGGGGCGGGGGGGGGGCGGGAGAGNAACAGAGTGCGGAGGAGAAGAGGCAGACTGACTGAAGTATATTGCTGAGGGGAACAGCAGGCAAGGCAGGAGAGGTGTGGGGTGCCATGTGGGTCATCCACCTGGCCGATGATCGAACTTGTGCTACAGTGGCTTTAGCTGCTTCATAGTGCGGTGCTTAACTCCTTGTGTCACCAGGGAGATCCCAGGAACCTAAACTCTTGATGAGAGAGGAAAAGAAAATGTGAGGATGTGCTGTGAGAGTGTGTGTGTGAGATATTTCAATGATATTCTAATAACAAGAACAGTTTTTCTAAGAAATTGACAAAATGATCATAAAATATGTATGTAATAGCAAAGGGCCAAGAATCAATAAGACTTCCCCAAAAAACAAAAAAGTGGAGAAGAGAAGAAGAGGAAGAGATGAAACATGGAGGAAGAGGGTAAGGGATACGGTAGGACCTCATATTATAAAATTATAGAAATGAAAGCAGTGTGATTTAACCACAGAAATGTACAAACTAATCAGCAAAACAAAACAGGGAGCCCAGACTCATAATTAATCACATATGGAAACAATATGTCAGAGCTCATTGTAAATTAGTGTGAAAAGGAAGGTTGTTTCTGCAAGTTGCACTGGGATAAATTGGTTGCCCATTTAGAAGAATATGATTTGCAGATCTATACTGCACCATACATAAATTGAACTCAAGATGACTAAATTAAATGTGAAGGATAAATTTCAAAACTTCTAGAAAGAACTATAATAAGATGATTCATGTGACTGACCTTCAAGTAAAAACTGCTTAAATAAGATGACAAAACGACTAATTGTAAAAGCATTCCTATAGCACTTTTTAGTTCCTTATTAAAATTCTACTGCATCTTATTTTACAGAGAACTGTAAGTGCTTTACTCGTTTCTTTATTCCACTCGTTTCTTTATTCCATTGTACTTGAGGACAAAGACTATATCATATTAATTTTTTATCTTCCCCTTTTCCCTGGCATATGTTAGTTGCGTCTCTACCATACAAGAGAAAAGAAAGTTTCATAAAAGAATGGGTAAGTTTACTTTTACCTTGATTTGAAGCTCTAGTGCTTTCCAGTCCCTAATAATTACCCAAGTTTTTTCTCCTTATTATACATATAAAAGAACACATATACCTCTTCCCCATCTAAGCCATGTTTTCCATTACCCAATTTTGATCATCCACCCCCTTTGTAAATTCTTGGTCTATTGTCCTATTCCTTCCTGGCCTGTACTTATGGGCTTTCAAAGGGAACAAGGAATCATAAAGTTCTAGTAGTGACTAAAGGTAAAAACCCACAAGACAGCCTTCCCAGTTACTCTTTCAGTTTTATGTTGAATCTCGGGATGCTAACCTCCAGAAAAGAGATTCTAAAGCTGCAATTGTAAATCAGAATTAGAGGACTACATCACTACAAAGCAGTTCCAGAACCAAGAAGATACATTTTCAAGGTAAATGGCCTAGTGTCCCTTCTATCTTATAGTTTCGTTTTTCACACTGTTGACATTTCATAAATCAGCTCAGCTGAATCCTTCAAACACAATGCTTCTGGTGAATTTTATTGCTTTAGAGGGAAGTCTGTTTCATTGTGTTTTGACCTAGCTAATCATTCTAAATCTAAAAAGGGGAACACATGGCCTCAGGAAGTAGGAGTTCATATGGATTTTTCAGAATTGCTATATTTCTGTAGGTGGTTTCCCAGGTTATTTTCTCCAGAAAGCTTTCCAGCATGACCCAAAAGATTGCATAACTAATGACAAAGACACAATGCCCCAAAGCATCTTTTATGTAAAAAAGCAACTAGTTGAAGCTAATCATCATCCTTTAAACTCTGCATTCCAGAAATATTGAGTCATTTCAAAAGGAACAAGAAATTGAATGATAAAAATGATATGCCAGAAACTCCATAGGGTGTGTCAATAGTTGGATTATCAATTAATCAGAGAGTATGCTCAAGACAGCTTTGGAAGAATCTAAACACCTACAAGGTGTCCCCAATTTGTCCTTGTTTTTTTTTGTTTTTGTTATGGTTTTGTTTTTTTATTATTTGGTTCCCTTATATTCCTCCTGTATGATTGTGGGCAGTTTATTTAATCTAAGAACTAGTTTCTTCATCTGTCAAATTGGGGTATTAATAGTATCTAATTCAGAGGCTTTTGTAAGGGATTTTGTTCATGCAGGAGATAAAGCATATATTACCTAGCACCGTGCCTAGGATACAGACTTTACTACATTATTAGTATTTTGTTTCTATTTTATTTATGTTTCTGATATAATTGTTGTAGAAGGACCTATTTAGCTCCTCTGCCAATTTTATTTTTATTGGGTTGTTTGTTTTCTTTTTGTTGAGTTATAGATGTTCAATATCAATCCTTTATTAGGTGTATGTTGTAAAGATATTTTCTCCCATTCAGTAGGGTGTCTTTCTGTTTTGGTCACTGTTTCTTTCATTGTACAGAAGCTTTTCAGTTTTATGTAGTTCCAGTTGTTTGTTTTTTCCTTTGTTTTCCTTGCTGCTGGAGATGAATTTACAACAATGCTTCTGAGAATTATTTCATGGAGTGTTTTGTTTATGTTTCTCTCTATGTATTTTATGGTTTCAAGGCTTACATCCAAGTCTTTTGTTCATTTTAAGTTGATTTTCATATATGGTGTGAGACAATGATATAGTTTCATTCTTTTGCATTTGGCATTTCACTTTTTCCAGCACCATTGATTGAAGAGGCTTTCTTTGTTCCATTGTATGTATACCTTGCTCCTTTGTCGTATATTAGTCATCCATAAATGTGTGATTTAGTTTCTGGGCTCTCAGTTTTATTTAATTCATCTGTGTGTCTGTTTTTGTTACAGTAACATTCTGTTTTAATTGTTATGACTTTACAGTATAGTTTGAAGCCTGGAAGTGTGGTACCTCCATTTCCCACTATTTTAGTGAGGGGAGTTTTGGCTATATAGATTTTTTTTTGTGGTTCCATGTGCATTTCAGTATCATACAATGATCTTTATCATGACAATAACAATGTGTTGAAGGCCTTAAAAAGGGGAGTTGTATGATCAAATTTGCACTATAAAAAATTACTCATAGTTTCCAGTCCACACATCCTCACAGGAAGAAATTTTTATAGTGATCAATTTTTTCTGGTGCTTAGTTTCCATTTTCTTAAGCAATGCAGTCTATGTTCTAAGTTCTGGAAGTATTTTGGTTGGGGTCACCAAGAGTATATATAGTCACAAGGAAACACATACATCCTATTTCCTAAAATTATAGATTCAATGGCAGCATTTTGTTTTTAAGATGTATTTAAATCTATAATATTATATTTGAATAAATGGAAATTTTGAAGTTTCTTTCTTTACCCTAACTCATCATTGTCTTAGAATCAATTGTCCACCAAGAAATTGTCACAAATAGTCTCATTACATTCATTGTATAAGGAATTATTCAATGAAGGTAGACAACTATATTAGGGTCCCTGTCTCACTTATCTGTCATGCATCTACATTAGCTCAGTGTAATACAAGAACTCATTGATAGTTTGAATACTTTATCATTATCAAATGTTCATAGATATATAGACAACAATTATATCAGAAACATAAATAAAATAGAAACAAAATACTAATAATGTAGCAAAGTCTGTATCCTAGGCATGGTGCTAAGTAATACATGCTTTATCTCCTGCATGAACAAAATCCCTTACAAAAGCCTCTGAATTAGATACTATTAATACCCCAATTTGACAGATGAAGAAACTAGTTCTTAGATTAAATATACCGTCCACAATCATACATTTTGTGATCAAAATCAGAATTCAAATCCAGATCTGTATGACTATAAAACCACTTAGCCCTCTACTTTCTTTCTAATGTTTCACACTATCTATGATATAGCACTGATATAGCACTTACTATATGCTTGGAACTCTGTCTGTCAATTTATAAGCATTAGATCATTTAAACTTTGAACTAACCTATCAAAAGGTAACATTATCCATATTTTACAGATGAAGAAACCAAAGCTCAAATTTTTTATTTAAATTGTCAATGGTTACACAGGTAAAAAGAAGCAAGGCAGAATTCAGATATAGATTGGTCTGGTTTTAATCTATGTGTTTAACCACAACCTATAGCATTAGGTCCAAATGCTATAGATTGTGGTTTTACTCATAGAAGTAAAATAGATCCAAACATAATGTTTCCTAAATATATTCCATGGAGCACACAATACACTCCTTGAAAGAAAAGTTCCATGGACAAATAAGTGTTGGAAATGCTTCACAAAGTCTGTCTCTCAAAGATAGGGAGACCTGTAATTATTCATACAAGCTAGGCCAATTCTGAGTGCCAAAAGGGATGTTATTAATAATTGCACTGAGACAAAGACATACTGGAAATATCTGAGACAAATTGGGACCTGCAGTTAATCTTCTATTTAACCTAGAACTTCCCAAATGTATCTGGCCACAGAACACTTCCCCCTGTACCACCTGCTAATCTCATGAGAGACTATTCTACAGAATATATTTTCATGAGCAATAAAACAATGCTTCCCAATCATTTCCCAAAGCATACCTAAGAGAAAAAAATGATAATGTTTTTCTGTCACAAAGAGCTAAATGGATGAGGCTCCCATAGCTAGAAAGGACCAGAGCAGGGTATTTGAGGGGATTACTATCTCAGGACCCCTGTAGTCCTCTGATACACATATAGATCAGACATGTAGAGGTCAGGAAGCATGACTAGATCAAAATACACCCACAAATGACCTCATGTGTTTCTCTCCTTGAAGATCTATTGCAGATGATTAAAATAAAGACAATGAAGATTTTATACATACACACACACGCACGTGTGTGTGTGTATGTATATTTGCCCTCTTAATCTTCTCTTGTTGCCAAGATTTGGGTCAGTGTCAAATATCTTGAAAATTATGGGAAATGTAACAAATCTCCTGCTGACTCAGCCAACCTATTCATCAAAACACTGAACAATTCCATTTCCTTAGAAAAATAAGTCATTTAGGTATTTCAAAATACAGCTAATACAAAGAATTGGTTAAACAGACACTAGAAGTTTGAAAAGTTGAAAAAGGAACTCTGAGATGACATAGAGAGCCAGCTCAGGCCTCAGATCTCTGAGGAATGTGCACTACCAAATGATTTTGAAACACAAAAGGTTGCTCAGGGAGCCTGACTTGTGGGTACTACAGGACAGTGGAGCTGTACACAGCTTCCTAGCCAACAGACTAACTGCAAGTGATTCTGGTCACCCTATTATGGAAGCATTTGTAAGGCAGAAGATTCTGCACCCTCACATACTAGATTTATACCCAGCACCGGCAGATGCTCCCTATCAATGATCCTTGCCATTGAACTGATGACTGGGTTTTCAGGTATCTCTTGATGAGTTTGGGTTTACTTAGTTCAGCAACCCACAGAAAATACCTGACAAGGTGATAGAAATGGGAATGTGGAGTGTTGAAACTTTCTCAAGTTGCTCTGAATTTTTCAGTGAAGAAGGAGGCAAAAGGGGGAGGGTGAGAAGAGAGGAACTTAAAAGGAAACTATGGGAAGTATGACCAAATTTCTAGTGGAAAAGAAACCACTTAGAAGGTGTTAAAGGCTAGGAAAGAGGATTTTAAGATTACTTTGCTGTCATAGACTCTTCCATTGTATTATTCCTTTCATGAAGACCATTTGGCTCTGCTTAGCTCTTCAGTTGAAACTGAGGAACCACACACTTCACAGGCAGCCTTCCAAAGTTTATTCCCGGGAAAGCCACATTCTGCCTACCTTCCTCCAAGTTGCTGTGGAAGGAAGAAAGATAGAGGAATCCTTTACACCTTGGCCAAGAAACATACATTGTAAGTACTCCAATGAGCCAGGAGACTATGGCAGCTTTGACATTAAGATTATAAACTGATTTTTAAAAACATTTAAAACTATCATATTCAGAAATGTGGTCTAAAAGTTTAAGATCCTAAGAAGTGGGATATTACATAACAGAGGTTAAATCTTGACCCTTTGACTTCCTAGTTATTCATCATGGGAAATTTTTAACTTTGCAAAGCCTCTCTTTGTTTGTTTGTGGAATAGAATGAGCTGTGTATTGGCAGTATCTACGGACAACATCTCCTCACTGTACCAGAAAACTCAGAACTTCTTTTCATTTCTGTTAAAGAAGTCCTTTACATCAAATGTATATCATACTGAGGATTTCAGAGACAACTTGAAGGGGATGAGAAGAAAAAGTATATCTTCTCCAAAAATTTCCATTTGATATGCCTTTCCAAGTCATATCAATTTTCCATTTGATATGTTACTTCTCATGGCCAATATGTTTCCTTTTTATCTCTCTTCTTTTATGCCTAGGCTTCCTGCTTTGGGCTTCTTCTCTACTCAAAAACATACTCAGCAAAAAAAGACCCTTCTATCAAACCCACATCTTCTTGAGCATCAGCTAATTATATTTTTTAAAAAAAGGCTTTTTGCTGTCTCCTGTGTTTGTGTACAGTAGCTGCACAACAGGGTTTGGGATATAAGTGATTTGCACACTAGCACATTGTAACCAAATATTAGCTGTTATTGTTACTTTGATTTTTACTATTTAGTTTATGGACTCTTCCACTGAACATAGTTCTCTATCTGTTCCAATGTTAACATGGATGAAAGGAAAACTTCAAGTTTTAATGTAAAAAAAATTCTTGAAAAACACAAACTCAGCACTCCCTGGTGGCTCAAGGGGTTAAGTTTCAGCACAATGAAGTTATCTGCAGCCACTGCCAGGGAGGGGACCCACATGGCACAGCAGACCTCTCCTGCCTCTCCTGTTGCTCCCCTTAGCAGTATATTTCAGCCAATCTGCTGGTCCTGCTCCCCACTGTCTATTGTATCCTCTCACCCACCACACCTCTGGTCTGTAACCCAGTTCTTGGATGCATAAATAAAATAAATCTTAAGAAAAAAGAAAAGCTCAGACCCAAGTTAGATTCTGTGTCTTTGATGAAGTTGCACTTTGGCTGGGCATTTGTGAGTGAATGCATGAACTCCCTCCTGCCAGAAATATGCAGGAACCAAAGTTATATCTTTATCTCAGCCACATTCCTCACCCTTCACCTCTTCTCTCTCCAACCACTCTCATAAGACAGGAAGTCATTGGATCTCTGCCCCTGGGCGGTGCATGATCAAGATCTTTTAATTCTCCACTTATTTTCCATTAAATGGGCATCTAGGAGGGCTTAAGACTGTTTCTTTTACACTGCCATTCAAACTATGTTCTCAACACTGGCCCATTCCACCTTCTGCCTGATAACATCCCTTTCACACAGCTCAAAGGTGAAATATAAGCAACAGGTTTAAAATGGAGGGTGAGTTCGATTTAAAGAAAATGAGTTTGGCATGCTGTGACATCCACATGGAGATGCAGGTCTGGGGCTGATGTCAAAGCTGTTGGCTGAACACATAGAAATAGATGTATCCAAGGCCAAGAAGAAGGATTGGTAAGGAGGACATGAGGATGGAAGGGCGGGCAGGAGAAAGAAGGTGAAGGGAGGGCTAGGGAGGGGAGGGGAGGACTTGAGAATCTCACTGGGTTCTGACTGCATGCGAATCTTTAAGAGGAAGAAAATTCACTATGAAAGTGAGCAGAGGATGAGCTGCCCATCCCTCCTTCTCCCCGTGTCCCTAGTGCCATTAGCTGTAGTTCGGGCTGTACTCTAAGCAGGTATATGAGCTCCACCATCAGCAATCTATTTTTATTTTCTTATATAACAGCTGTCATCTTACTTCCAAATATTTTTCCTATCCTAAGGACTCTGTTTCTCATTCATCATCAGGTTGAATCATGGCCTTTGATTAAGCAGGCAGTCATCAAGTCTAAACATCTGTGTGTACAGGGTAGGAAAGTTCATTCTTAATAACTATCTTCTTAAGCAATACTCTGGTCTATGGAGTTAGAATCACCTCACATTTCAGGCAGGCAGAACTTTGTAGCAATTAACATATCTCAAACTGCTTTGTCCCTGGAATTCTCTCTTGGGAGGTGTAAATATTTGTGGCCTACTTACATGTATATACTAAAACAGCTAAAATTGTAGATGCAGATTGAAGAATGTTGGTTGCCAGGTATGGGGGGTGGAGGGAAGTTGGGAGATGTTGGTCAAAGGGTACAAACTTGCAATTAAGTTGTTCTGGAGATCTTATGTCCAGCACTGTTACTATAGTTAATGAAACTGTATTATATATTTTTAAATTGCTGAGAATAGATCTTACATGTTTTCACCAAAAGGTATGGTCCTATAACTCTGAATCATATACAGTACTGTAAACCAATGCTACCTTAATAAAAAAAAATAGAAATTATGTGATATGATGGAGGTGTTAACTGAGGCTATGGTGAAGCATGGTGACCTGAGAGAAGCAGCCCGGGGACTCTTGAGTGACGACATTTGGCTCAGTTCCTGGATGCAACTTAGTTCCTGGTATGAATCTTGCTTCATGTTAGAGCATGCTCCACCATGAGGCAGAGTGGACCAAGGGGGGTGGGGGAGTCCCATGACAACTGACCCTTTACTTACACCTTGGTATGCAACCATGCAACTCACCTCTTATTGCCAATTCCACATCATATCTGCCAATGCAAGCCCACGCAGAACCTTGTAAATTGAAAATGTGTCTAAGCCCCTGACTTCCTACAAATGTAACTCAGCCTTTGGATGCAAATCTGCTGAGTCAGCACCGGTGCAATTAAACCTGCTTCTTGTTAGCCCTGGTGTCTAAGTTTCCCTTCTGCCATATAACAATGGTGGTAATTATTTTGCAATATTTAAGTGTGTGAATCCATACAGTATATACTTTAAACTTATACAAGACCATGTCAATCATATCTCAATGAAGGCAAAAAACGAGCTGTGATCTAAAAGACAGTGGCTTTGCAACCAAATAAATTTGGGAAATACTGACTGCCACCATTCTAGGGTCACAACATATAATATAATAAAAATTCTAGAATAAATCAAAACTAGCAAGCTGACCACAGAACTGAGGCATACAACAAAGGAGGGGGCAGGAGGAGGGGGTAAGATAGGGGAGGGAAGAACACAAGGGAATATGGTGATGGTTTGCAGGTGATAAGGTGGTGGGGAGAACTATGAGGACTACAATGATGTGAAAAAATTAAGACAGATTCTGCCAAATTCTATTGTTAAAGGAGATTTAACTTTGCTTAACAAAGAATTTGCCCAATTATTTGATTCCACAATCTTCTTTTTTCTTTCTTTTATTATTACTGAGGTAACATTGCCTTGGAGTACTGTATGTGATTCAGGGAAACAGGTCCGCACCATCTCAGGTGTATATCAGCATACCCCACCAGAACACCCACATCTCTTTATCATATACAATTGGGCCCGCTCCCCACTTTGTTCTCACTCTCACCCTTATTCTCATTTCTGCCATCATATTTTTAGGCTTTGTTTTGATTTAGTTTAGTCAGTTGCTTTGTTCTGTTTCTCTATATTCCACATATGAATAAAATCACCCAGTGTTGCTTCCACTATACGTAAGTACCTGCTTCTATATTTAGCATTATAATATGATTTAATATCCATTAAATTGGATTGAGTGTGTCTGTGTCCGGTTCTGAGGTTCTGCATTTTTTCTTTCTTTATATATATTTGACATCAATTGTAATCCCCATGTATTCCCCATCACCATTTCACCAGTGCACCATCACCTCAGTCCCTTGTGCGCTTATCTACCCTCAACCTTCTCCCTGCCCCCTCCTCACCAAGTGTCCCCAATTTGTCTTTGTCTTTTTGTTTTTGTTGTGTTTTTATTATTAGTGTTATTATTATTGTTCTTATTCCTTTCCTTGATCCTTATTTGGTTCCCTTATATTCCTCCTAGGGGGGAACCATCTAGTATTTTTCTTTTACCTTCTGACTTAATTTGCTGAGCATAATCCCTTCCAGCTCCATCCATGCTCCTAATAATGAGTCTAGTGTGTCTTTTTTGATTGCTGAATAGTATTCCATCATGTATATGTACCGTGAGATCCCAGGTAACACCTACTCTATGGGCAGTGGACTACTGAGTAAAAGCTCTCTGAATAATATAAATATAAACTGATGTAAACTAAAACTTGGTACTTGATTGCATCTAAGTCATTATTCCCTAAGTTTAAAGCAACTGTCTACACCTTCTACATTCTCTCCCAAAAGTCAAATGTGAGCTAGCATGAAGGTTGGATGTACTTTTAAAGGCTCTTACTAATTTCAGAGACCTGTGCCTTTTGGTCCCTGAAAAAATAAAAAAATTGTACCATCAGAAGTACTAATTGTTTCCTGACAACAAAGTATAAGAAACTCTCAAGCTTTTACTGTGATTTGGTAACCTCTGTTTTTTGTTTTTTCAAATTAAAAAGTCTATATGACTATAAATCTGTAGTCATTTAATTAATATTAGCTATTTACACATCACATTACTCCCCTCCTTTTTTATAAAATATGAAGCAAATATTTAACCTGTGAATGTGTTTAAAACTTCTTATTATTTCTATTCCTTCCCTTGATCTTTATTTGGTTCCCTTATATTCCTCCTAGGGGAGGAACCATCTGGTATTTTTCTTTGCCTTCTGACTTACTTCGCTGAGCATAATCCCTTCCAGTTCCATCCATGTTCCTATGAATGTTTCTAGTTTTTCATTTTTGATTGCTGAGTAGTGTTCCACTGTGTATATGTACCACAGCTTCCCGATCCACTCATCTGTTTTTGGGCATTTGTTTCCAGGTCTTCCCTATTGTAAAGAGTGCTGCTATAAACATAGGGGTGTAGGTATTCTTTTGAATCAGTGTTTTTGTGTCTTTTGGGTATATTCCTAGGAGTGGGATTGCTGGATCATATGGATAATAATAATAACAACAACAAGAAAGAAACAAAAATCAAAAAGGAAAAGACAAAGACAAACTGGGGACACTTGATGGGGAGGGAAGAGAGGAAGGGTGGAGGGCAGATGGGAGCACGGGGGACTGAGGTGATGGTGCATTGGTGTTATGGTGATGGGGAATACATGGGGATTACAATTTATGTCAAATATATGTAAATTAAAATTTATATTAAAAATATGTAAATAATAAAAAAATAAAACTTGAATTGTGCAAAAAAAAATTTCTTATTAATCTTTGGGCCTCCCTGAAGGTACAAAGGGTTAAGTCTCAGCACTATGAAGCTATCCACAGCTACTGCAGCACAAGTTGGATCCCTGTCCAAGGAGCTAATCCACATGACACAGCAGACTTCTCCTTCCACTGCTCCCATCACCAGTGTATTTCAGTCAATCCGCCTGTTCTGCTCCCCACTTTGTTTCTGGCCAATCCTCGCATGCACCACCCCTGCACCTGTGGTCAACACCCTAGCTCTTGTATGCATATATAAATAAAATAAATATTTTAGAAAAAAACTTCTTATTAATCTTCTAAACAAGTAACTTTTAAAGCCAAAATCCCTATTCATGCATGGGGAATAGTTTCATCCCACGTAAAATTTTTTAAAAATAGAATCTCATCTTCCAAGATTAGTAATATCTCTCTTGTGTAGTGCACGTTGTGAAATCAATGTTTTACTAACATGTCACTAAATAGAGTCTCCTTCCACATCACTATAAGCAGCATTCACACTGGATTGAGGGGAAAAAAAGAAAACTCTCAACGGAATCCAGAATCCAGAAAATTTACTATTAATTGAGGAACTGAATACACTAAAACCTATATGAAGACAATATTGAGTTTAGTATAATACTTTATTCAAAATTTGAAGAAAAAATTCAGCTTAGTAAAACATAACTAATAGTTGGGCATAAGACTGAAAACTGGTGGGTCAACAGAGTGTTTCTTGATGAGAAAATGCATCCTTTTTTGTAGGAAATACCTGAAATGAAGAAAGAGCTCCATTATTCACAAATGGTCATTGATAACAAAAGCCATTTCAGCTAAACTAAGAGAAACAGACAATAAAATCATTCAGACAAGAAGTAAGTTGATGCATTTCATACACATTCACATTTTGCTTTATCTTTAAAATATTTTTCCTTAAGTCACAATTTCTCCTTAAAAACACCAAACCACAGCAATCACTCCATCTTCTGAAATTCCATAACATTCTCTGTACAGTTCAAGAAGCAATCATCTAAACTAGGTTCATAGTGCAGTTTAGAGTTTCTGTATGGAGCCAATCTCTCACAAGTAAAGTGTGAGCTCTTGGAGGGTAGGCACCATATTTCTTAATTGTTAGCTGACCATTTGCCTGTGGCACACTAGTAATACATTTCAGTTTATCCTCTTTAAGTCACTCTTTCCTTTTTTCCAATCCTGCTTTTCTCCTGTAACTCTTGTATTTTCTCATAATCTATAGGTAAATACTGTTTCATGTTCTAAATCATTTTCATATTCCAACAAAAGTATATCCAACCCAAACTGTAACATTTTAGGGTTAATTTTGTAATCAAAGGTTTTCTGAAGACATCATCATAATCCATATAGCATCAGTTGTATACCCCCAGTGTGTAGGCAAAATTATAAAATGTAGGTCCATTGTTCCTAAATACAGACATTTTTGTTATCTCAGACTAAACAGTACAGCATTATTCAACTTACCATTTTCATTACAGTTTTTTGTTTGTATAAAACCAGACAAGTTACTAACAAAACAAATAATATGACAAAAACAAATGGAATAAAAAAAAATAACAATGTTTCCTTCCATAGGTCACCTAGGATTAAAAATCAAAGAGAGAGAGAGAGAGAGAGAGAGAGAGAGAGAGAGAGAGGTTAGATATTTACAATTTATTTATAAAACTGAATTATAAATAATCTAGTGAATGGTGAATAATAACATTAAACTATTGGGTAACTTCTACCACATTTTCCAGTGCATAGATTCCACAATTATCTTTGTGTACAGCATCCTTTTCATTTGTGCAGCTTTTTACTAAACTGTGATCTTTTCACTTAGAAAAATAACTTACCAAAGCTTTAATTCTTGTTTTCTTATGTGATATTAAAATTTGATCTTGTGAACTTTTCAACATAACAAAATGATAGAATGTTTAAAAAAGTGATTAAGCATGTCTTATATAATACTTAACTCTATAGTCAAATATTTATATCATATAATGCTGTAAATGAACAACATAAGCTCTTCAATAAAAGTCCTTTGTGAATAATGGAGCTAGTCTTTAAAAATCAGGAGAAAAAAAAGAAATAATTTTTATATAGTCATTACTTTAAAAAATTGTTTTCAAAGTCATCCTGTATTTTAGAAAGTAAAGAGCTCAGGTCTTTATTTAGGGATGAATTTTTATGGTTCTTTTGCATAGCAAGAAATAAGCAATCAAGAAAAATTAACATTGCTAAAATGGCCATCTGACAAAAGCAGTGTACAGATTCAAAGCAATTCCTACCAAAGTTTCAATGGTTTCCTTCAAAGAAATAGAGCAAACATTACTGATATTTATTTGGAACCACAAAACACCCAGAATAGCCAAATCAATCCTGATAAAAAAAGAGGAAGAATGGAGGTATCACATCCCCAGACTTCAAACTATATCACACAGCTACAATAATCAAAACACTATAGAATTGGAACAAAAATAGATGCACAGATCAAGGGAATAGAATTGAGAACCCAGAAATAAATACAAACTTATACAGACAGTTAATCTATGACAAAGAAATTGAGAGTACACATTGGAGAAAAGAAGTCTCTTCAACAAATAGTGTTAGGAAAACTGGACACCCAAGTGCAAAAAAATGAAACTAGATCACTTTCTCACACCATACACAAAAATTAATTCTAAATGGATTAAATACTTAATCTTTTTTTAAAAAGATTTATTTA
Source organism: Galemys pyrenaicus (assembly GCA_019455555.1). Classification (NCBI taxonomy): domain Eukaryota; kingdom Metazoa; phylum Chordata; class Mammalia; order Eulipotyphla; family Talpidae; genus Galemys; species Galemys pyrenaicus. The sequence goes on along the minus strand of JAGFMF010011865.1, from coordinate 3,212,606 downwards.
TTTATGCATATAAGCACTGGGGTACAGCCCAGAGATGTGTGGGGGTGGTGTGAGAGGATTCAGCACAGAGAGCAGGGAGCAGAACAGGCAGATCAACGGAAGTCTACTGCTGAGGGGAGCAGCAGGCACAGCAGGAGAGGTCTGCCGCTCCATGTGGGTCCCCTCCCTGGCCACCAGCAGGGATCGAACTCCTGCTTCAGTGGCTGCAGTTTGCTTCATAGTGCTTTGCTTAACCCACTGCGCCACCAGGCAGTCCCAAGACTTAAATATCTTTAAACCATAATATACATAAATGAAAACATAGGCCAAAAGTACTCCATGACATGGCTTCACTTATATCTTTGAGGATTCAACTCCAAAAGCAAGGGAAACAAAGCAAAAATAGACAAATAGGACTACATCAAGCTAAAAGATTTCTGTACAACCAAAGAAACTATCATTAAAATAAAAAGACACCCTACCATACCAAGTGGGAGAAAATATTTGTACATCATATATCTGACAAGGGGCTAAAATCCAACACCCGCAAAAAATTCATACAAATCAAAGGAAAAAACAAAAACCTAGTTAAAAAATTGTCAGAAGATTGAAACAGATATTTCCCCAAAGAACACATACAGATGTCAACAGGAAAATGACAAAATGTTCATTGTCATTTATGTTATCAGGGAAATGCAAATCCAATGCACAGTGAGATACCATCTCACAAAGTGAGAATGGCCCATATCAGAAAGATCAGCAACAACTGTTAGCAAGCATGTGGAGAAAAAAATAAACCCTCATAATTGTTAGTTGAAATATAGACTTCTCCAGCCTCTATGGAAAATTGTACAGAGGTTACTGAAAATAGATCTACCATATGATCTAGCAAGTCTACTATAAGGTATCTTCCTGATGAATGCAAAAACACTAATTCAAAGGCATATATGCATGCCTATGTCCATTACAGCACTATTTACAATAGGTAACTTGTGGAAGCAAAGTGTTCAATGACAGATGAATGGATTAAGATGTAGTGTAGATAGAAGAACTATATATATGATATATATGTGAAATACATATACACACAATGGAATACTACTAAGCTCTATATATTAAAAAAAAATTCTTGCCATTGTGAATCATGGATGGAACTGGAAAGGGTTATCCTAAGGGGAATAATTCAGACGGGAAAGACAAATACTGGATGATTTCACTCACATGTGGAACATAACGAAATAAAAGAAAGGAACAGACAAACCAAATCAACACGAACCCTAGAAAGCTGACTACAGAACTTAGGCTACCAAAGGAAGAGGGCTAGAGATGAAGAGCAAAGTGTGGAGGGGCTTAATGGACTATGGTGAAGGATCATGGGTGCCTTGTTGGTGTATATGTGCACTGTGAAGAAATGGGATCCTTTATTCCTGAATCATATAGAGTGTTGTAAATCAATGTTACCTTATTTTCAAAAAGTACATGAAATTTTTCCAAAAAAGAAATAATCACTAAAATGTATAAAGTAGGCAAATCTTATCTTTCCAAAACTAGTATCTCCCACACCTTTTGAAGCTCTTAAATCTTAAATCCAAGACCCAGATGTATACTCAAACTTACTTCCAACCCACTTTTTTCTTTGTCCTATTCCTTTAGAATATCAGTTTCTACTAGAAAATTAACAGCCAAATTCATATGCTCACCCCAATTAAATTTGCACCATATAATCAGGAGGTACAACTAGTAAGGCTCTTTGGCATTAAAAATTAACAATGGGAAAATCAAATTTCTTTCTTTATTTCCAATAGCTCCCCTAAAGACAAATTCTGAAGAAGATATATTTCCCAAAAATGTACTGTCCTAAAGAAGTCAGACCAATGAATCATAGGAGATTCTCTGATCCTTATCTCAGAGTCAAGATTTTACCAAGCGATACCCATCAAGGCAAAAGCAATCTCTGTAATTCATATCACAATTCTAAAATACATAATGGATATATTTTTTGAGGAACTGACTAGAAATTGACCCTATCCACTTTAGTATAATTGACTAAAGACAGGAGAGTTAGGACATGACTTTCCTTTTTTTAAAAAAAGATTTATTTATTTATGCACACAAGAGCTGGGGTACAGGCCGGAGTCGCGGGAGGTGAGAGGATTCACCAGAGACATAGTGGTGAGCAGAACAGGCAGATCGACCGAAACATACTGCTGAGGGGAGCAGCAGGCGAGCAGGAGAGGTCTGCTGAGCCATGTGGGTCCCCTCCCTGGCCAAGGACCGAACTTGCGCTGCTGTGCCGCCGATGCTTCACAGTGCGGTGCTCAACCCGCTGCGCCACCAGGGAGGCCCAAGGATATGACTTTCTTAACATCAGTTCCAGATTCTCCAGATTTCTTGTAGCAATGACAAAAATGAAAAGTGTAGAGCCACTAAGCATTCCTTCTGATTTCATACATCTCTTGGCTAATTGGGTTCTCTGCCTGATTTTTCTCCATATCCTTCAGTTACTACATTAGTTATACTGCTTCTTTTTTATTACATAGCTCAAGTTGGGAATAAAATATAAATTCCATGAGGACAAAGATTTTTTTTACTGTTTTATCTCCATTGCCCAAAGAGTCTATTATATAAATGTGTCAATAAATGCTTAATAAATATTTGCTGTGTAAATAGGAATTAAGAGGAAGCAAAATTTACCACTCCAAAATATGTCTGATTATTTTTAAGAAACAGCAGACTCAAAGAAGTTTTTATTTACCTCCCTCTTACTTGTTCAGAGTAATTTAGACAGGGGAGTCTGTCTGTTCCAGGAAGAAGCACTCACCATAGATAAATACAAGGAATATGAGCTAGTTATGGTAGGCTGGGGGACTAACAATTCCTGTTTGTTCAAATTCATCTCTGTGTCCCTTTGTCTCTGCATGACAAGGCAAAATTTGTTTATCCAACATTTGGTTTCCCATCTTCCTGTAAACCCTAGCATTTGAAGTTCCAAGCCACTACACCCTTCACTATTGGGTTCAGGATGATATATAAACCCCAATTGCCTGACTGTCCAGAGTCTCAAATCTTTGGGGCGTTCCCATATTTATATAGTTACATTTATTTATTCTTCTGTTAATCTGTTTTATGTCAGTTTAGTAATTATACCAGCCAAAAGAACCTGAAAGGGTAGAAGGAAAGTTGTTTCTACTTGACAACAATGATAGCACATATTCATTGGGAGATAATAAATGGGGATTGATTCCATCATATAGGAACATGAGAGGAGGTGACTGATATAAATGTTAGTATCTATATCTGAAATATGTATTTATATAGCTATATACTAGAAAGAGCAATGTTGAATTAATTTCCTTTAATTTTCAACAAATATTAGTAATTTCTATTGCTCAAGCTAGCATACAGATATTTGAAAATAAGTGTTCTTGCTTTAAAATTTCTGTCCTCTTGATATCTGAAAGCATAAGAAAATATTGATCAAAATAGGTGTTCCCCCTAATTGAACTAGCTATTCCCTTTGCTGACAATCAGAAAAGCAGCAATGTTAATAATAGAAACATATCAACTCTTAGTTACAACTATTTTAACTTCCAGTTAAAAGTGAATATAGATTTTCAATAAATATATTTAATTAAGGTGCTTGTTAATTTTTCTTCTTTATAGACTAAGTACACAAGAGCTTTCTGTGTACTTATTCTTTCAGCATAATTACAAAATATGCTGAAAGAAAATTAATTTTGCTAGCAAATGGCTCCAGTCATTTAGTTATTATTCTTTTATTTCATACCTTTCCAGCACTGTTCTTTACTCCACTCGCTCCAAATTCCATCATCTGAACAATACATGTTCACTTTGCTTCTTACTAAAAAGCAGAATTGCTGACTTTCTTTTGACGTTTTTGTGATATACATTTCATTCGCAACTGTGGTAGTCTGAAAGTCAAGCAAGAAATAAAATGTCATTACTTAATCTAATTGCAATTAGACAGATTCTCATTTTTTCCTTTCAAAGTGGGTTTTGTTACATAAAACATACATATCAAATGACTGGAAGAAAGGGGTATACCAAAATCAAACCAGCGATGATTTCTTCGAATGGTGGGTTTGTTTCATTTTTTAATTTTTTTCTTCCTTTCCTTACTATATTTTAATTTTTTCCCTAATTTGATAAAGGATCAACCTGCAATAAAGGGTAGGTTGTGTGACAGGGCAAAAGTCCTAGTTAGCTTTGATGTCTATGGTACTGCATTTGAATTAACTCTAAATTTCCCAGATTCCATAAAGTGGAGTGTAACAATGCACTGAGTTAGCAAAAAACAGTTATCATGAAAATGTTTCTATGAAAACTATAGAATTCATACACCTAAAGTATTATTCTCCTATTCTTTGTTTAACTACCTCAAAATCTGTGCTCAGGACTTGACATGGAACTATGCTCACATAGGAGGATATCACAAGGGTAGATGATGGCAAAATAAAAACAAACACTAAAGCAATTACTTAAATTTTGTAGGTCAAAGATCTGAAGAGAGATTTTTTTTGTTGTGATTCTTATTGGAATGTACATAATGTGTAGGTTGACGTGAACTGGGTATAAGATCTGAATTTTAGTTGTAGCATGTTATTTGATTTTGAGTCAATTCACTTTCTCTGTACTAGTAAAATCAATTCAGCTAGCAATTTTCTCATCCATATAAGAAATGTATTGATTAAAATTAATGGCATACTTGTCTCAACCATTCTCTAAATTGGAAACCAATGAATAAAATTAACATATAACTATGTGAAGCAAAAAGCATCACTAAGTTGTTGATATCTGGGGACCAACATTAATTAGTTGTGCAACTATTGGCTATTCCCCCTCTTAGCTCCTTTTCCCTGTAACTAGTAATTTTCCTGTAGCCCTGCCAGACTTTAATTTTTAACTTGGTAGTTATTCCTCAAAAAATGATTTTTATGTTTGTGTTTTTTTTGTTTTCTTTTTACTTGAGGCTTCTTCACAATCCATTGTATGTATTCACTGGGCAACTTCATTGACATAAAATTGGAAACGAATGAGTAAAATGTGTCTAAGGTCCTATGCAGCTTTAAAATTAGTATGGATTATGCTTCCAAATTATAAGCATCTTTCTCTTGTCTACTAGATTATTTGCTATTTGGTATATTAAACTAAGATAACATAGCAAGCTCTAAACTTTATGTGAATAGGAACTGATTTTGGACAAATGATTTCTCATGTTGGCTATTTTATTTTAAAGACTGTGTTTATAGCTTTCCCTAATAAATACAATGTTCTTACCACCCAGGTAGTATCATCTTCTGTGAGTTCAATTTCATAAATAAAACACCTTGCTGGAATGGGTCCTCTGGGCAAGTCCCATCTCAAGATTATTTCCTCTGAATTCTTCACAGTTAAACTAAGATAGTCTGGTGGCAAAGGTTTAACTGAAAAGCAAAAATAAACCACTTAAATGTGGAGGTTGTTGAAGTTCAGCAATAGCCCTTATGACAAGCTAGGGACACCTAATAACAGGAGCCTTCAGGGATAAATTAGGTGACTAGAGATGATTCTCTATACTGTGAGTTAAAATCAGTGTTGCTTCCTGATCAAAAGTTTATCGAGAAACTTATTTTGGAAACTAATTGTCTAATGTCACATATTTAACAAATAGTTAAGCCTAAGAGAAAAGTTAGAAGAATCAAATTATTACAGTCATTTTGCCACTTAGTAGAAATCTCAACAAATTCTACTACTATTTTTATTAATAGTTAATGCTTATTTCGAGTTTTGATGTGTCAGGCAAGGAATCAGGGATGTTACATAAAAATCATTCATGTTTCTCAATGAACCTAAAAGGTACTCCTCTATTCTTAGTTTACTGATGAGTAAATTGAAGTATGTTATGTATCTTGCCCAAAGTCAGACCAAACGTGGTAGATTCAAGAATCTGGAATGACCAATTTGAGAACTTGTCATTCTCATAATTGTTATAACTAAAAAACAAAACAAACAAACAAAAAAACAGACTCAGGAAACACCCAACCATTTGACAATTAAGCCTTGGGAATAAGTGATTCCATAAATGCTCCATCACTAGCACTATAAAAAAAAAAACACTAAAATGGAGACTAGGTTTCTTTGCAGCTGGGTAATTAATTTCAAGTTCTAAGTGAAAATTACATCTTATCCCCCATTCAATTCTTTATCTGCCATATTTTATATTTTAAAAAGAGCATCTTCGAAATTTGGTAGCTGTCATTTTTCTGACTTTGCATTTCAACGACTCTTCTTTCCCTCTCTTCTCTCCTTGTGTATGTGTGATTTGTTTATGTATATATGTCTATATATTTCTATGTGGTTATAAATGGCCTAAAATAGAATATTTATGGTTTGTTTGCCTCACCTATATTTTGAAGTTGAAAAACAAAATAGCTGGATCTAATAGGCTTGGATTCTGATGATCCATTAACACAGATGTAGAAATCCTTATAGTCTGCTGACTCCAAATAGGGAAATCTACATCCAATGTTTTTTTCATTATTCTTGGTATAATCAGAACATTCTAATGCATGGTCCAAACCCTCATACCTGTAAAAAAAAAGTGTTATTTAGAATTGTTTTACCAATATTTTCTACTGGTGCTCAAATTTTCAATTCTTAAGATACCAAGTAAATTTTAAAAATCATTTAACAGCATGAAACATTTACTGAGTGCCTACTATGTGCCAGATCCTATGACAAGTGCTAGTTGTACAATAATGAGGAAAGCCAACACAGTACATTTCCTGTAGCTTACAATCAGGTGGGAGTCTACAAAATCTCAAAAATAAGGTACAATTCAAAAACAAGGCAAAGGGGGGGCCTCTCTGCGGGCTCAAGGGGTTGAGTGCCTCACTGTGGCGCTTTGCTGCCACTGCAGTGAGAGTTCAATTCCTGGCCAGGGAGGGGACCCTCTCCTGCCTTGCACGCTGCTCCCCTCAGCAGTGTATTTCAGTAGATCTGCCTGTTCTGCTCCCCACTCTGTCCCTGGTAAATCCCCTTACTCTCCACCTCTGGCCTGTAACCCCAACTCTTGTATGCATAAATAAAAATAAAATCTTAAAAAAAAAACAAGGCAAGGGTTTTTACTCAGGTACTTAGGTTATATTGATTTTGTGAATCACAGAATTTGGGAATAAAAAGTTAAGCTTCCTGTTTAAAAAAACCTGGATTTTATATAGATAATCCTGCATGGTACTGCCTTCTTAATAGTGTACTAGCCAAGTTATTTGATAAGGAAACAGATTTTAAAGCAGACTTACAAAAAATTATCATGTTTTAAGAATCCTTTGAATTTACAATATACACCAACATATAAATCTCAGAAGAGCCCAAGAGAGGCTAAAACAGAAAAGGAAGAGTTGTTTGGAAAGTACATATCTAATTTTCCATTCTTTTCGACAAGAATTTGGCTATATCATTGAAAATGAATCTCCTTCCAGTAATAAAGCTAGTAAGAATTAGGTGGGGTTTCCCTACCAAATTCCACAGTAACAAATGCCTGGTTTATTTTCTTTAAAAAAAAATAGTGCGCAATACAAACTGTGACATTATCTGTAAAAACACTCAAAATCACTTTCGAAATAAGGCTAATCTAGTAACTGAAAAAGTGCTGATAAAGATATTCAGGTTCTAGTGAATTCACTTTATGTCACATATTTAAATTAGGCAGAGTTTGCAAAATTTTAACTTCTGGTTAGTTCACCTAATTGCCTAATTGATAGATTTGAATACTAGGCTTGGCTTTACACAGATTATTTGTGCCAGTGGAAAACTTCAGATCACCTTTACTTTCCAGTTTTTAAAAATGTTAATATTTATCACCACTATTTTACTGAGGATGAAGTTATGTTAAACATGAACTACAATGTGCAGAAGGGCAGGGATTTTGTCTTATTCACGTTTTTGTTCTTTTTATATAGAACAGTGCCTGGTATTTGATAGATCTTTAATATTTTTTAAAGATTTATTTATTTATGCATACAAGTGCTGGGGTACAGGCTAGGGGTGCAGGAGGTGAGAGGATTCACCAGAGACAGAGTGGGGAGCAGATCAGGCAGATCGACCGAAATACACTGCTGAGGGGAGCAGCAGGCAAGGCAGGAGAGGTCTGCTGCACCATGTGGGTCCCCTCTCTAGCCGGGCATAGAACTCGCACTGCTGTGTAGCAAATGCTCCACAGTGCGGTGCTCAACCCGCTGTGCCACCAGGGAGGCCTGATCCTTAATATTTTTTAATTGCTAAACAGATATTAAAAATTGATGCACCGAAATCCAGATAAGGAAACTGAGACCACAAAATGATACATTGCTTAGCCAAGACCATCAAGTCAAGCAACCACAGAGCAGAGATTAGAACCCAGTTCTCAACACTGATAACAGTTTATTCCTTGCCTTTCATATTAGGATTACTAAGGAATAATGCCATGATAATCTGGGCCCGAAACTCAGTCACAAAGAGTAACTATTTGTCTCTCCCCCTTTTTTGTTATCTAATAAATGAAAAAGTTTTTTTAAAGATTTATTTATTTATGTATACAAGAACTGGGCTACAGGCCAGAAGTGCGGGGGGTGAGATCCACCAGAGACAGAGTGGGGAACAGAACAGCCAGATTTGACCGAAATACACTGCTGAGGGGAGCAGCAGGCGAGGCAGAAAAGGTCTGCCACACCATGTGGCTCGCCCCCCTGGCCGGGGGCAAGGATTGAACTCATGCTGAAGTGGTCGAGGTTTGCCTCATAGTGTGTTGCTTAACCCACTGTACAACCAGGGCGGGACCTAATAAATGAAAAAGTTTTGATACTTATCTGTCAATTTATCAATGCTATCATCATTTATTGAATATTTACTGATAAATCTACTATGGGCATAGCACAGCAGAGGTAGTCAAGTGAAATATAGCTCATGAAAAGTAGCTCATGTCTACTAATCTCTTAAAAATTTAAGAGAGGAGACAAAACATACATACATGAGAAAAAGTTAAATACTATCTGGGCAATAAGTGATTAAGAAATATAAAAATTACAGATCAGAGAAAACTGAGCGGAAGATGATGTAGTAAGTTAAAAGGTTAATGAAATTGAATACCAGCTGGGCCTTGAAGCAAGAAGGTGAGTCAGACTGCATTTTAGGTAGCAACATACATAAAAGCATAAAATATCATAAAACAATGTAAAATAGGTTTATAATAATAATAACAAAATTAAAATATAAAAGAACACAGGTGAGGAAAAATATAGAAATGGGTCTAACTGCCAGGGGACAAGCACACTGGTGACAGTATAGTTGGGTCTGAACCAGGAATGTGAATCCTGTCTTAGTAGCCACTGTACTACATTTCTCAGGGTCATGACGATGGATGACCTACAGGGTCATGATGATGGTTTACCTAGTGATTAATGAGATATTTCTGTTCTTTCCAAGGATGCGGTAATATCAGTGCCTGATGAACACCTGAGGGTCATTTTATATTATCAATAGTCTTATGATGGACTACCCCTAGTCTTCCAGCACCCCTGGATCTGAGGATGAAGAAACTCTCCCACTCCTGCATGTTCCCACATTCCTTTCTTTCCTATATAATCTTCCTACACTTGCCACTTGGGAGGCAGTCTATCCTGAGTACTGACTCTGCTGTCCTCCCAACGTGGTGTCACTTGCTGATAAAATGCTTCCTTTATAAAACAATCTCATAGTTCAGAATTTGGCTTTCTGAGTATGAGCAATACAACCCAATTAGGTCAGTACCAAAAGTGGAACGCAATGTTGGAAAGGCAAAAATACAGTAAGGCAGAGAGTTGAATGCCAGCCTAGATTTTATGATGGAAACAATGAGTAGACACAGAAGGCTTCTGAGAAAAAGAGTGGCATATGAAAACAACAGTATAGGAAGATAAATCTGGCTTGTGTGCACTACAGGAAGCAGAAAGATCATCACTTGGAAGGCCATAATGCTTATCCACTTGTGGGTGAAGTGAGGCTAAAGTTCCTATAGTAGAGATGGAAAGAAAAAAAAACAATGTACAACCTTGTGAAGGAGTGTCAGACACAGTGATCAGTGTTTTCATAAAATAATTAAGGATAAAGGAGAAAGAAGATTCGAGATGATTCAAAGTTTAAAAGCCTCAGTTAACAAAGATAGGGAAGTAAGAAAAAGAAAAGATCCAGTTTACGGAACTTCCATATGATCCAGCAATCCCACTCCTAGGAATATACCCAAAAGACACAAAAACACTGATTCAAAAGAATACCTGCACCCCTATGTTTATA
>JAGFMF010011865.1:3185893-3202269 GCA_019455555.1 Galemys pyrenaicus | reverse complement strand
AATAAGGATCAAGAAAAGGAATAAGAACAATAATAATAATAACAACAATAAAGACACAAAAACCAAAAATGAAAAGACAAGGACAAACTGGGGACACTTAGTGGGGAGGGAAGAGGGGAAGAGTTGAGGGAAGACGGGAGCACGGGGGACTGAGGTGATGGTGCACTGATGAGATGGTGATGGGGAATACATGGGGATTACAATTGATGTCAATTATATGTAAATTTTAAAAATGTATTAATTTAAAAAAAGAAAAGATCCAGTTTAATAGATAATTTATAATTAATAGGCTATAGAGCATACCAAATTTTTTAGGTTATAACTCCATCTACTGAAGGACAAAACACTTAATCTAATACAGAAACAATAACTATATACATGTATCACCCATGGAGCACCTTTAAGTAACTATAGCCTAAACTTATTTACTCCCATTGAAAACCCCAAATAATTATAAATAATCTTCAAAATAGATAAAATTCTACAATATGTATAATTAATTTAATTTCGTGAAAATACAGTTACTCTTACTGTGAATTAATCTTGACAGATATTTTCCTAATAAGTAAGTTTAATTATAAACACTTACCAGTAGAACAAGTTGTAATTTGTATCTAGCAGAGCACCTGTGCCAGGTTTCCAAGAGCAGAATAAATATTGCCAGTTGTAATATACACAATCCATATCCTGAACTTTAGTGTCCAGATTTCCTAACAAATAAATGACTTGTGAATGCTTGGAAGATATGGTGATGAATCATTTGAGAAATCACCATGAGATTTGATTTCACTTCTTTGAACCTCTCCATTATATTTAGCAATCAACTTAATCAGGAGCATTTAAAAATAAAATTTCAGTAAACACTTTACAGTAAACAGGGAATGCAAAACCAAAAACCCTTAAGGATTTATATACTCATACAAGTATAAACATATGCAAAAGCAACTAATAAGAATTAATAATTTCAGGATGCTCTGAGCAGTTGAGCAAATACTCACATGCATTCTTAGCAATATGGCTCCAAAACTTGGAACTATATTGACCAAATAATATGTAGGCCTTGCCAAAGGTATTTGTTGATTTAAAGAATTCAGAGTTCAGTTACCTACTCCTAAAAAGGATTTTATTTTTTGCCACATTCTCAATTGTACATACAATCTAAACAGTTAAAGAACTTATTCCCTTTGTGGATTATTCTGTCAATATTAAATATATGAAAGAGAGCTTTGTTTTAACCTTGTAGTGATGTCCAATATGTAGCTTCTGACCACGAACTTTGAACTTCTGATCCATTTGTGCATTGCCCTGGCAGAAGTGTGTGAATCTTCGCTTCAATGCCTTTGTTAAGATCAAACCCATCTTTATAATGTAGATTCTTAGTAATAATTGTCTGATTAAAAAAAAGAGAGGCATAGTCAAGCTTAGAAGTAGTGATTCAATGAAAGAAACCATAACTAAAGTGAAAAGAGATCCTACTGAAAATGGTAGAATATATTTTCACAATATACATTTGACTAGGGACTGATATCAAAGATCTATAAAGAGCTCATACAGGGCCTCTCTGGTGGTGCAGTGGGTTGGTACCACACTGAAGCATCGGCGGTATACTCTGGGACCTGCATGGTGCAGTAGACCTCTCCTGCCTCGCCCACTGCTCCCCTCAGCAGTGTGTTTCAGTCAGCCTACCTGTTCTGTTCCCCACTCTGTCTCTGGTAAATCCTCTCACCTAACCTGACTCTGGCCTGTACCCCAGCTCTTGTATGCATAAATAAATAAATCTTTAGAAAAAGAGCTCATACAATGTAACAAAGAGAAAACAAATAACCCAATCAAAAAAAAATGGGCAGAAGAGCTAGACAGGGACCAAAGAAAACATATAGATTGCAAACAGACACATAAAAAAATGTTCATCTTCACTTATCATAAGGGAAATACAAATCAAGATTACAATGATATACCATATCACACCTGTGAGAATAACCCATATTGAAAAGATCAGAAACAACAAGTGCTGGAGAAGATATGGAGAAAAGGGTATCCTACACAGCTGGTAGGAATGCAGACTGATCCTGTCCATATGGAAAGCTGTATGGAGCTGTATGAAGGTGTCTCAAAAGACTAAAAATGGATCATCCATAAAACCCAGTGATTTCATTCCTAATTATCTACCCCCAAAATTCAAAAATACAAATTTGAAAGGAAACTCACATTCCCATGTTTATTGCAGTCCTATTTACACAGCCAAACTATGGAAACAACTTACTTGCTCAAAAACAGATGAGTGGATCAAGAAGATGTTGTTTATATACACAATGGAATATTAAATCTCAGTGATCAAAAAAGATAAACTCATGCCATTTGCAGCCATATGGATGGAGCTGGAAGGGATTGTGCTAAGTAAGTCAGAAGGAGAAAGATAAATACCAGATGGTGTTGCTAACATGTGGAATATAGAGAAATCAAAATAAGGGTTAGATAAAGGCAAGCTTAAAATTAACACTTGAAAGGTGAATATAAAACTAAAGCATCTAGAGTGGAGAGGAGTGGGGAGGTGTTAAAACATAAAAGGAAGAAAGCACAGTGGACTATGGTTGTGGACTATGAGTGATTTGATAGTGGGTGCAATACAGTGGTAATACTTGATATAAGAATCTTAATGTTACTTCAATTAATAAATAAATACTACATAAAGAAATAAAAATATAAGTAGTGGTGGCATTATGACCTATATTAATAAGACTAAGAAATCATTAATACAATGGAAAGTGCCTAACATCTGAGAAATTCCTGATGACTGTTTGATATAATGTTCCAGATATATTTCTGGTAGGTCTTTCTTCTGTATATTATTTAAAAAGAACATTTGAATACTTAACATTTAATAAAAAACAAAAAAATCTTCTAGTAGTGAAAAACAGACTTTATTACAGCACTAGAACTACAATTAATTTGACATCAAAGAGGTAATTTTCACATACTATATGCATATTTGATAGCAAAAGTTTTACCTCCCTTCTATTATCATAAGAACTCTACAGGAGTCATACAATAAAATCCTACAAGGAACCAGACAAACTCAGATATTTTATAATTTCTAGAAGGACTAAAATAATTTCTAATTTATCCTTTCATTCCTGATACCTACAAGAGTGCCAGGCATAAAAAGTTGATCAATAAATGCGTGATTTGAGTTGTTTCCTGAAACTACCTTGCTGAATTAGGAATGTCTTGTGCAACACAAATCTTGAACTGAACATGCTTATTCATTATGTAAGTAGTTCACAATTCAATAAATGTGCATTGAGCACTTATTACAATATAGGCAGAGAACCATCCTGTGGTCTGTGGGAAAAGTACAAAGATAAATAAGTCTCTATTTCTGCAGAGTGAAAGCTCACCATCCAGTCACATACATAAGATCCATGTACAAGTTTTTAAGTAACTGTAAAATATGGCATAATATGTAAGTACTTGGTAGGTCCATAGCCCATAGGACCAAGTACTTTTTCATTGTGATTCCCAATTGTAGTTTTAATAATGGGTGGGATTAAAATTGATATGGCAGCAGGCATGAGAGCTTGTCATACTTTAATGATAACTATTGAGATATGGGAACTAAAGTGGACACTGACATGAGGAATCATAAGAAAACTAATAATCACTTTGATATAACAAATGTATGCTTTACTTACCGTCCAGCTTTCACTATCAATATTTCTGTATTTTAATTCATATTCTACTACGCATTCATCAAAATCATCCAGAGACAGTGGAGGTTGCCATTGTAAATAGAGATAACCCAAATATCCAGGATCCACTATCTCAAAATCCTGAGGAGGATTAACTGAAATAAAATCAATAAAGTATTTTAATTTTTTGTGTATCTTATGAGACTGATTGGTAGTCTATATCATTTCTGTATGTCTGCCAACTGATGAAAGGATAAACTCTGATAAGTGTAAACAATAGAAAATTATTTAGTCATAAGAAAGAATAAGTATTTGTATGCTACAACATGGAAGAAACTTAAAAGCATTATGCTATGTGAAAAAAGACAGTCACAAAAAACCCACATATTTTATGAATCCATTTATATGAAATATCCATAATAGGCAAACCCACAGAGACCATCAATTCATGGTTGCCAGGGGCTGGAGTGAAGGAAAAATGAGACATGATTGCTGAATGGATAGGGTTTTTTTTTATTCTGTAACTTTATAGTGCTGGTTATTATGCAACTTTGTGAATATGCTGAAAACCAATAACAAAACATTTTAAAAGAGTGAATTTTATGTCACAAAAATTATATCCCAATAAAACTTTTTAAAATATAGTAAAATGTAGCAGGTAAAAGTCAATTACTGCTACAAAGTTGTCCCTCCTTTAAGAAGTTGAATATGCAAAATATGGCCTTGCCTAGCTATACACTAAATTTTAGTAACTATAAGAAATTCAGCATATAGTTTATCTGTGATCATATAGACCAGAATTTGATTAAGGATACAAACACTCAATTACATAAATCTCTCTAATAGAAAGAAGCTATTAGTATTAATTTAGTGTTTACTATATGCATATAACATCATGGGACACACAAAAAGGGATAGGAAATAGAAAATATGACCACTATAGTTAAGTGCCTTAAGAATTTAGAGAACAGGCAGATCTGGTTGGTCCATTCTACTTAATTGACTACTCCTATGGCAAAATAGAGACACTCTGTCAAAGCACTCAAGAAAAAGTAAGAGGCAATTGAGTAGACTGACAGTAAAACAGTCCATGGAGAGGGGGAAGGGCAGTCGAAGGCAACAGTTCCTCCATCTGGTGATTTAAAACAATAAAACAAGCCTAACAGTTCTACATTTTCCTACCTGAAAGACTAGAAGCACGATAGTGTTGCCATCATGTTGTTGTTTTGCTAATAATTTCTCTCATTTCTGCCTGTTGTTCACTTTACTACTTCATAATATTTATTGAGGTGAAGAGTCCACAGAAAAGATTTGTGGCACAAATTATGATTTTATGTGGGAGGCGCCCATGAACCTAATGAAGGTCTCTGTGAGGTTGAAATGACAATCCTGTTGTTAACAATTTTTATGTTATAGTTTGGCTTATAAGTCATAAGTTATGCCTTAGTTTGGCTTTTATCCCATGAAATGCTTGTTTTTATCAGCTACATTATATATGAAAAATATTAATAAGAATGTATCTTTTCTGAAATATTTTCAGTAACAATCCATCTACTTGGTATACTCTTTCAGAAAGTAGATCGAAAAGAAAGTTATTTCCAATTTTAAAACTACTCTGTTGTTTTACCTTTTATCTCTGCATTCGAAGACAAAGTAGAACCATATGCTGTGCAAATAACAAGGGTATATAGGCATCCAATATTCATATGAATGAGTGCCATTTCTTGGAGACTTAAGATTTAGAAATGTCCACTCTAAGAAGGAAAAATATAATATTTTTACCAAATGACTAAATGTCATTAAAATATAACTGTTCTGTGTCCTTTCAATCAAGAATTGGAGAAACTGTGCTTCTTTAAACCCTGGAAATAGAAAAAAAGTCAAGTTTGGAATGAATATCACTAGAAAGGGGTGATTTTGCCTCATTCTTACAATAAGAATGAAAACAAAGTAAAACAACACTGTATCGCTCTACTACTTCCTAACCCTCTACACACAAACTTCTCTACACACCATACATGCACTAAGGATAGGATGGTTGCATACAGTTTTCAGTCTGAAGACTGAGTCACACTCAACAAAGTGCTTTTATTGGGTCACAGAGGAAGTTATGACATCATTAGTCTCCATGGCAACCCTCCCCCTTAGCAATAAAGACAAGATCCTAATATATATATATATACACACATACATATATATAAAATACACACACATTTTTGAGATAAACAAGTATTTGAGTTATCTGACTACTGAGATAGCTTCAAATCTACACCAAATCCTCAGGTAAATCAGAATTCTGCCCAATTCTTCATTAATATTAAATCATCTTCTACTCTCACATCAGTTCCATTCTTCCCAGTGTTTCTGTATCAGTAAAATGGTATCACCATCTTCTCTGTTGCCCAAACCAGAAAACTTAAATCTTCCTCAATTCCTCTCTCTCCCATTCAATCATTCCATTATTACCACTTCCTATGTTGAAGATCTTATCATCAGAGATATATTTATCCAGTCTTTCCTACCTCCAAACCTTTTCCCACACCACATAAAACAAATAACAAATTTTCCAAAAGTAAATCTGAACTTATCACTCCTTTCTTAAAATGACATCATTTCATTGCCACGGAATGTAGCCACATTTCCTCCCAAACTGTAGCTTAAACTTTTTATTAGAAAAACTAAATTATGCAGGATCAAATACTTTTCCCTCATCCTTGGTGCCCCTCCCGAGGTTGATAACACCAGGACAAGCGTGTGCTGGCCTTTATGGTCCGATAACGATAACTGCAAAGGAACACTCTCTGCTGAAGAAGATAAACATTGTTACTCATGAAGCTTACACTGTCCAGTACCTCCTCAGAAATGAGAATGCAAAATCCCTTACTCCCTTCATGGCCAACAACTCCTCACATTCCTTTCTACTCCCCATATAATCATAGCAACACTGACATTTGAAAATCTGGTTTATTTTAGGGTATTGAACTACACACTTACTTGGTGGCCATACTGTATAATAAACTCCTTTGTGCAAAGACATCTTCATGGTTCAGAGTTTGCCCTTCTAGGTGGCAAACAAAAGACCAGTTTGGTTGTTTACAAGAATTTCATCATTTTATTCTTCAAGTATATTGGCATTTTGATGAAAACAAAGGACTCATATCCTCAATCCAAAAAAAATACTTTCAAAGAAAAATCACCACTCTGGGTTCTACACTCTTTTTAGTCTATATTCCTAGAAACAAGAATTTCCCAGGAATTTAAAGATTAAAGGCCATTTACCCCAATATTCCAACAATACCTTTTTGTCTCCTGCATAATTTAATTAAGCAGGACATGGAACAAGGGCTGTTGGAGCAGGAGGATAGGATACCAGGATAGGTCAGAATGGCTACCCACTGGCCCAAGCTCTAACACAAGAGAGTGACCAAAAAGTCCTAAAAGGCCAAAAACCAAAACCAAGCAATACAACACTCATGTATGGGGGGCTATGGGCTATAGCCAAACAAAAGAAAGTACCTGATAAGAGGACAGGGCATTGTCTATGGATTCTCACCCATGCACACAATTGCAAGAGACCTCAAGCTCTGGGAATAACTACGGGGTTTATTTTACAAACAGGAGAAACAAAAAGCTTACTATAGCCACAAGTGACTGGCTATGTCACCTTGATAGTGTTCACCAAAAACACAAGCAGATTGCCAGTCACTTGACAGAGGAGTGCCAGACAGCCCTGGCCAGTAGTGATGGTCACTACTGGTCCCTCTGAGGTGGTATCAGAAACATCAAGTGTTAATGGCTCTTTGTAACACCAGTCCCGGAGACACTGGACCTCCTTTCAGGCAATGTCAGAGATAGGACAGAAGGCCCAGTCTCTGATAGATGTCTATGACTTTCCTTCCCTTCTGGGAGGTTGGCTGCTGGATGCTTCTTTTCATTTTATTTCAGCTTCTGGTCCTTCTTCTTTCTTCAGAGGCTGCAACAGTATGTTTTAAGACTTGTACAGAGAGTCTCTCCCAGCTCCCTGTGACCCTGGCTTATATCTTCTTTCTACCACAAATTTCATTAGACCATGTTTTTTTTCAATCCTGTGGCTGATTGGACCATTTGGAACCAATCAGCTCATAGTTCACACCTGATTGGTCCATTCCAAAATCCAGGAAGCAAAGGCAGTTACTGAACCCTGAGGACCAACTGCCATAATTGACTTTTGGTGGAGCAGCAGGTTGAGAGAATACAACTGCTATTGCCAGTTCCCACCTCTGAAGTGGCTGGGTTCCAGTAACAGACAGAATCTCTTTCCTTTCCCCATCCTCTTCATCCAACCTGGTCCATCTGTAATGCTCTAATGTTGGTAGGCTTCAATTATTACATAGAAGAATTTTCATATCAAACTGTTAGAGCCAGAAGGCATATTGGAGAAAATGCTAGTCCAATTCTTCTTTATATATTCGGAAGTAAAACTCAGACTTTCTCAAGATTATACATCAAGCTATAACAGAGCTGGAAGTAGGACAGAAGTGATTCTCAATTCAATGTAATTCCAGTCAACTAAACTCATATTTCACTCAGGATTACAGAACTTTTCTCTGGAACTCCAGCATGTAAGTCCCTTCAGATAGCTAGCCATGTTGAATCACAGCATGAAATTATTTTTTAGCCTTATAAAATCATAAAAGAATGCCATTTCTATTAATTAAGTACAATAAGTTTCTCTCCCAAATTCCTGCTTTCCTACTCGCTAGCTCATTGTTCCCCTCCAAAGTAATTATATGTAGTAAAAAGATTTGGTCAATACCAGGCCACAAATTTCCACAGAGCTGTTTCCAAAGAATGAGATGAATACACTGGTTAATGTTGGATGCATGACAATAGGTCTGGCAAAGAGAAAACTTTTCATATTACCTATAAGGACTAACACAATCAGGTTTCCCTTAAAATGCTTTCGGATCTTAATAAACTTCTCCTCCATCTGTCCTTAAATATTTCATAGTTTTTGTCATCTATAGCATAAATGCTAAGAGACAAATATCACTTGCTTCTATTCTATTTATAAGCTACTGAAATTTGATTCATGCTATCAAATAGCATTTCCTGGATCAATCCAACACATTTAAGCAAAAGTACAAAACCGGATAGCTGGCTTTCTAAATTACTTATCTACAAATCCATGAAAGGATTTCCTTCATTACACTTAGGGCTACCTAGACTTTCTTACCCAAAATGAACATGAAAACAATTCTTTCCTTGACTTCTGGGTTACAGGATTGTCACTTGTGCAATTAGTACCTTATATACTATACAGTTACTAGGAAGGATAGAATTTTTCACAAGGGGAGAAGGGACCTGAAAATAAAGGAAAATGGCAGATGGAAATATAGACTGGCAAGATTTTAAAAGGTTTCTGTTATATTCCTTACCTCCAGCCCACAATTAACAACCACTCATCATTTATTAACTCCTTTAAAATGAGAAATACCCAGAGAAGTTAAGTTGCTGAAGCTCAGAATTTACTGGAGACAGAAATAGAAACTGAAAAAAAATGAGCTCTCTTGATCCCTTTCTATAGACTAGCAAGTGTTTTTGTTCTACATTTATCTATCCTGTATGTATTTTACCTGAAGCCTCTCCCTGAAACTTTCTCAACCTACAGTCACCATCCACTCCGTCAATCCCTCCACACAGCTTTATCATCATAACATTTCTACAGAGTAACAATTCAATAAACTTTCATTGAGAACCTATTTTTTTCAAATACTATGCCAGCTAAACCTTGTCTAAGAAATAAGATAAAAATAACAAGTGATATTATCAGTAATGATTATAATGATGATGATGATGATAAAACTTCCTACAATTTATTCAGCATTCACAGCACCCGATGCACTGTCCTATGCCAAGTACTTTACATATATTATCTCATATTATTTAGAATCAGCCTTGGATATATGAAAAAATTTTATTCCCATTTTAAAGACCAGAAGCTGAGACATAGAGAAATTAACATTCATTAAGTCACATCGATCATAAATGGTGAAACTTGAATTTGAATTCAGACAGTCTAGACACTATTGTTTAGGCAGCTTCCCACTTGAGAATCTCCTCTGATGGCAATTCTAAAGCTGTTTTCTGTTTTCAGCTTCACTTCCCCATCTCTTCCATGCTACATAATCCCTCTTTCTCAGAGTTGACTGGGATAATCCTTGCATTATTGGAGAAACTCCAGGTACTTACCAATAATATGGTTTCTCAAGAAATTCATTATCATAGGCAATTATCACAGGCCCTTTTTTTTCCCCTTGTTTCAATGTTAGAGGATTTAGTTATAATTTCTACTTCCCTTCCTATTTTATAATCAAGCACACTGAAAAAAAATCAGTTATTTCTGGCCAGGATACATATACTCCAAAGCACAAGATAAGGGAAATTTAGGGTAGGGCTAAAAGACATCTTAAGGGAAATTTATCACAGTAAGGTATTGTAAAAGTTGACATGACTAATTAATCTTTGAATAAACTAACAAAATATAAGTGAGGAGTTTGTTATAATAAAAGCACAATGGAATAAATATCAACATGGGTTTCAGCCCTGTGTCAACCACTTACATACTGGGGGCAAATTATAATTTAATTTCCATCTATAAAATGGAGATTATGTATTGAAGATTAAATGAGGTTATGTTTGTAAAAGTGCTGTCAGAATAGTAATTTGCTCTATGTTCTTGAGGTGGGCTGCTTCTGAGCACCTTGTTACAAAGCAAAAACTTAAAGATATCTTCCCCCAACCTACACATTTGCCTATACTCACTCAGCAAAATAAAACTGTTCACAGTTGATAACTAGGCATTTGCTATTAATCTCCAACTTCTACTACATTTATTGATGTAGCTAGATAGATAATTATCTTTACTGATAGTATTCTCTTAGTAACAGTAATTTCTTGGATTTGTTTCACCTTGGATAATTTATAAATTATAAATTTATAATTTTAACAAATCAACTGGTATATAAAGTTGGTATTAGATATACACAATCAGTAAAACTGGAGCTTAGATAAATGACTTGCACAGGATTCCACAGTTGTTATAATTCATACCGAAAGGAAAGGTAAAAACTGGGGGACAGAGAAGCACTACAAGGCCAATAATGCAGTCATCTAAAACATGGTTTCATAGAAAAGTCCCATCTCTACCTTGACAAAGAAAAAAAAGTCCCTACAAAGAATATGAAATGTCCAAAGGTTCTTGTTTTGTATGTAAAGGCAGAGGCTAAGTTGCAGGGGCAAATATGTATTTATTAGAAAATGATGAATGCAGCCTGCAAAGTAACTAAAGTGGCATCCAAAAAAAAACACCTAAAAGAAGTATGAGCATATTATTTTTGTCATCACTGGGTAAAAAAAAAATCAGTTTTACAAAATTAGTTACTTTCCATTCACAATATTAAAGCATCTAAAAATAGGGTTTGGAGACAAAGAAAATGGGAATATAGAGAAGTAGCACTTGAGCAAAGAAAAGTAGAAAAACAGTATGATTACAAAGGGTTAAATGTCATCTGTGGGGGAAATGATAAATACAAATGGTCTTACATGAGAATCATTGACTGGAACATCTGAACTGCAGCACCAGTTATGCCAGGGGACTTTGTAAACAAAATAATAATGACTGTAGTTTATTAATCCCTTACTATGTGTGAAGATTTTTTCCATGTTTGATATGCCAGTTCAGTTAAGTCTCACAAGCAATGATTGTTATTATCCCAGTATTACAAATGAATTGTTCAAGACTCAGAAAGTTTAAATTTATCAAGGTCATACAACATAAGCAAAAAAGATGTGATTCCAGAGACTAGTCTCCTTTTCTTTATGGAGAATGCAATGAAGATTCCCTTAAAAAATTAAAGAAGAAATACCACTGCTAGGTATTTACCCAAAGACTGTGAAAACATTAATACAAAAAGATTTATGTATTTTTATGTTCATAGTAATACTGTCCACAACTGCCAAGTCATTGAATCAGTGTAAGTACCTATCAACATATGAGAGGATAAAAAATATGGAATATATACTCAATGGAATATTACCGAACTATTTAAAATATGAAATAGTGCCATTTGGGACAAAATGAATGTATCTTGAAATGATTATGCTATGAGAAATAAGTCAGAAAGCTACCAGATGGTTTCACTCATTTGCAGAATATAAATACACAAAGAAAACCAACTGGCAAAACAACAGTAAATCTCAGACTCTGTAAAAAATATACCGGTTACAAGAGAGAATGGGGAAGAGGGAGGATAGGGAACAGAAGAAGATGGGATATCAGCATGGGAGCTTGGGTGGAGGATGAGTGAAGCATGTGCACTTATGAAGGTATACAGATGTACACACAAAATTATATAATTACATTAATGATAGAAATATTAATAAAATTTGATAAAAATAAGATTGTGTCATTGCAACTATTTTTACTTCATTGAAGTTAAATTTTCTCTTATAAAAGTAAATCCTAGGATAACTGTTTCATTTTCTTTCAATGATTAATTTAATGTGTATCCCACCCTGATTTCAGGATGTGACTCAAAGCACTAACTTCTGGAAAAACTAATCTTGTTTCAAGGAGAAGGAGACCACCCAACTATGTATAAATGCCTACTCATAGCTTTTGCAGTATGTTTAACCATGAGTCAGCATCACACTTATTACCTCTGGGCCTTCCCAGATCTTGAGGCTTAAGACCAGTACATGGCTCAATAAGAGTACACTCAGCCTATGAACCGATGGTGAGTTAAATCCAATGAAGATAATAACTACTAAGAAGTATGTTTTTCAGTGGAGTCATCTGTAAAGAATGCCAAAGATGACTATGTACTTTCAAACACAAAAGGACACTGAATCAGACAGTTTTGTCATGCTTGCCTCTAGTCAAGTTGTTATGTCATTCTCCATAAAAATACACATGTGTAATGATAAAAATTGCTACAAACAGATAAAATACAGACAGAATCTCTTTCTAACAAACATTACTAAAACATCTAGTTTATTATATCTTTCCCTGACAACACAGTATACTGACAGCATTAATTGATATTTTTGACACATCTTTCAAAAATCTTGTAAGAAATACATAGTTATCCTATTACCTAATTCTTTTCTCAGATAATTTTTTGTGTGACATTCTGAGTTCATCAAACTACCCAGCTCCCCGAAGCATTGTCAAAACTAGAGAATTTAGTTTTGAGCTACCAAGGTAACAGCCACGTTTGCAGTGTTAATTCATAAAGCACTTCACACACTTCAGAATCTGTCCCTAATCTGAGCAGAACAGAAATTTATGAGTTTATAATCCCATACAGCAAATAACCAACAAACCTTTACTACCCTTAAAAAAAAATCCAGCTAAGGGCCTCCCTGGTGGCACAAGGGGTTAAACACCACACTAAGAAGCATTCAGTCACTGCAGCATGAGTTCAATCCCCAACCAGGGAGGTGACCAACATGGCACAGCAGACCTCTCCTATCTCACCCGCTGCTCCCCTCTGCTGTATATTTCAGTTAGTCCACGTGTTCAGCTCCCCACTGTGTCTCTGGTGAATCCTCTCACCACCCAAACCTCTGGCCTGCACCTCATTTCTAGTATGCATAAATAAATAAATCTTTTTTAAAAATCTCAGGTAAGTTGTCAATTTCTTAAACAGGTCAAATTATTATTGACTATACATACTTTACATTCTATTTCTATTCTATTCTTACTATTTCTATTTCTATTCTATTCTTACATATTCTATTTCTATAAACAGAAAATTATTACCAGATATACCTTATATTCTATTCAAATGAAGTCTTGGCTGAAGAGCTATGCAATAGCATGAATGGTACCATTTCTCTGCAATAGCAATCCCACTCCTAGGAATATACCCAAAAGACACAAATAACACTGATTCAAAAGAATACCTGCACTCCTATGTTTATAGCAGCACTCTTTACAATAGGTAAGACCTGGAAACAACCTAAATGCCCAAAAACATATGAGTGGATGGGGAAAACAGTCTCTTGAAAAAACAAAACAAAACAGTCTCTTTTGTTCAGCACTCTTCTCCCTAACCTCAGATGTTGCCAAGGAAATATAGTGAACCCAATCATTCACTTCATGTAACAACTTAAAAAGTAAATAACACTGTGTTCCACGCCCTCCATGCTAAGTAAAAACAATACAAAATGCACTTGGGAGGTTTTATATTACTTAAAGGTACCAATATGATCTTCCATATCCATAAGGTAGACTGTAAACACATGGAAATTTGATATTATATCACATCATCAGTTATGGAAAGGAGCATTGATAAAAACATAAATATTTAATGATATTGTTATTATTCAACAATATTTTTTGGAAATCTACTACATGCCAAGCATAGTCTGAAGCACTAGGGATACAGCAATCAACAACACAAAGTATCTGGCTCCTTCATAGAACTCTCTGATGTAGGAGTTATCAGATAAATAAAGGTAGCAGATAACTTAAGTTCTAAAAGAAAATAAAGCAGGAAAACATGAAAGAGAATAATAAGGAGCTCATTTTATATAAGGTGGCCAGGTAATACCTCTGAAAAGGTGACATCAAGAACCTCAATGAAGTAAAAGAATGAACCAGGTAAAGACACAAGGGAATAATCTTTCAGGTAGAAGAAATAGCACATTCAAAAATACTGAGGTGGGAATCAGTTTAGTAATTCTAGGAATAGAAAGAACAGTAGGATAGGAAACAAAAGACTAAGGTTAGGGTTACAGCAGAGGATAGGCCATGGTAATGAACTTACCAACTGTTTTTTAGTATAATGGAAAAATTGGGCAGTTGTGTGTGGAGTGGCATGATATAGCTTACATTTTTAAAAGACTACTGTGTATGAAAAGGGTAGAAGCAATAATCCTGGCTAGAGTTGCATCTTAAACCAAGTTGATAGCACCGGAGATGTTGATACGGTATATCGATCAGAGGATGATGTCTCTTTTTTGTCACAGACAACTAGATAACTATTTATGGGGCCTGGGGGTGATGGAAAAGGATTTAGTTTTGGATCACAAAGTCTGAGCTCCCTCACTAAATATCCAATAGGACAAGATGAGCAGGTAGTTTAATATTTCTCTGGAGGTTAGGAGAAAGTCCAGAGTTTACAGATATATATTTGAGAGTCATCAGCTTGTACATAGTATTGAAATTCATAGGAACACATGAATTATCACATAGGGTATAAGTAGATAAGGTAAAGAAAAGAGGAACAATGACTGAGATCTGGGACCATCCAATATAGAGAGTTCAAAGAAATAAGAACATACCATGGAAGCAGATGAAGGAGAGGCCAGGGGTATAACAGAGTAACTCAAAGTCTGTAGAGTTCCAGAAACTAAGTGGAGAAAATGGTTTAAGGATAGAATGATAGACAATGTCAAAGCAGCTGATAGGTCAAGTAAGATGAGGAATGGTCTGATGAATTTGCAGACTGGAGATATTAGTGACATTCAAAATGAGTGGAATTCAGTAATGAAATTTCTACAGCAAAACTCAAATTAAAGTGGGTTCAAGAAAGAAATGAAGGGTGAAAATTGGAGATAACGGGCACAGGTATAACTTTTGAGGTTTGCTGTGAAAGGAGGAAATCACTCATTTCCTCCCTTTTAAAAATATGAATAAAGAACATTTCATATAAGGGCTTGATCCTGTCTTAAACTATTGCTATTCCTGTTTAGTAATGTTTGGTGTTTTTATTTGAGGGATACAGGTCAGAGTGCCTGCGTATTGTACTTATGAAAGGAAACCATACCAAGAAAAAACATTTTCCTGAAACAATTAGAGATGACTGAAATTTGGTTTCACCAGTGATGACTTTCATACTTTTCATCGGTTCAAATTGTTTCGCAAAGTTCCCCTAATTTTTGCATGTCTAATTAATATTATTTTGGAAAGTTGCCATTTTCCAAGACTACACAACATCTTTACTTTCCCACTACGTGCAATGAGACTGTTTTTTCTCCTAGATTTGTTTTCTACAGTAAAATTCATCAGAAACAATTTTAACTCCATTTTAAAAAAGGCAGTCTTAATACTTCACTGTTAAACTATAAACATGGCTAAAGATCTGAATTAAGGAATATTAGAATTTTGGCTGTAGTACTGATTTCAAAAATACAGAATAGGACCATAGAGGGAGCTCAGACTTTGTGATCCAAAATTAAATGCTCAAAACAATTCAACTGTATATAATCCCAAAGAATTCCAGTAAGTTCACATCTCTAGGCAAGAGGATTTTTATTCTGGCTTAGATAGACAGCCTATTTGAAACTCAGAATATGACAGGTATTTCATCATTTCAAGCTTTCATGCCCCTCTCTCATGAGCCCCTCCTTCTTTCTAAGTTCTTTTTCCTTTTTCTCCTTCTTTTACACAACACACACACACAGCAGCAGCAGCATTATTTATAATTGCTAAAATATGAATTCAACAAAGGCAGTGGCATCAGGGATATAAAAACAACCTTAATATGTTGATAAAATACAATATTATTCTTTTTTCTATTTTTTCCCTTTAATTTATATATATGTTTGACATCAATTGTAATCCCCATATATTCCCCATCACCATATCACCAGTGCACCATCACCTCAGTCCCCCGTGCTCCCGTCTGCCCTCAACCC
>JAGFMF010011865.1:3152424-3185843 GCA_019455555.1 Galemys pyrenaicus | reverse complement strand
TTTGTCCTTGTCTTTTCATTTTTGGTTTTTGTGTCTTTATTGTTATTATTATTATTATTGTTCTTATTCCTTTCCTTGATCCTTATTTGGTTCCCTTATTTCCCTAGGAAGAATATTCTTTTTTCTATTAAGTAGAAATTAATATTTTTGAATTATTGACTGTCCTTCTTTTGAGAATACTGAAGCATCCTGTCTTCTTCATACATTTTCACTAGTTCTTTAACTTCAAAACAATATTTGCCATGCATTACCTGAAGATTCATCTTGTCTAATAACTTTGTGTAAGTTTACTTTTTAAGTGCTTATGACCAAAAAAAAGTTGTTTTTTCCCCCAAAGGATTGTCTTTCATAAAATGAATGCTCTGCTTTAAGATGAGTAAGGCCTTAGAGTCATCTACTTCAAAGCTCTAAATCCATTTCATAATCCTAAATTGTGACTGTTCTTAGTCCCAGACTTTCTCACTGTTACTGTTAGATGCTTTTGTTCCTGGATTAGACGATTTTTCCTAAATGACTTTAGAAGCTTCTCATCAAACCAGAACCTGAGTCATTATTTTTATAACCTATGCCATTGATTGCTGTTTTAGTGCTGACATGGTCATAGGCATCTCTCCAGATCTTCATTTCACAGACATTTCCTGAGCATCCATTTTGTATTCAAGGCTGTAAATATGAAAACAAGCAAGACACAATGTTCTCTACCTTCAAGCCTGTTGAAAGAACAGACAAAAAATAGTTACCCACTATGCACCTGATATTGATAGAATTGCCAAAATAAATTCAGAACACTGACAGCACAAGTGATGGTGAGGGGGTGGGACAACAGTAACTCTCATTCATTGCTGACAGAAATGCAAAATAGTACAGCAAATTTGAAAGACAGTTTGGTCACTTTTTCCAAAGCTAAACAAACTCTTACCAATACAATCTAGCAGTTGTGTTCCTTGATATTTACTTAAAGGAGTTTAAAACTATGTCCATACAAAAACTTGCACATAAATATATTATAGCAGCAGTATTTATAACTGCTAAAACATGAATGCAACTAAGACAGTGGCCACAGGGATAAATTGTGGTACATTGAGAAAATGCAGTATTTTCCTTATTAAATAGAAAAGAGCTCTTAAACCATAAAAAAGCATAGAGATATTTTAAATATATACTACTGAGAGAAAGCAGCTGATCAGAAAAGGTTACATAGTACATAATTTTAGCCATTAATGCATGCCATTATGAAAAGGCAAACTATTGAGACAGAAAAATATCCTGTTTGCCAGGGGTAAGAGTAAGCAGGATGAACAGAAAGGGCACAGAGCATATTAAGGGCAATACAAATATTCTGCATTGATACCAAGAGCGTGAATGCACATCATTACACATTTGTGCACACCTATCCAATGTAAAACACCAACAGTAAACCCAATGTAAACTGAAGACTTTGGGTGATTATTATGTGTAAATGTAGGTTGATCAGTTGTAATAAATATACCACTCTGGTTGGGGATGTTGATAATAGGGGAGACTGCATATGGGTGGGCAAAGAGTATATAGAAAGTATCTGTACTTTCCTCTTTATTTTGCTATGAATCTAAAACTGCTCTAAAACCTAATGCGTTTTTAAAAGTTAAATTATGTGTGATCCCAATAAGACTCTTGGACCAGTGTTGGAGTGGAGCCAGGCCCAGTGGAAGTCCATCAACAGCAACACAGTCCAAAAAGCAAATAACTGGGAGACAGAAAAGCACAACAAATAGCCACCTAAGTCCTCAGGGGGATACTACACCACAGAAAGAGAACGGAAGTCTAGAACCCAATAATAGTCATGGAGGACTGTTCTTTCCACCAAGAGTTCAAAACTGACAAAGAAATTCAAGGAAATGGAAGAAAATAGAAAAAAGTGATCAAAGATATACAAGAAAATTCTGAAAAACAAATATTCTGAGAAATAAAATTAATGAAAGAAATATTGAAAATGAAGTTTTATAATAAGAAAACAATAGAGGTGTGAAATGCAAAAGATCAATAGAGGAGATGTAAAATTCTGGAGAAAGCTATGGAAATAGAATAAACTGAATGTCAGATCGAATCAGCAACCTTGAACAAAGAAACCAGATGGAAAAAAAAATGAAGTACTTCAAGAACCTCAAGTATTATCCAACTCCAAAAAGACAGCCAATAAAAAATATTGGGCATATAACATAGGAGGATGAGAATTTATTTAAGGAAATAATAGAGGAAAAATTCCCAAACTTGGAAAAGGAACTAAATATACAAAACCATGAAGTTAAAGGTACCTAAAAGTTTAGGGTACCTGAACAAAATAAGACCCACACTAAATGAGACACAAGTAGTGAATGTTCCAAGAGTTCAAGACAAAGAAAGAATATTAAAGTTGGTTAGAGGAAAGAATCAGATACCTATAAAGGAACCTCAACTAGGCTAACATCAGATTTCTCTAAAGAAAAAAGCAGGGGTAAAAAGAAAATAGAATAGGACCAGAAATGAAAGAGGAAAAGTTATATTGGACATTGCAGAAATTCAGAAGATAAGAAATTACTATGTATGCTAGTTAGTTCAAAAACCTATAAGAGGGGCCTCCCTGGTGGCGCAGTGGTTGGGCAACGCACTATGAAGCAAACCGCAGCCACTGAAGCAAGACTTTGATCCCTGCCGCCGGCCAGGGAGGGGACCCACATGGCATAGCAGACCTCTCCTGCCTTGCCGCTGCTCCCCTCAGCAGTGTGTTTCAGTCAGTCTGCCTGTTCTGCTCCCCGCTCTGTCTCTGGTGAATCCTCTCACCTCCCACAACTCTGGCCTGTACCCCAGCTCTTGTATACATAAATAAATAAATCTTTAAAAAAACTATAAGAGTTGGACAAATTCTTAGAATTATGATCCAAGTCTGAATAGGAAAGAAAGAAATCCTAGCTAGATCAGTCACAAGAAAAGAAATTGGAACAATGATCAAATTCCTGAAATAACAAAAGTCCAGGACCAGATGGCTTCCCAAGTGAGTTCTAACAAACCTTCAATGAGCACCTAATAAATATCATGGTGAAAGTCTTTAAAAAAAATCAATAAAGAGGGAGTACTTATGAACACATTTTATGAGGCCACCATTAATATGAAACCACAAAAAGACACCACAAAAAAGAAAACTATAAACCAATTTCCCTAATGAGCAAAGATGAAAAGTTCTCAACAAAATCTTAACGTATCAAATCCAACAATGCATTAAAAAGATTATATACCATAACCAAGTAGAATTTATACCAGGGATATAAATATGGCTCAATATCTGAAAATCAAAGTAACTCACTACATCAATAGATGAAAAGATAAAAACCATATGATCATATCAATAGATGCCAAGAAAGCATGATGAAAACCCTCAAAATATGGGGGCTAAATGGAACATTCCACAACATAATAAAAACCAAATATGACAAAGCTTCAGCTGACCTAATTTTCAAAAGTGAATGCTTTTCCACTAAGATCTGGTACAAGATAAAGTTGTCTACTTTCACCAATACTATCCAATATAATATTGAAAGCCCTAGTTAGAACTATTAGGCAAAATGATATAAAGGAAATTCAAATTGGAAAAGAAGACGTAAAGCTATCATTATTTGTAGATGACATGATAATGTACATAACCTTAAAAATTAATTGAAATATTGTAATGAAAGAGTTCAGCTAAATGGCAGGTTACAAAACTAATACACAAAAATAAGTTGCCTTCTTATATGCTAACAATGAGCTAGTAGAGGTAGAGATTAATTTTTAAAATTACCCATTTATACAAAAAAAATAAATATCTAGAAGTAAATTTTACAAAGGAGTTGAGGCACCTTATAGAAAACTATAGGCAGTGTTAGAAGAAATAAAGAAATAGTAAGATATCAGTCCTCCCTGATGGCACAGAGGTTAGTCTCAGCACTATCAAGCTCTCACCAGCCACTGTGGTCAGAGTTCCACCCCCAGCCAGGGAGCTGACCCACATTTCGCAGCAGAATTTTCTTGCTTCACTCACTGCTCCCCTTAGCATTGTATTTCAGTGGATCTGCCTGTTCTGCTCCCCACTCTGTCTCTGGTGAATCTTTTCACACACACACACCCTCAACACCTCTGTCCTGTACCCCAGTCTTGTATGCATAAATAAGTGAAAATAAATATTAAAAAGAAAAGAAATAGTAAGATATTAGCACAAGGACTGGTAGAATTAACATTGTTAAAATGGCTATCTTACCCAAAGCAATATATAGATTCAATGCAATCTAGATCAAAGAAATAGAACAAACAATACTTAAATTCATGTAACCATGAAAGACCCCAAAGAGCCAAAGTAATCCTGACAAAAACCCGAAAGAATGGCAGAATCACATTTCCAGAGTTTAAATTATATTACAAAGCTTTAACAATTATAATAATAACCTAAATATGATGGTACTGGAACAAAAACAGACACAGAGACCAATGGAATGGAACTGAGATCAAAAATAAACACACACCTATAAGGACAGTCTTCAACAAAGGAACTAAGCATATACACTGGAGGGCATCCTGGTGGCCCAGAGGTTAAAGTCTCAGCACTATCAAACTATTGCCAGCCACTGTGGTACGAGTTCCATCCCCAGCCAGGAAGGTAACCCGCATGGCACAGCAGACCTCTCCCACCCTGCCCGCTGCTCCTTCAGCAGTGTATTTCAGTGGATTCACCTGTTCTATTCCCCACTTGTCTCCGGTGAATCCTTTCTCCCCTCACACCTCTGACCTGTACCCCAGTTCTTGTATGCATAAATAAATAAAAATAAATCTTTTAAAAACAAGAGTATACACTAGAGCAAAGAAAGCCTTTCCAATATGTGGTGTAGGGGAAACTGGAGAGCCAAATGCAAAAGAATGAAATTAGACCACTATCTCTCACTGTACCAAAAATGTATTCAAAATGGTTGGGTGGGAGACCTGAAATCATAAAATACATAGAAGAAAGCACAGGCAAAACACTCCATGACTTAGATTTCAGCAGTGACTTCACTGATTCGTCTCTGGCAGCAAGGAAAACAAAGGAGAATAAAAATAATTGGCACTAAGTCAAAAAGAAAAGCTGCACAGAGAAAGAAACTTATCAAACAAAAATACACCCAACTGAATGGGCGAAAATATTTGCACATTGTACATCTGACAAGGGCTGATATCAAAGATCTACAAACAGCTCAACAAAAAAAAAAGTCAAATAACCCAATCAAAAAATGTGCAAGAGAGCTAAAAAGGAACTTCTTTTTTTTAATTAAAAATTTTTTTTTATTATATTTAATTGTATTTGACATCGTTTGTATTCCCCAGGGGGTTCCCACCACCATTTTCACCCATGCACCTCAGTCCCTTGTGCTCTTTACACCTCATCACTGTCTTTGCCCTCCCCTCCCTCCGCCCACCCCCATGGTCCTTTGGGTTTATCTTTGATCTTTTGATCTTGTTGACTTTTTATTTGTTTGTTTGGTTGTTTTAGGTTATGATTTCCCCTTTCAAAAAGGAACTTCTTAAAGAAGATACACAGATGGGCAACAGGTTCACAGTCAAGAAAATGCAAATCAAAACCACAATTCAATACCACCCCACATCTGTGAGAATGGCCCACAGCAAAAGGACCAAAAGCAAGTATGGATGAGGATATCGAATAAAAGGAAGTCTCTTATACTGTTACTGAGAATGTAGACTGGTCCGTCACCCATGGAAAACAGTATGGAGGTTCCTCAAAAGATTAAAAATGGATCTGCTACATGACCCAGTAATCGCACCCCTAGGTATCTACCTAAAGAATATAAAGTCAGTAATTTAAAGGGAAACATGCACTCCTGTTGACAGCAGCTTTCATCTTAATTTGAATTTTGCTCTTTTCCTCCCAAATTTGTCTAATTCATTCTGACCCTTTCTATGGGTTTCCACTAAAAAAATCCTTTAAACTTGTAGCAAACTTTTAAACCTTACTTTACACCAATCCTACTTAACTAAACTTTTACCCTAAAAAAATAAGTAACTTTAAATGCTATACCCTAATTATATTAAAGTTCCTTTCCATTAAAAGCCTTATATGTTTATCTTAATGCTGCAGATGGCAAAACCCATTTAAAGAGGGCAGGTTTGGGGGCTCTGGGGTGCCCTTCTCCCTGCCCTGTAACACTGTATGCATTGCAACACTATAACAGCCAAATGTAGAAACAACCTAACCAGAGTAGTGGATTATAATGATCTGGGATGTATATACACGATGGAATACTAGTCAACTATTAAAATAAGATAAACTCGCCATTTGAAGCAACACAGAGCTGGAGGGGATTCTGCTATATAGCATAAATCAGAAGGAGAAAGAGAAATAGTGAAAGCTGTCACTTATATGTAGAACGCAGAGAAATTTAAAAAAGGGTCAGATAAAGTCAAAATATCAACAAGCCCTAGAAAGCTGACCCTGAAGCTGCCAGAGCGGGAGAGGCAAGAGCAAGGTGGCACAGTGGTAGATTATGGATATCTTGGTGGTAGATACATTCTTGGTGGTAACTATTCTTCTAATATATAAGCAACATAAATCAAAGTTACTTCAATTAAAAAATTATAATCCGAGAAAAGTTAATAAATAAAACACTATAAAGTGTGAGCCTTATCTCGGACTATGGGTAGAATATGAACTTGTAAACCCTTTTTGGAGGTGGCACATTTAACATTACCAGGTATCCCTTAATCTTTCATCTCCTTCCTTTAGTAATACTGAAAAGCTTAAGCTTAACTGGGCACACAGTCTCAAAAAAATGAAGGCTACATTTTTTAACAGCCTTGCAGCTATATGTTACATCTGATTATGTTCTAGCCTAAGACATAGAAATAGATGTGTTATCTTGAATTTCTGGGTAATGTCTTTAAAGGGAATGGACCTTTTCTCTCCTGTCTCCTTTTCTCCATTCTGTTGCTTCAAATGTGGCTTTGGTAGTGAGCCACCTTCGATCATGCAGATGAGGAAAGCACCCTGAAGAGGCAAAACAGGAAGTTCCTCATAGCCCAGGGTGTAACCATGGATTAGCAATCTCCTACCAGTTAAGGTGAGGGTCAAGATAAACTACCTTCTTCTTCAAAGAAAGCTTGTAAACTAATTAGAGGATTATTTAACAATACATATCAAAATCCTTTAAAAGTTCATATCCTTTTTAGTCTAAGTTTCCAAGAAGTATGCACTTGCATAATCCAATCCCTTATTTTCTACATAACCTTTGAGTCAGTAATTCAGAGCCACATTTCAGCTATGAAGTACTTTTCTTACCTTGTCTCTAACCAGGAAAAAAAACACTAAGCTATTCCACTTACAAGTATCATAACAATAAAACGCTGAGTAGAAGCTTTCCACAGTGACAAAATACAGTATGACAATAATTCAACATCCTCCCCGAGGTCCTCAAAGTTCTCGCTGTTGCAAATAAGAGGATATAAGCATCGGAGGATGCTCTCTGATCATCTGAAGATTCCACTAACATGAGATGGCCTCAGGTACCACAGCACTTCTACCAACATGAGCTGCTGCCATGACTTTCTGAATGATATTTTGATGGGCACTCACATAGCTTTAGTCTCATGCTGCTTAGCTTTTTCCAGATGTTGACAGCTCATGACATATATCAGAATGCCCTGGAGTTCCAGTTTCCTTTCAATGAATCAGTACTAATTCCATCAACAATGTACACACTTCTTCCTGCTAGATAAAAGAAATGATTGATTCCATAACTAGAGATCAATCATTGCATTGCTGGATTAGCAAAATAAAACATGATTAAGGAAAAGAGAACTACTTCTAGAAGAATCACAACTATAGAGTATGGCATGTTTTCCTTTGACTGAATATCCATGGTTATATTAAAATGACCACTATCTCCTATCCTCTGTTTTACTCCTTAAAAGTGGGTAGGACACTTTTCAGAAGCTTCTAGATTCCCCCTGACTCTCTTCAGACCTACTACCAAAAGAAAATGAGGTATATGTACACACCCAAATACATACTTGGATTCCACCACCTAGTGCCATGACTTATATACAGATGAGAAAACAGAAGCCAGAGAAGATAAATGCTGTTCGCATAATCTCTTTTGATTCTAGCTTACATGTTTAAGCACAGCCACTATTAATCATGTTTCAATTTTTCAGACTTGACTTTTTTTTCAAAATTCATCAACCAGACTGCCTTCTTCCTTTCTTTATGCAATCTACATTAGCTTCCATATCCCAAATTAAACTTGCCCCTATGCTTGTCTATCATAACTTTCTAATAAAATCCAACCTTAAATGAATCTAACTCTCAGATTTTCTCTGGTAAGTGTTTATGAAATGAGTTTCTTCTCATCTCAGAACATGACATGGCCTCTTTGAAAACAAAATTGAAGCTATCAGAAGAAAATTTCCTTTCCTTATCCTCTGGATTGCATATTTTCCCTATATACTCCTTTGCTTTCCTTCTTGCTATAATAAGGGAGGCATATTTTCAACTACGTAAGATAAATCTCGTCATGTGTGCTGTGAATTCCAACCCTGCCTGATCATATTATCAGGAATACTACAGTTTGAATTGTATC
The DNA here is from genome assembly GCA_019455555.1 of Galemys pyrenaicus. Classification (NCBI taxonomy): domain Eukaryota; kingdom Metazoa; phylum Chordata; class Mammalia; order Eulipotyphla; family Talpidae; genus Galemys; species Galemys pyrenaicus. The sequence continues at coordinate 3,177,231 of JAGFMF010011865.1, read as the reverse complement.
CATATATATATATACATTTATCTTATATATGTTAAAGAGAGAATTTTCATTTCATTTTTAGACTTATCTTTTACTTAATATATAGTTTCTGAACTCTTTGAAGCTCTCATCTCTTCTGACTCTATATTCTCCCTGGGTCATTTTATCCATTCCCATACCTTCAATTACCATATATATGCTAATGATGTTCAAACATATATATCTAACCTAAATTACTATTCTAAGTTCCAGGTGTTTATTTGCTTTCTCAAGATCTTCACAGGGAAGTTTCAAACACACATTAAATGTCAGATGTCAAAGACCAAAATCATAATCTTCCATCTGATCACACTGCCCAAGGTACAATAGTTTTAAAGTTAGTAACCTCTAGAGATGGAACTACCTTATGGTCCAGCAGTCCCACTCCTAGGCATCTACACAAAAACACCAATCCAAAAGACCACCTGTACCCCTATGTTTATTGCAGCACTATTTATAATTGGTAAGGCCTGGAAATAATTCAAATGCCCAAAAGTAGATGACTGGATCAAGAAGATGTGGTACATATACACAATGGAATACGATTCATCAATCAAAAATGATAAACTAGGGTCATTTATAGAAACATGGATGGAGCTAGAGGGAGTTATACTCAGTGAAACAAGTCAAAAGGCAAGAGAAAAATATCGGATGTTTTCACTATTAGGAGGAATGTGAAAGAGCAACAGCTACAACAAAATAAAGAGTAAGCTCAAGGAAATGGGCAATTACAACCAAAAACAAACAACAACAACAAAAAAACTCAACAAGACCAAAAGGTCAAAGATAAACTAAAGGGACTATGGGGGGGGGGCGGAGGATAAACATGGGGATGAGGGTAGAAGGAGCACAAGGGGCTGAGGTGATGGTGCACAGGTGAAATGGTAGTGGGAACTCCCTGGGGAATACAAATGATGCAAAATATAATTCAATAAATCTAATTTTAAAAAATTAAGTTAGTAGCCTCATATGATTGGCAATGATGTCCACTTAAAGAACAAAGTGAGAAGCCAAGGAATGACCCTAGATACCTGATAACTACATCTCCCATGTCTAATTCATAATTAAGCTCAATTAATTTTCAAACATCCCTTGAAACCACTTATATCTATTGCCCCATGCTAATCCAAATCACCATCATAATTTGCTCGAAAGTCTTAATACATCTCTCTGTATTTACTCTAGTCTCATTTTTTTTCCATACTGCAGACAGCCCTTTTTTTCCTGTTTTCCAAATGCAAATCTCATCATGTAACTTCCCTGGTAAAAATTCTTCATGGCTGCATTTGGACCAAGATAAAAATATTTGCTTGGGCCTCAAGGCCCTAAACACTGTGGCACCTGACTACTTCTACTGACATTTTTTATGCATTCTGTACTCTCACCACAGAGGCTATATGTATGCTGCTCCACCTACCTGGAATATTCATCTCTCTTTCTATCTCCTTCAGGCTAGTTAATATAAGCTCACTTTTCACAAGAAACTGAGACACAGGGAGGTTAAATAAATGGCCCAATATCACACAGATGGTAGGTAGGAAGACGCACCATCCCAATCAGGCTGATTTTAGAACCTTTGCTTCTAACTCTTACACTGCCACTAGGCACTTCCCTTCACAGTAGCTAGAACTTAAAACTTGTACATTTATCATATGATTGCTTGAATATCATCTATCACTTACTTATTGTAAGGTCCACAAGAACAGGATTTGATTTTGCTTATGTATTAGCATAATGCCTATTACATAGTAGTAGTATGTAGTATATATAGTAGTAGATGTGTGGTAAGTGAATAAATATAGGATTTTAAGACTGTAAACTACTTATTTTCAAGGATCCTCTCATTTTGAAAAGCTGGTAGACACCTGATTCAAAACAAATTTACCAATTCTGTATAATGATATACTGATATTTCTACATCCATCATCAAAGGATTCTTCTCAATAATATGCTTGAACTATATAATAAAACAAATCTGAATTATCAAAGAAAGGTATGGAAAGGCAAGTTATCTTTCCTGGAACAAACAGTCATAAATTCTCCTTAATGCAAACTATCTTACATGATTTCAAGTAATCAATACATGATTTCAAGACACTAATGAATTATGCAATTCAGTTATTTTGTTTCAAGAAATATTAATATGCATGAAGATTATGAATACTCAAACAATAATTCAATTTATCACGTTCCTTTTCTCTATTTCCAGTACCAAGTGGTAACATGATTTCTCAAACAATGTCCTAAACCATAAATATAGGGTTCACCCTAGATGACTTTCTCTCGTTTATCTTCAACCATCATTTTGCACACACACAAAATCACAAAGATTCCATTCTCTAAATATCTTTGAAGTCCATCTATTCAATATATCATTCTATCCTCACTACCACAACACTAATGCTGGCCACCCCCATTTCTTGACTGAAATAACATCCTGATTGCATTTTGCACCTAACAATAAATCATATCCAGGCTATAATCCATATTGTAGCCAGTATGACTTTTTCAAAAAACAAATATGTACACTGATAGTCCTTCACTGACTTACCACTGCTATATGGAAAATTTTGCAATAACAGCTCACAATTCAATCTGCTCATGGTGTGCTAATGGTCGTATAAGCACTTCACTGTGTGTGAATTTAAATCACTCAGTTCTCATCATAACATTATGACACAGGTACTGATGTTATGTCATTTTGCCAATAAGGAAACTGAGGCACAGAGAAGCTAGATGATTATTCTAAGGTTTCATAGCTTGAAATAATGGAGCCAGATTCAGAATCAGGCAAATGTTGTTCCAAAGCTTGAGCCCTAATATCTATGCTCTATTGTCTTTCTTAAAATAAATGCAAACACTTTAGCATGGTGATTAATAATGTTCATTATCTGAACCTTACCAATACTTTCATTCTCCTCTCCTACTGATAGATCTTGAAAAGTAGTGTCTTTTTCTATCTCTAAGCTTCTGTCAACATAGGTCCCCTGATACCAGTTGTTTTACCAAGCCTAGTCATTGACTACCCTTAGCCATTAAGATTTAGTTCAAGTTGTACTTGCTTCTGTGAGCTTTCAGTACTTCATACAAATAGTATGGTGAACCTCCTTTGTACTCTCTACTGAAACATTAGACAATGAAATTCTTTAAAAAGAACATTAAAAAGCACTCACAATTTAGTGAAGGGAAGAATCTCAAAACGGACAAGTAGGCAGCAACACCATTCTATTTACATAGTCTAAGGATTTATTTTGCTTGTTTCTTTTCTTTTTTCCTTTATAGTCTACAAATTAGTGTGATTGTATATTTGTATTTCTCATTCTGACTTATTTAACTAAGCATAACCCTTCTAGTTCAATCCGTGTTGTGGTTCCAATCCAATATTTCACCTATTTTTATGGCTGAGTAGTACTCCAATATATATCTATATATAAATCTTCCTTAACTATTCATCCATCATTGAGCAACATTTCAGGTTTACACAAAAAAGCACATCATAGACTTTCAGAGAGTTAATGGGAAAATTAATGATTAATGACTAAAAGGGCCTCCAAGGTTTTTTTTTTTTTTTTTTTTTTGGTATTGCACAAAACCTCAGAATATTTGTATAAGCCATTAGTAGACTAGAGTATTGATTGAAATCGCAGAGCTTACATTCCTGGCAGAATGCTTACTATAAAGGTAGCTTAAAGAACACTTTAAAATGTGAAATTTCTTGTATTACCAAATTTGTAGACTAACTTCATACTTCAATTGCAATAAGACCTGACAAATTCCAAGAGATGCAATCACTTAGAAGCATAGAGGTACTTAATCTACACTTGGGAGTGGCAGTCCTCAAAGTAAAGTTCCTCAGGGAAGTAGAACCTAAACTAGCTCATAGATAAGGTGCTTGCCAAGGGGGCAAGTGTAGTTTGGAGAAGGATTTCTTCTTAATGATAACTATTTAAGCAAAAGTTGGAAAGTCAGAAAGCTTAATGAACTCAGGGATCTATAAGTTTTTTTGTTGTTGGTTTTGGGGGGTTTTTGGTTGCAATGTGATATATACATGCACATAATATGTACGTGTGTAATACATACATATACATTTATAATATATACATATGCACATGTTAAGTTTTAACTTCAGAGTTAAGACTTTGGACTTAATCCCAAGGGTGATAAGTGGTTATTGACAGGAGAGCAGTATCTTGGAAACTAAGGGAGCAGAAGATTTCCAGGAAGAAGCATTAAAAATCAAAGAGCTTCACTTGACAAAAAAAAAAGGTGGGAGGTACATGTAGGAAAGAACTGAAATGTGTCTGTTGTACATTGTTTCTGAAATAAGAAACAATTAGTGACCTAGGTAAAGACAGTGATATGCTTGGACTACTTTCATTGGAACTTGGTTGTACAGGTCTTGACTGTACAGAGTGGTTAAAAAAATGTGTCCTTTTGTTTCAAGACAAAGATGTTAAAAATACTACATGAAAAAATACAAAAGAGAAAGGGAGCAGTGAAAGAGATCTCTGAAAAGCAAGACAGATGGGTGTAGAGCAAAGGTGGAGAGATTAAACTTTTTCCTCTGAGATAGGACAAAAGCATGGATGAAAACACAAATGAACATGCATGTAAAAGATGATAAGGTGGATGGATAAGAGGTTCGGCACCCACCAGCTTTTATGTTTTGTGTGAAATAGAAGACAAACTCACCACTTGAGAATAAACATATAGTCCATGACTAGGAGAGTTGGAAAAACCAGAAAGCTTGCAATAGCCACCCATAGGATGTAACAGAGTTAAGGGAAATCTGGAAGAATCTGAGTAACAAGTCAAAAGGTAAGTCTGGAAAGGTAATCAGTACTTATCTTTTTACTTGTTACTCAGACTTATAATGGCTTTAAACCTATATTTATTTGTGGGATTATATAATTAATTTATATTATATTAAAATACAAACTCAATGAGGAAAAAGATCGTATTTAATTTGCTCATCCTTACCTTCCCAGCTCTAAAATGTGAAGAACATTAATCCTTCTCTATATGCACAGAATATAGAAATAGGTAAGTTAACATTAAACTAAAATTTAAGATATAAGAAAGCAGTGGTTTCAAATTGTTCTCTATTGATTCCACAGTGCCTAGCACAGTGCATGACAATAACAGATGCTCAGTATATATTTATCTAAAAGAGAGAAACAGGTAGGAGAGGACACAAAATCTCCTGACTTCAATTCCAGTCACTACCCACTTTCCCACAGTTATTCATACCAGATGTTTAATGCAGTGTGGTTTTATAGTAAGTGTCTATGCATATGCATCATCTCTGTCTTACTCAAGAAAACGTGAAGCTCTAATAGATTATCATGCGCAAACTATATAATACATAGTAGAATCAGAATTCAATTCCAGGTTTTTCTGGCTACAAAATCTGAGCTCTTTTCTATTCCTGGAATAAGAAAAACACTAAATACTAAGGTATTAAGGATAAAATATTTCATATATGAACCATCATAAGTGTATGTGCATTTGAAATTCTCCCTAAACTTTCCCCACTGACAAAGAAAAACAAAACAAACAAAAAACCCATGCACATTCAAAATAATGATGTAAGAGATAAACTCTCATGTTGATTCTCTATGACAACCCAGTGAAGATATTTGTGGGTAGGCATATTTTTTGGTGTGCCTCCCAAAGCATACCATGTATGTACCTGCCAACTTACTCTGACCCTGTATATTATTACCCCCTGCCCTGTAATTCATGATCCCACAGAGACAATGGAAGATATAATCCCAAGTACCTTATGTTCTCAGTATTGCTTCAACATGCCCATAAAAGCAACATGGAATAGGGGAAAGAGCACAGACAATGCAGTCACACAGATCTGGGCAAGATACTTTTAGTTTTATATACCTCAATTTTATATCTATAAAACAAAGGCTGTCACACTTGCCACCACAGGTTGTAGGAAATGATCAAATGGGACAGTATATGTAAAATATCTGGGACATAATGGGCATAAGTAATTGTAATGAGTTTCTTTTTGCTTCTTCCTACTGATGAACTACCTCCTATCAATTCCTTGAAGAAACTCTGAAAAATATTTCAGAGGGAACAAAGCAAACCACTTACCTGCCCCCCCCATTCCTCCAAGTTGTAGCAAAATACAGGAAACATTTCTCTGATTTTCAAAAGTTACACTGAGTAGCTTTCATTACAGATAAGATCTTAGTAAAATAAAAAGAATGTTATAATTGTTCTGCCTCTCCTTTGCTTAATCCTTTTTTATACAATCATTTCTAACATTTGTATTGCCTTTTGTAGCATTAGGCAGAATCAGTACATTTGCTTCCTTTTACAGATAAAGAAACAAGAACCAAGAGGGGTGGAATTTTAGCCCAAGGTCATATGTTTAGCCCAAGGTCATATATATAGATATAGATATATAATATATACAACATATATATATAGCATACATATATGTAACAGATCTCTTAGTCCTTAGTTTATTATTTTCTATGAATAACAATAATAGTAATAATAAATCCATGAAATTAACTTAAATCTTGAACTGTCTAAAATAGTCTGTCAATAAAATTTCTAAAACAAATGGTAAATCCTTTGTGTTCATGCCCTCACTTTATATACCCTCTTACATATATTACCAAAAAAGAAAACTAATGTGCAAATATTCAAAGTAAATACAATGTATAAAAATAATGGTTAGATTTAATTCTTAACTGTGTATTCTTTCAGAAGAAAACAAGCATCAAATGTCAAGATGCTACTTACTTTCAAAGCAAAAACAGTAAATATTAGAATTTTTAATAGCCCTGCTATATATATAACCATAATTTACAAATAAATGAATCATCATATAGACAGGATATGCATGTCCCACAAATTAAATCAAAATACTATAGAAAGATATATTAAGTCATTCATTTTAAAGGAGCTCTTACTATTTATGAGCTTAAGACAAAAGTTATAGCAAAGTGGAAAATTATCATTTACAGAAAAAAAACAGAAAATCTCTTAACCATAAAATGCAACTATCCTTTCCATTTTCAAAGAACAAGGTTTGCTTGTAAGAGTTAAGTTTTTATACGAAATAAAAGCTAACAAGAAAACAACACAAATTAAAAAACAATAGTGTCATTCATACTGATTATCCAGCACCTATAATTTTATTTCCTGCCAAAAAATGCAGTATTCCCCCCAAATTAATGTTATAACAAGTCAAACAAACTACTTTTCTCACAAGAGTATCTCTCATCCCATACACTCCTTCCCCAAATTTAAGTCCCAAACTTACTATAACTGAATAATGTGTCCTGTTATAATCAAGTTCTTCTGCAATACCACTGAATCTCAATGAACAGCTTCCCAGCTTAACAGATTTTAAATGACCTTAGAACTGAAGTCTTTATGTAGGAGGAGCTCTGTTTTATCCTCCAAAAGTACCCACTGTCACGAGAAAACTAGCATTCAAAGTTACAACTGTTAGAAAATTCAGAGGAAACCACAAAGTTTGAGTTGTTTTCCCCCCTCTTAATTAGTTCCTGATATGGCATTGTCTTATGCCAATGTTATTTTACTATGTGACTCACCAAAGTGGGAATTAAAAGATAATCCAAAGGTAAGAACATGATTGCCAGATCTGTTGTTTCCTCAGAATGTACTGTCCCAAGTCTTCACTGTTTTGAGTTTCAAATATCTTTAAGCATGAAGACTAACAAATGGGAAAAGACCAGAAATCTAAATTCTACTCCAGGTTGTCCCTGCTCCAATAAGCTAAGTTACCTTAGGCAAATTCCTTAAACTTTCTGCATCTCAGTTTCAATGAATTTATTGAATGGAACCTCAGAGTTAATCTAATTGAAACCTCAATTCCAAACATTAATCACCTTTGTACTTTCCCCCATGGAATGGTCAGCTTCTCACTTGCAGAATCCTAGATATTGTCTAGGATTCCTCTCATCTTTAAAATCCTTGGAAGTGTAATTGCATGTCAGGTAGTGTAATGTATACTTCTTCTGCATTGAAATTTTGTTAAGTATTTCTTTATATTATAACAGGGTGGTCTCCAGGAAAAGGAAGTTTCCAGATTCCCTGCCCCACCTAAAGAAGGGTAGAGCTGAGCAAGGAGAAGTTGGAGAGGAGATTGGGGAAAGAAGGAAGGAGAACAAGAAAGAGACCTGGAGGAGGCACATGTTGCAGAGAGACACATGAAAAAGCTGCATTTTCTCATTTTCTTGTCCTTGGACTTGTACCAGGGACTTGGGAGGACATAGAAGGACACACTTGAAAAAGACGTGGGTGAGAGACCCATGGGGAGGTTAGTAATGGCAGCCTTTATATTGATTTTGATTTTGTTCTTCTCCTTCCCAACTAGCCTGGGCCCTTCTGACCATTTTTATGTGTCTGCAACAGAAGGTGCCTTAGACTTGTAGCAAGCTTTTGGGCAAGATCAGTGGCCCCATTTTGGGTCAACCCTGTCTGGTTAGGTGTTTACCCATGAGGGGATGGGTAACTTTGGATGTTTTCATGAAAACTATTTTATCTATTCTTTTCTTTCTATTCCTTTTTTGCATACCAATTATATTAGGGTGCCTTTCCATTAAAGTCCTCCATTAAAGTCAACACTAGAGTATGTTTTGTCTTGATGCAGTGGATGGCAGAACCTATTTAGAGCAGGAAGGTTTGAAGAGTCACAGGGTGTCCTTAACCCTGCCCTATAACAATATACTGAGAGCAAAATTATTTTAATTCAGATAAAAGTAAATAAATAAACTCAGCTTCCACCAAATTGTCCCTCATCGTGCAAGATGTTCAGATTTTTTTGTCTACCCTTGATTTATCTCCCATGGCCAAAAACCATAAACCATGCAAAATCATGAGAAAGCAGAATAATTTTGATGTATTCTAAATACATTTTTAAAAGTCAGTTAGATGATGTTAGTGATTTATTCTAAAACAGAGATGGATTGAGAACAGATAAATTCTATATACTATCTAACATGCCAATGGATAAAAAGCAACTTTTTTTGGAACACAGATTCCAAGAGTTGATAACTTTTCTCATATACCAAACATATATTTTACACTAAATATGTGAATAAACAAATAAAAATGAGGGAATTTGGATGAAGAAGGGACCATGGGTACAGTTTTCTTTCCAGTACTAACTTTACGTTTACTCTGAGACTTTTTTTTTCTTTTCTATTCATTTACATAGTCAATGCTTCACTCTAAGTTGAAAACTGAGAAACTGAGAATTGTTTAGGGATTTTTGGCATTTGTTTTTCAGATATCAGCTAGTTTCTGTATTTCACAATCACTTTTGTCAGAAATTATTTACGATGCCTAAGTAAGGAATTTTATAATTAGAATTTCCTGACATGATGATAAGAAAAAAGGAACCCTAGATTCAAAATATATATATTTTTCCTTTTCCTTGATTGCAATTCCAATTAACTCATTAATCTTCTTTAAAAAAAAAAAAAACAAAAATCACAACTCTCCAGGAAGATTTCTTCAAGCTTCCTATTTCCCCCAAATCTTCTGATCCTTGCAAATGTTTCATACAATGTAAACTTACACTTCAGAGAAATAGAAGTTCAATAATATCTTGGAAGAATACAGTGCATTTATTTGTAGACATGCAAACCAAAAGTTAACTATATTTGATAAATATATTTAGAAACAATAACACCATGCCTCAGATATTAAAGTTAATTGCATATAAACTTCTGCCTAACTCTGATAATCAGTAAAATTTGGGTTGAATTGCTTCTTGGAGTGGAGATAAACACACTAAAAAGGTAATTTATTTTGTATACTTAAAGTCCTATTTAGGACAGTCTAGTGACATAGATAAAAGTTGCCAGCAATAGATACAGTGTGCTTATATCTTAGCACACATTCTTCTCTGTCCCAGATACAAGGCATGTTGCAACTCCTAAAGAAAAAATGATTTGGGAGTGCACCTGATTGGTACAGAGAAGGGAAGCAAGACAGATGACTAAAGCAAAGTCACTCCCTAGCTGGAAGCTGATCTACACCAAAATCAAGAGAGGGTATAAAATCACATTTGATGCAGGCCAGGATCAGTGTCACCCAAGAGGCATGGAATGAAGATGTTTATCAAAGTCTCAGGACAGGGGAGTTCTTCAGGATATTGGGATCAATCATTATTCTTGGAGAACTTGGCAAAATGACAGAACAGATTCTGCAAGCCATCAACCAACAGGCCCTAGATGGGAGTAGCAGAAAACAGGCAAAAAGGTTTATGTCTGGGAGCTGATTTCATCAGAGACACAAAGGAAGAATTGAGTGTCCAGATAAGAGCCAAAGTCCAAATAAATAGCCAACAGCAGATAGTAGGGGAAGAGATAAATCTAAATGCTTACAAAGTGTCTCAGGGACCCAAATCAATTTAAAAAGGATAGCACACACTAGGCTCTTTCTAGATGTCTACTTGCTATAACAAAATGTTTCTCATCAGGCCAGGGCCATGTCAGAAATGAAATTTCCTTGCCTGACATCATTAAGCGCAGTTAGGATGTGCTTCAGTTAGACAAGTATTATATGAGTTTCTCTAGCAACAACATATATTTCAAATTACTTACTTTTACCTATTACCCCCTTGAGATAGCTCAGTAGATAATATTTCAGTTTTACCAAAGGATAGGACTTGAGTTTTAATAGGCTGTTAACTTTCTACAAGCCAAAAACTCAGAAGAAAAAAAATCTGATTGGACCTGATGCCTATTCCAGTCCTCTTCTGGCAATGCTCTTCCTCATTCCTCTGTAGCTAAAGTAGTTAACTGGCAGGAATAATTTCTCTTTCATAATGTAAAGTTCTGTAACCCTATTCTCTTGACCATAAAACAGGAAATAGGCATCTCTGAACTGCTGTTGTAATGAACAACAAGGGCATTAGCTCCAATGTGTTATTTCCTTTGTAAGATTAAAGGACATTAAATTTACTTTGTAAAATTAAAGGACATTACACGTGCAAAAGAAGGAAGAAAAGACAACTGTTGACTAACTTACATGTATATAACAGAGTTTTTGTCTAGATTATGCGGATTTGCAAACAGTATTTTAAACATTCAGGCAAATATCAAGCTTCTAAGATTCTTAGGGATTTTTTTAATCAGAAAACTGACTTGAAAAGTTACTCTACAGAGCTCACATGTTACACAAAAAAACAATATCCCATAAAGGACAGACTCTGTGTGACAGAGAGCATCGAGACTACCTGCTTTCCCCAGGTAGTATTCTGAAACCAACAAATTTATGAACTATAAATTCCACTCCAGACTACCACATATTTAAAAACAGGACATCAGAGCTAAAAATATTAGGAAACACATCTCTGGGAAATACGGTTTGTAGCATCGTAATCTAGACACAAGATTAGCAACAAATATGCCTAAACACAAATCCACAGGCTACAGAGATCAGCACCACACACAATGCTTTCTATTCACTCATGTTCAAGGGTTAACAGTGTGTCACACACTATGCCAGATTCACAGGTTACAATGGCCAGTGAGATTCTCTCTCATGTAACTCAAGTTCCAGTTAGAGGGATAGAAACTAGAAGCTATTGAATACTTACAACACCATGAGATAAAAACAGGACAATAAGGTGGAGCCACTGGCAGCTAAGGGAACACAGACAAGAGATCTCATTCTACCTGGGGTGTGATGAAAAGGGTGAGTATCTTTAGACAAAGTTGGCTTTGCAGGGGGCACTTATACTCCTGATAATATCAAGTTGTGGTATAATAACAAGATATATTTGATCATTGTCCCCATTTCCTGGTACAGAGCTCCTAAATCCCTAAGACTTCCTGAGTGATAGTGTCTTTTGTTATTTGTAATTAGTCCCTTTCAACCATACCTGAGTTTATGTTAATGAGGTGACTATTCCTGACTCTCTATATAGTTTCTGGATGAGGGTTGTTTGCCTAAGGAACCAACCACTTGTTTAAAGGTTTTGGAAATTTCAGTCCTATCCACTGACTTAGGGGGACAGGGAGGAGGAAAGAAGGCTGGAAATTGAGCTCAATCACTTAAAGACAAGGTGATTTAATCAATCATACATTAGTGATAAAATTTCCATTAAAACTTATATTCAGGTATAGAGAACCTTCAGGTTGGCGAACATGCTGAGGTAGTGGGAAGGTGGCATAACTGGAAAGAAGGATGCAAACTCCTAGTAACGTCATTCTGCCCCTCCCCCTGTCCATACCTTGCCCTATGCATTTCTTCCATTTGGTGGTCTCTGAGAGGTAGCCTTATGCACATTGTCTGTGATCTCTGTGGACACTGCTTGAATGGAATTCAGCACTTGCGAATGAAGCAATGTGGCTTAGGTCATTGGGTGATGTTTGGTTTTTGTGTTATATGTGGCTGTGTCTGGATTTGTGAACTGTAAAACTGAGAAAGCAAATAGTACAGCATAGCCAAAGAATGGAATAATGGAGATTAATGGGGCTCTAACTGGATACATTATGTCATGGTTGTCTCTAGGCTCTCAAAAATCATATGAGACTTCAGGAATGCACGCCACACAACTGATTAAATATATCACACTACACTAAACTGACTTGTTAATTGTCAACCCTCTCTTGTCCTCTGCTTCCAGTATTCTCCCTGAGTAGTAAAAGGTTAAAGAAGACCTAATTATTGAGAGGAATTCCTAACACTTTTGCAGGTAAAATTCTGGCTATTCCACAATGGGTCCTTCTTTTAGGGTTTTTGGGAGATTAGGAGTATTGCAATTTTAAATGTATCAGTGATGTTTCTTTGGACCAAATTCAGCTCTAGGAGCTGCATGATTGAATGCAAGAGGGTATACCAAAGCATTCGGTTGTTGGAGGAGTCAATCCCAAGGCTCCATCTGGCATAGTGGCAAGTCTGTGGAGGTGGGTACCAACTAGCACAGGAGCAGGGGGAATGGCACCTCTCTGTTGTTTATGTCCATAGCACTTCCCATAGACCTCTGGTCCATCCATGTCTCCTGTTCCCTCGCATTTCCTTTGAACATTGCTGTCATCATCACTGCATCATTTCTGACTGTGGTCACTGCATCCCTTTCTGCTTGAGCTACAGTTGCTTTTGTTTTTTCATTTCTTAACTATTTAGCTCTTCCATTCTCTGAAGTCTCGTCACATCCTGCCTCATTAGCATGACCTAGTGCTCATGGTAAGCAGCCTCCATCTCTAGCTTCTCATGAGTTTCCTGATGTCGCAATCAATGTGCTGCTATTTCTCCATCTCAGTGAGTGCTTTCCAGAATATGGCTACTGCTACTCAGAGAAGCCAGGCTGTGCAAATCTAGGTGGCTGCTCTCATTCCTTATGAATTTTCTGGTTCTTATGCTAGCGTCACTGGAAGTCCCTCTTCATCATTTAACTGGTCCATGGGTGCAGAATCACAGGCCTTAGAAATATGATAGCAGGAAAGAAGCTTCACTCATCTGTCCTGAGCTTACCAAGCAGATGGTTTCCCTGAGAATTCAACAATGCCTTTTTCTGAGAGCCTTCATAGAGCATCCACAATGACTGTCCCTCTCCACCTGACCAAACTCAGAAAAGGCTTCCTCCTTCAGGAAGTTATTGGATACATACTCAGGAGGGTTTCCAATTTTGAAGGATACACTACGGCATAGAAAGTATATATGCAGCTGTTTTCCACAGAGTGGCATGTTGTCCAACTCCACTAGGGTTTGTGTTTTCAAGTGGATAAAGCCAAAGCCCTTATCCTTATGAATGAAGACTTCACCTAACTTTCCATATTTTTCTGAAATAGTTTCCTTCATCTCTTTAGTGATATAAGCAGGAAGATAGCCCACAAAGAGCCACCTACATTAGGTGAGAGTCTTTCCTCTTGGTTTCCTAAAATTCTTCAGGTCAGCAATCAAGCCTGTATTTTGGCTACTGGCTTGTTGTCTACTTGCAGGTATTAGTGGTGGTGGTGGCTGATTTTAGAAATGTTGCTGGAGGTGATGTTGATGATGCTTCTAGAGGATGATTTTTGCCTCTCCAAATGCTCTGCATTTTTTCACCCTTCCATGAACTGTTCTGTCCTCAGAGTAACAGTGATGCTACATAGTCTTTACCATCTCAGGAAAAAGATGACGGAATGTCTGAATTTATAACTGGTGGGTTAGAAGTACTGGGACTTTCAACTCATATCTGAACGGGGGTCAGTCTTGTGGGACAAAGTCTTTAATCTGTGAGTTCTTTATTAACTACTGATAGTAAAATTGTAGGCTACCCAGTTGGTATCAGAGAAACTGAGATGAGATAACTGATATCAGAAAACACCCTAGTCAAGTTAATCATTTCTTTATATGCCATATTTTGCCCACCTATTTGGAAAAGCCTAAGTCTTTCATGAAGTTTATCAAAGGTACCTGACAAACTGTGGCAGAGACTGCTAATTGTTTGCCCAATACCTGTCCTCCTATCTACCCCTTGGTAATAGAAATTCACATTTTAGCTCTGTATGTGACTTCCCAACTAGATATTATATATTTTTCACACCCTTTTGAAGTTTGGTATGAACATATATAACTTAGAAAATGATATTCAAGCAGAAGTAACATGTGAAAATTCTGGATCATTCTTTGACAAGAAAATCTCCTTTCCTCTTCTTTCTCACTCCTCGCCTCACCAGTACGCTGTAGTACAGACATGATGATAATGAGAGCCATATCTGACCACAAGACAAGCTAGACATCTTTGGAGATGGCAAAGCAACAATACAGACTCTGGATCTTGGATGATTTTTCTGTGGCAATGCTGTTAATCTACCTTTATAAATCTGTTGCTTGTAACATAATATTTTGAGGTCTCTTAGTTTAGGAACTTTGTGTCCTAATGATACAGAAATCAATCTTAGTTAAAGTATAATCGAAATTACCTAATGTGTTATTCTTCCCAAAGGCATTGGCATATGGAATTAAAAAATCAAAGCATGTATAAAGTCCAAAGGAAAAACATGCTAATGGTATTTTAGGCTTAGTGACAGGCCATAGTTTTTTGGGTTTGGTTTTACCTTCCTTTAATCTGAGCATAGCAGCAATGGCTTACTCTGTCAGTCCTTTAAGTTAAGCCCACTCACATGTCTGTTTCCTTCCTTAGTATATGATTTCCTCAAGAGTGCAAGTGTGCCTTACTTCCTGCTACACTATAGCAGATGATCAATAAATATTTACTGAATGCTTCTAGTGAAGGTAACCAAAACAGACATACTTCTTCCCTTGCTTTTTTTCAAATTCCCCCCATAATATTTACTCTAAAAATGCAAATAAGTAAATGACTAAAATAATAACAACAGAATAACCTGATATTGTTGGTTTATACTGCTTTTCAGACAGTATCCTCAGTGATTACTCATGTTCTTTAATCCACATAAAAACATGATATAGATACAACCTGGACACTCCTATTTTATAGAAAAAATAACTGAGACTCAAATAAGCTGAATAATTTCCTCAAGGTCTCACATTTAGGAAATAGTTAAAATAAAGGTTTGAACCTGGGATTGCTTAACATTAAAATGTAAACAATCTGACACAGTATCGCCCAGAAATGGTGTGGCAATGTATAAGGTGATAGGTGGGAAAAGCCCGGGTTTAAGAATTACTTACAGATAATTAAGTCAATGTAAATTACATGTTGAAAGTTTCCAAATCAATACAAAGTAATTATGCAAATAAGAAGCTACTATTTTTCTGGTTAGTAAGTACCTTTACTTTGAAGATGTATACATGGGAAAATTTTTAAATCTGATCTGAACCTTGGCACACTTATCAAAAACTGAGGAAAACTGCCCTTGGAATGACCATAAGAGACAATTACGTAAACATGCTTAAGGAGACAATGGAAGAAAACAGCATAGACACAAAATAGACCTTACAAAATCAGATTTGAATATAGTATATTATCTGCTATCAATGTAACTGATTTATCAAATATAGGTAATCAATTATATTTCTAAACTTGCTATTGTAAGACTATTCAAACATATATAAAGAGAAATGATGAAATGAAATCTCAGATACCCATTATGTAGATTCAATAATTATTAGGATAAAATATTTAGTAATTGTGTCATGAAAATTGATATTATTACTTTCAAAGATCAGAAAGTATCGTGTTCACAGAATGTTAAAATGGTAAGACTGAAACAAATAGCGAAATTTCAATATAGCACAGTTTACAGACAAAGAAACCAAGGCCCTGAAAGGAGAGATGATCAAATCAAGACCTTTTAGTTAATTAGTAACAGAGCCTATAAAAATCAATTTCTAATATAGTCAAACAAAAAGAATTCAGAAAAGCAATAAAAAAGTTTACTGTAACATTTGTGATTTTTCATGATTTGTCACTTGATAATGCTGAGACAGGGACAACCATGTACTAAATTTGTTAATGAGTTATTTACTAACAGGAAACCACAGTATACATGTGTATGTCTTTGGATTAAGTCTTAATAAAATTAGGAAATTAAGCGACAGCTGGAGTCCCAGCAGAAAACCCCTAGAAGTCAGGGTAAAGCACCATTTCAAGAAAAATAATATCAACAATACAAATTGATTTTCTCAAGTTGTCTTTCTATTACTGGTGTGTGATTTTTAAAATGCTTAACAGAAATCCCTCAAGTTCCACTATTGATACAAAAGAGACCCTTGCTTTAGCAAAAAATGAGTCAGGGGATCTCAGGATACAACATCCCCAGACAGTAAATGACAATGAACCAGATTCTCTCCCTGGTTTATCAGTTCCATATGCTAGAATGTGTTACGGAATCTCAGACACACGAAAAATGAAATAAAAGATTGTAAGGAAGTCAGTATAGCAACACAGCTATGATTTCCACTTCTTTTTAGACTAGTAAACCTAAATTAGAGGAATGAAGTAATAGAGTTTATCCTACAAATCTTTGAAGTAAAATTGATCACACATGTAAGCCTTATTTGTGACATTGGTTATTTATAAATGATATATATCATTTGTGACTTTACTATGACAGCACTATTTTTTCCATGAATGACATCAATGATGAGTTGCCCAAATTCAAGTCTTCAGAAACCTTTACAACGTCCTTATTCATGCCCACAATCAAGTATGCACTACACACTGGTACAGATGGGTGATACAACATCTGCTTCTTGGAAGTATAAAGAAACCAAGGTAATGAAGGATTGGTATAGGGCAGTATGAATTCAAGGGCTAAGCTATTGAGAATGGGCTCTAAACACATTCAGAAGAAGCAAAAAGGGAAAGAACATACTATTTTCCTGAGTTCCAGATCATTATATGAAATTGCTTACTAGAAATGTTCACCTAATGTCTCACAGGGAAGTCAAACTGAACATGTCTGAATCTGAATTGAACATCTTCCTCTTGCACCCACAACTGAACCTCTATGTTCCAAATTTCAGATAATGGTATTGCTATTTAATTGCATAACTCAACAAAATATTCCATTCCTCTCCATTTCATTCATCACAATTAATTCAACTCCAGGCTTTATCAATATTAATTCTTAATTACCTCTTGAATTACCTCTCTATTCCCAACACCATGGACCTTATAAGTACATCAGTATCTTCATGATGCCCTTAAATTGAGGTTTTGTTATTATGCTTCCCATCCTCCAACTCATTTTCCACTTTGGAGCCGCAAGGTCAAAATACAAATTGCACTGGATTAGTCTTCCACTTATAACATATTCTACTATTCTTCACTTTCTACAAGACAAGGTTCATGACATACAATTCACTTCATAGTTTAGATTACTAATCTTTACTTGGATTCCTTCATTTCTCAATAAAGTCACACCAAACACTTTGAATTTCACCAAATATCCACTGAAACACTTATGCATCACTGTCTCTGAATTGGAAGTGCCCTCAAAATATAGTAAGGTAAACATGTCAGTAAGAATTCCAGTTAGAGCATACTATAAATAATATAAGGAGAAGATAAGGAAATTTTCCTATTTAACATTCAAAACTCTATTCAGACATCATTTCCTTGCTGAAACTTACAGTCTGGGATTCTATAGACCCGTATAGAAAAATGCTTCCAGCTATCATAGTGTATCATTATTGTCTCCACCACTCTACCTTCCTGGACTGAAATATAAGTTTCTTGAGGGAAAAACATATGTTTTAATTGATTTTTGAGTTGTTGGAGTCTAGTACACAGTGTATATTTAGTGGAATCAGAGAGAATGGCTTAGAGGGAGGAAAATTATGAGTTGTCTGAGAAGCAGAACTTGATATAGGGCTAGCAAACATGGTTTTCATTTAGGACAAGTTAACTTAATTTTGTATAAATTTGGGATATTTACCTATTGTTTCATTTACTCTATTGGTGATATTGGCCTTTCTCATTACCTTGAATTTTTAAACTGTCACACCGCTTGAAAAATTCATTTGTTATGTCACTCAAATATTTAATGACACAGACTCTCGAATTCCAAGCTACAGAGATGCTGTTTACTATGGACACCTAAGAAAAGAATTCAAATGAATGAAGAACATTCATTTTTATTAGATATGGTGGAGTTTTGTTATGGTCAGCACATGACATATTTAGTTTCTTAACTTTCACTTATGATGTTTAAATTTTTTTGGAGGGCCTAAAAGGTGGCTTTGTTGAGTACACTGCTGAGGGATGTTACATCCCAGCATTTATAATATTTAATAGGAAACAAATTCCCATGATACCAATCATTTGTTTATAGTTCCATGCATAGTAGAATAGTATCTTCCTTCTTTCCCTTATTCTTTATTCTAGAACAGTCACAAAAGAAAAAGGTCATCTCTAATGTCATAGAATATCTTCTGTGGGGTCTTCACTGGTGGCACAAGTCTCAGACTATGAAGCTATCTTCAGGCACTGTCACACGAGTTCGATCCCTGGCCAGGGAGCTGATCCACATGGCGAAGCAGACCTCTCCTGCCTTGCCTGCTGCTCCCCTCAGCAGTGTACTTCAGTCAATCTGCCTGATCTGCTCCCCACCGGGTCTCCGGCAAATTCTCTCTTCCCTGCACCTCTGGCCCGCACCCAAGTTCTTCTAGGCATAAATAAATCAATCTTTTTTTTTTTAAAGAAAACTTCTACGCTACACTTCCTATGTCCCTTTTTAAAGAATATGCTCTTCTAAATCATCTCTCACTTTAGTATGAGTGCAAATGGATCAACAGAGTCTTAGGACCTAACAAACTTGCACATGTACCACCTCACCAGAGAATAACATCAAAAACGGAGAAAGATTTAGTGACTTTGTTGTCACTAAGCCACCTTTGAGTGTGTTGTAAAGCACTCCAGGCTGTG
This sequence comes from Galemys pyrenaicus, assembly GCA_019455555.1. NCBI lineage: Eukaryota > Metazoa > Chordata > Mammalia > Eulipotyphla > Talpidae > Galemys > Galemys pyrenaicus. The sequence continues at coordinate 3,157,859 of JAGFMF010011865.1, read as the reverse complement.
AGTTATGGGACCTGAGGTTTGGCTTGATGCTACCACTGTTACATTGTTACATTGGATTTAAACTTCCTGTTCTCAGTATACTAATTTCCTCAAAAGTAACATAAGTCTAATTACCCTCAAAGTCATATTCAAGTCTAGTTATTCTCCAACAGTTTTGTTTTGTTACTTATTTTATACAATTTCATGATAAATTAAAAAAAAAAACTTACCTTTCCAAATAGATCCAGTCACTTTGTGTGAATTGTCTCTAGAAGGCCTATATAATGAGAATAAAATAGGTTAAAAATGAACTCATAAGATGTTGTTAACATCCTAATATCTATCAAAAGGCAATCATTCAAGTCATAGTTTTCCTTCACAAATGTTTAAGGTAACAGAAGTTGTGTGGACTAGCATAGTTCACAGTATTTTCCCTCCTTCAAAGAGAAATAAGTAATATTAATGCTAATCATCACCAATGAAATAATTATTACATAGTAAAGAAACAAACAGATATTATTCAGACTGTCATAATAATTTTGTTTGGTGATGAGAGGAAACTAGTAAAGTTTATACATTGCTTACTGAAGATTTTTTTAAAATATCACTTAACCAACAATCTAAATATAAATCATGCCATTACACTCCAATATTGTATAAATACAACATGATTCCAAAAGAGCCTATGAATAAAAAGTAGCACTACAGAAGAAACCTTAGTGTTGTTAGGTCTTGCTGCTATGCTCAAAACATCATACAGATGAGACTTTATCGTATTTATAAACCTCTCTAGAGAAAAGATTCCACAACTTTCCACAAGAATTAATTCCAGTGTTTCACAATCAAGATTCTTCCTTACGTCTAGACCTCCCATGGCCTCTCAAGTCTATTTAATCATCTAAGAATAAAGTGATTACTTATTGACTACCCTCTGCATCTGAGTCATTGGTAATTTTAGACAATTATCAAAGTATCCCTTTGGTTTCTCTTCTTAGCTAAGGAATGCTATTCCTTCAATATCCTCAAAGCATATCTCATACCCTGTGATCTATTTTCAGTTACCAGGAGTCTGGTAAGGTGTGCCTAGATTTGAGTTTCCCCTTAAATATATTAATTTTCATGGAGTCAATAGAAACTGCAGCTTCCCTATTATTTTATGACAGAATAATATGCAATATTGCTCAGATTATAATATAGGTGCTTCACAAAAGTGTTTTAAAAAGTACAAATAAAAAAAGTTATAAGTTCTGGCTCCAATTCACAAAATAAGGGCAATGAAATTTTAGCTTTGTGGTATCCTGTCCTGAGGCCAAGAAATTATTCAAGTGGTATTTCTCAGGAAATAAATGTTTAGACTCCTGGGAAGGAAGCCAAAAAAACTGGAGTGGATGATACAGTTCTTGGCTCCCCAATACTTATGTCACCAGAGAAATATTTTGGCTGAGCACTAGATACTTGTCCTCATTTCCAGACACTTACTGATGTCAAGTTAGATTCTTTGAAGAATTACACAGTACACCTCAAAGTGTGTTTTTATTCTAATTTCCATGTTATTTATTTGAAATTTGAACTTTTGAATAGAAGGTATTATCAAAATAAAAGCTGTCTTCCCATAAATTACACTATAGCATGAAAACCAATGTTTCTCTAAGACTTCTATCTTCTACTGCTGAATCAGACTTTTATCAAGAGAAGGAAATGGTGCCCTCTGTATTTACCGAGACATGGTTTAGAATTGGCATCAATCTTACATATAAGCAGACTAGATTTCACCTTTATAGTGATATTTGAAGGGTTCTAAAAGATCAGTCTGACTCAGTAACTGACTTGTTCCTTTTGAGTTCTCAAATATCTCCTCAATAATGCGTATAGTGTGGCCACCCTGTTTTAGAACTGCAACTTGTACCAGTTCCTCCCCATTCTTCACACACAGACAACATACTTACTATTTCTACATTTTTCAAAGAATGTGTTTTCTTCTACATCATTTAGTTAGTTTATTAGCAAGTTAATTTGTCAGTTATTTTGTCATTAATTGCCTATCTTGATAGAACAGGTATTTTTGTCTATTGTCCACTTATGATAGTCAAGCCCCTACAACAGTATCTAATACACATTAAGTGCTTGAAATATGTTTTAAATGAATGATTCAGTTGAATAAATCCTCTAAAAATATCTAGTAGATAATTTTGGGACTAAGACATGTTCAATTTTGATATACTAGTGAAGGCATCAATTATCAGTAAAACCATTCAGTTGAAAACAGAAATAGTAAGTATAATGGAGACAAACATGGGCTGATTTGTGAAGCTGAAGGAGAGAAGTGGACTGAAAAGCTGAAGAGAATACAAAAACATTCAGGAAAATATCAAGAGGCCGTGTCTCAACATATTTAGGCAGTATCTCACCATAATCAGGAAGGATCTCCCATGAACCTCAGCTTTAATCAGGTAGGACAGGTAGATGTCACTCCATATAAATCTCACTCCTTTTATTATTCCTGCTCCTACATATTAAGACCCTGAACTTTATTTATTTTTAATTTTTTATTGAGTAAACTTTTTTCCCCTCACATTGTTGTTTATTTTTGCACAATATTTGAAAAGCCTGAAATTTCAATACCTGTTTTCTCCTAAGGCATTACATCTCCCTGGTTTCATTAAATTCTATAGTGCATTTATTAACATTTTAGAAATAGTATTCTGTTACTTTAACAAAATTAACAAAATAGAAATTAAGCAGTATTATACTTGCCTGACTTCTCACGTTGTTGTAAGCCTTCACAATTCTCAGAAAATGAGTTCTCAAACAGAACAGAGAAGATGCAGCATGGTTTCCTTTGTGCCTTCTACTTTCATTTATTATCTCTGAAAGAGTTCCTTTACAAGGAAAGTTGACTAAAACAAGAGCAAAGGAAATGCTGACACCACTTGGACTATACAAGATATTTGGAAGTGGGACGTAATATTTACATTTCCCTTTATCTCGCCTTCAAAAACTCCTGTAACATTTACAACATAAATAAATATAAATTATACAACGGAGTGTCATGATTAGCAACTATCTTAAGGCATAAAACATCTAGGGTGAAGTTTACCATTACTATACAAGATATGAATTCATAAATCAATGTTTTCTTGTTAACTTGAACTTGGTAGGTCAGTGTTTGGGCAGTTCTAATTAGATATTCATGGGTTTTGGATTTGTATTGGTTTGTATTTAACTCAGTAATTCATACTAATGTGGCTGATGAAGAATGCTATTGATTTCTTATTCCTTTGTGCTTATATTAGTAATATTTTCAATATTTTTTGCAAGATCTTTTAGGCATTTTGTGTGGGTTACTTAATTTAAAACATGATAATGTGGGGCCTCCCTGGTGGCGCAAGGGGTTGAGCACTGCACTGTGGAGCTGACCCACATGGCAAAGCAGATTCCTCCTGCCTCGCCTGCTACTCCCCTTAGCAGTGTATTTCAGTCCATCTGCCTGTTCTGCTCCCCACTCTGTCTCCAGTGAGTCCTCTCACCTCCCCACTTCCAGCATCTGGCCTGTACCCTAGCTCTTGTATGCATAAATGACTACAATCTTTAAAATAATTTTTAAAAAACATGATAATGTGATTGAGAAATCTAACTGGGAATTGCAGTACCTTCCACCACGGTAAAATTAAACTAATAAATGTTTCTGTGCACTCCCCTACTCTTTAACTCCAGGATGAATATTATATGACATCCCATGTGACCTTCTGTTGCCAAACAAATGACAACATTGCTTATTTGATTGTGTATAATTATATGTGTATTTAATGTTATTATAAAACTATATTTTATATAAGACATGCATACAATGTCATTACATATAAAATAATAAAACAGATTCATTAAATAGACATTATTACATGTAAACTCATTCCAGTGCCATCTAAAACAATCTTATGATATATTTTTCTTAATTTGTGATATCACAGCACCAGCCTGAAAGATCAGAAAATGAATTTCTGAATTGTGATTTTCCAAAAAGTAAAGACTAAAATAATAATTGCTTTCTGGATAACTTAAACAGTCATAAGTAGATTAAATGATATTAAATGATTCTACTAGTTGACTAAGATTACAAAGCTCATATACTATTTATTTAGAAATTTACTAAGTTCCAAGTAATGACAGGTAGCTCTGAATCACATTATTTTCATGACAATGAATCTAAAAGACAAGCAAGGTCTATTAAACCAAACAAACACATGTTTAAGAAAACATGATGTAGTAGGTTTTGAAGTCAGACAGGTTTGGATTTGAATCCTTATTTGGCAATTTTTGTGTTCTATTTGGAAGGTGACTTAATTCTCTGAACCTCAGTTTCTTGATATGTTAAATAGAGGTAATATCACCGCCCTCATAAAAATATTTTTAAGTAAAATATGGCATTCGGTAAGTCCAGAATATCCAAATATCAATAATCACTTCAAATAAATGAAACTATATGCAAATGGGAAATTTTGGAGTTCTATGTTCCATGGTAATAATACCTTCTGGGAGATCTTTCATGAGTCAAGCTAATATAGTGGCTAATACGTTCAACAATTAATTCAACACTCATTCAACACTGAGTACCTACTTTATGCTCAGCATGGTACTGCACCATGGATCAGGATAAACAACTATATTACAAACATGTAGTGGTTCAAATGCAACAAAGTCTTAATTCTCATTTATATAACAATCCAAAGTGGGTTTTCAGGTCATCAGGTAGCTTTTCTTTCAACATGTGATCTCCAGTGTTCCTTTGGTTGCCACCATTCCTTCTCATGGAGAGATAAATAAAGTTTGGAAGTACATGTGGAGGCTCTATGGGAAAGTCCTGAAATTGATACACATAACATGCACCCATTCCATGACAGAGAACTTAATCAGATGGCCTAACCTAACTGTAAGGGAAGTTGGGAATTTTAGTCCATGTACAGGAAAAAGAGGAGAACAGAGACTGGTAAGTATTTATCAGTCTGCAATTGACTTTTGAAAAGACATTAAAAAATCAACAATGTCCATATGCATTGGAAACCAGAGTTTATACAAAAACTGGGGGAACATATTCACACTCCTGTTATTAGAGAAAAGTTTTACAACATAGATCATTGTAACTGCATACATAACTTCCAATATTATTAGTCTCATACTTAATGACTCACTTATTCTCTTATTCTCTTTTTTTAGCTTTTCCAATCCTTTTTTTTAAAATTTATATATATTTGACATCAATTGCAATCCCCATATATTCCCCATCACCATATCACCAGTGCATCATCACCTCAGTCCTCCGTGCTCCCATCTGCCCTCAACCCTCCCCTTCCCCTCTCCCCACCAAGTGTCCCCAATTTGTCCTTGTCTTTTCATTTTTGGGTTTTGTGTCTTTATTGTTATTATTATTGTTGTTGTTGTTCTTATTCCTTTCCTTGATC
>JAGFMF010011865.1:3140826-3152296 GCA_019455555.1 Galemys pyrenaicus | reverse complement strand
CGAGGCAGACCTCTCCTGCTGTGCCCGCTGCTCCCCTCAGCAGTGTACTTCTGTTGATCTGCCTGTTCTGCTCCCCGCTCTCTGTGGTGAATCCTCTCATTCCCCCACACACCTCTGGCCTATACCCCAGTGCTTGTATGCATAAATAAATAAATCTTTAAAAAAAATCCAAGGAGAGTTTCCTGAAATAGATAAAATCATCTTTTCCTGAATGCAGTGGTCAAGCAGATATCTCCTGTGAGAGAATATCTTATGTAATTTGTATTGATTAAGTCTTCATACCACAGACTGGAATTATAGCTCTCAGTAAAGTTTGCAAACCAGTCTCTGGTCCTCTGTGAGTGTACGTGTGTGTATGTGTATGCGTGTCTGTGTAAATTTAGATATTATTCATTCTTCTCATACACACATGCATCATCCTTTATTTTTACTATCCTAGTGAAACTATTAATATGTTCAACAACTCTCATAATCAGAGAAATGCAAATTAAAACCACAATGAGGTACCACCTTACACCGGTAAGAATGGCATATATAAAAAAACAACAACAACAATAAATGCTGGCGAGGTTGTGGAGAAAAAGAACTCTACTACACTGCTGGTGGGAATGCAAGTTAATCCAACCAATATGGAAGACCGTATGGAGGTTCCTCGGCTTACTAGAGATGGAACTACCATATGATCCAGCAATCCCACTCATAGGAATATACCCAAAGGACATAAAAACACAGATCCAAGAGTACCTGTACCCCCATGTTTATTGCAGCACTATTTAAAATTGGTAAGACCTGGAAACAGCCCAAATGCCCAAAAGTAGAGGACTGGATCAAGAAAATGTGGTACATATATACAATGGAATACTACTCAGCAATCAAGAATAAGAAACTAGGGACATGTATAGAAACATGGATGGAACTAGAAGGAATTATACTCAGTGAAACAAGTCAGAAGGCAAAAGAAAAATATTGGATGGCCTCGCTTTTAGGAGGAATGTGAAAAAAAAAAACAACAATCAAAACAAAAAATAAAAAGGAAGAAAACAAAACAAACAACAAACAAAAAAAAAAGAGAGAAAACTAAAGGAAATGGGCAATCATAACCAAAAACAACCAAACAATCAAATAAAAACTCAACAAGATCAAAGATTAAAGATAAACCCAAAGGACCATGGGGGTGGGTGGAGGGAGGGGCGGGCAAAGACGGTGATGAGGTGTAAAAAGCACAAGGGACTGAGGTGATGGTGCACAGGTGAAAATGGTGGTGGGAACCCACTGGGGAATACAAACAATGTCAAATACAATTAAATATAATAAAGGGGAAAAAAACATTGAACATGGAAAAAACCTCATAAGACTGGTGTGGCTGGAAGAAATGAGGTTCAGAAGGGAATAGTGTAGAAGTTGGAAATCATGGAAGTAGGGACACAAAGAACACTTTCACATGTTGTAGCAAATAGCTAAAAAGCTAGCAAAAGACAAGGCCATAAAGAAAGGGATACCAGGCAAGTAGGAAAGGGAAGATAGTAAAGAAAGTACAAAAGCAGAGATGACAAGAGAAACTAAACAAGGATAATACTTTGAATAAGTTTGTCCACTTCACAAATTTGATTAGGTTTAATTCCAGATCTACTTCCCTTTGTTTTTCTTAAATATTCTTCTTTCAGTTTTATCTTTCATTTCATAATCTCCATTCTCTGATCGCTAATCCAGACAGAGCAGACTGCAAAACAAAGAATTGAGTTAACATATTGGAAGATAAAGAATAATTATGAAATTTCTAGAAGAAAGTATACAAGAGAAAGCCAAGTTATAAGCAAGAAAATATTAAGTATAGGCAAATAGGTATAGTGGCTCTTTTTCTCATCCCAAGTAACATTCTGCACCAGATTTACATTAGACAATCTTTACACTGGAAAAAGGATAGGTCAGAAAGAGGACATTAAAACAAAAAACATCTGTAAAACTGAGTTATAAGCCCTTCCAAATGCACAGTACAAATAAATGAAATAGAAGAAATTTACAATGGAATTTTCAAAAGAAGGAACTTGCTCTAAATTAAAGGGGGAGAAAACACCCATACTTTAAAATTTCTGAGCTCTGAGAATATCATAAATCTATCACTTCACATAAATATTTTCAAAATTATCAACCTTTTACAGCTTAAAAATTTCTTATCCTCCTTTCCCAGGAGTATATGATAAGACATCTTTGCTTACATGTCGTGGCCTGATCACCTCTAATGAAAATAATTAGTTATCAACATCTTCACTACCCTTCTTAAATCATAGAACATACTATATTATTCTTGGAAGGCACTGATCATGACCATCATTAGGGAAATGTTCTCAAGAACCCAGTCTTCTTGGATGTTGTTCGTTAGTGCATGGCCAATTGTGTATGCGGCTCTATGTCACATTGGCTTATTTTCACTCTTTGTTCACTCTGTTCATTATTTTTTCCTCCAGGGGATTTATTTTTAGCATTTATTGAAATAAGAGTTCAGTGGAATTGAATACAATAAATAAAAACAGCTTTGTCAGAAAAACAAAGAAATTCAAGGAAGAAAACACTTGATTTAGCTTGATTGGGTCTAGTATATAACAAATGCCTGACTTTTAGGGAAAGAAAAACATCTTCTCTAGTTAACCCTTGCAAGTCCTTACGTGTCAATCTACAGGTTGATTATTCTCATTTGAGTTTTAAGTTATTTCATATAGCGCTGATAAGTGAGTACACAAATCCTTTGAGAACACGGATATTCCTGAGAGTTTTAATACAAATTTGTTCAGATAACACCATGTTAGACTGCCAGGGTACAGCACAGAGAACAAATAATTTCTGATTATCTTTAGGTCAAAGGACATATTTTGCTGTCATGTTCATCTGGACTTGTGCTATTATTTTCACTCCAGTTTTTTTTTTCTGTAATATTTTCCCGTCCCCTCATGCCCATACCCAGTCTGTCCCCCTCGACCCTCCCTCCCACCCGTTCCCATTCCCTCTGGTAACCATTATCTTTTTTTTTTTTTGCCAAGTTATGTGTTATTCCTTCTATCATTTTTGTATAATTGTTTTTTGGTATTTATATTCCACAGACGAGTGACACCATCTGAAATCTATCTTTCACTTCTTGACTGACTTCATAAAGCATAATCACTTTGCTGTCTATTCATTTTATACCAAATGCTACCATTTCATCTTCACAGCTGAGTAAATTTCCCATAGTTTCTCCATCCATTCATCTATTGAAAGGCAAATATGTTGGTTCAGTAGTTTGGCGATTGTAAACAGAGCTGCTTTGTACATAGTTGTCAAAAAATTTTATATTGGAGCTTTCATGTTATTATAAGTACCTGATAGGGGTATTGTTGTGTCATGTGGAATTTACATTTTTATTTCTTGAGAAATCTCCATATTATTTTTCACAGGAGACACACCATTCTTTTGTATATGGATCATACTCACAGGGGTGAGGTGATATCTCAGTGTGCTTTTTAATTTGTATTTCTCATTAATAGTGATGTTGAACATTTTTTCATGTCTGTAGGCCCTTTGAATGTCTTCTTTAGGGAAGTGTCTATTGAGCTCCTTTGCCCATTTTTAATTGGGTCATTTGTTCCTTTGTTGTTGGATTGTGTAATTTGGAAATTTTGGAGATTAACCCTTTGTTAGATGTATGATGTGAAAATATCTTTTCCCATACTGTGGTTTGTATTTTTCTTTTTGTGATAGTTTCTATTGAGGTACAAAAGCTTTTAAATTTGATGTAATCCCCCTCGTTTATTTTCGCTTTTGTTTTCCTATGGAGTTGGGTTCAGTCACCAAATACATCTTCGTGGTAGAAGTCCTGTAGTGAGTCCCCTTTTAAACCTAGATTATATTTAACAAATTGCTACAATTTAAGCTCCTTCACTGTAATTTTCTTCTCTGACCTTAGTTTAAGCAGATTTTTCTCAAAATAACATGTCTTGTCATACTATCAAGTCGAGGGTGTTATTTCTACCACATTCAATTTTCCTCTGGATGAAGTGATGGGACCAGGGTCTTCTTAATTTCATGCTACTTTCAGAATCTCACTTGTAGTTGCCTGTGGAAACCTTGATTTAAGCCATCTTCCTCTAATCACACCTTCTCTGACTGTGGAACTACTAACCCCTGCTACTATTTCTCATTCAGTAAAAATTTTTTACTGTAGGTATTTAATATGTTTAACATATTTTTTGAATGTATTCTTTTCCACTCCAAGTGCTGACCTCCTAGGTTATTTCAAAACTATATAAATGACCTACAAAATCATTCTTTAATTTCAGTACCTTAATCTCTGTATCCTGTGACTTCTACTCCATTTCAGCCACACACTTCCATAGCAACATGCTGATCCTTGCAGTCATTCAGGACTAATTACCTCTGAAATAAATTTGGTCACTATACCATTTGACAGTATTTTCAGAATTGTACCTTTACTAATCTCAAGACATCAATTCTTGAACCACCAATTCATAGACCCATCTATTTCATCCAAATAAATTTTCCTTCGTTTTTGCTTCTCTTACTTATCAAATTTAGATTTCATAGTCAATTACACAATCCTGTGTTGCCAGTAATCTCAGTAACTGAACATGTGTGGTATACTGTTCTAAAACACTATTTAATCAGATGCCAATTGTGCTGTTAAAATATTATTTATTATTACTGTTTTTGGTCTTCTTGCTAAATCAAGCACTGAAAAAAATATGTTAAACATATTAAATACCTACAAGAGTAAGCTTGTTAGTTTTTCTATCCTCAATAAATTTTGTGTTGTATACATGAAGGCTAAGATAATAAGTACACAAATTTTCCAGTTAACTTCACCATGATTTTACGTTCAATTTTTCAATGCATCTTGTAAATAGTATATACTTATATATTTTTGAATTTTACATTTTTATTCTATTCTGATAACCTGTATCCTTAACTGGAAATTTAGCTCTGCTTACATTTGTTGTCCAAAATTATTTTATAGTTTGTCATGCCTTGCTCTATGTTATTCTTTTAAAAATAACTTTGACACATAAAATTTCACCTTTTCAAATTGTACAAATGTAATGGGTATTAATATATTGTCAAAGTTGTGAAGCAACTAATGTTACCAATTTTAGTATATTTTCAAAACCACAAAAAGAAATTCACACCACTCCACTCTCTCTCACTATCACTAGATAACCACTTAATCTGTGTTCTGTCTCTAAAGATTTGGCAGTTTTGAACATTTCACATCATTGGAATCATACAATTTTTGATTCCTTGTGACTGTGTTCTTACCATGTTTTCAAGCTTTATGTATGCTGTTGCACATCAGTTCACCTTTCCTTGTCATTTGCTAATAACATTCCATTCTATGGATTACCACCTTTTGTTAATTTATTCATCATTTAATGGACTCTAGGTTTTTTTGCTTTGAGATTATTACAAATAACATTGCTATAAACAACCATGTGCAATGCATTGTTTTGTATGGACATATTTTCATTTTGTGGGGTATATATTTAGGAGTGGAATTGCATGGTCTTATAGTAAGCCCATGTTTAGCCCTTTGAAGAACTTTAGATGTTTTCTAAACCATCTGAATCATATACATTCCCAGAAGCAATGCACAAGAGTTTAAATTTCTCCATATCTGCACCAAAATTTATTGTCTGCTTTTGTGCCACCCCCTAATAAATTACACTTTTAAGCTACAAAATTTCTACTTGGTTCTGCCTTACAAATTCTATCTTGATAGCCTTTATTTATTTGGTAACACCATTCTCCTACATTCTTTAACTGCTGAGATATATTTTCTCTTAGTTCTCGGAAAATATTTATAATTACTTATTTAGAGCTTTTCTGTAGTATATCAAACAACTGGACTTCCTCAATGATAGCACCTATTGAATATTTTTTTTTGTTATGCACCATATTTCCCAGTTTCTTTGTGAGTCTATTTTTTTTGTTGAAACTGGACATTTAAATAATCTAAATGACAACTCTGGAAATTAGACATAACTTCATATGCGTTTGATAGTGTCAGTGTTGTTCCTGTTTGTTTAGTGAATTCCCTGAAATAATTTTTTTTGTCTAATGAATTTTTTAAAGATTTATTTATTTATGCACACAAGAACTGGGATTCAGGCCAAAGGTGTGGAGGGTGAGAGGATTCACCAGAGACAGAGTGGAGAGCAGAACAGGCAGATTGACTGAAATATACTGCTGAGGCGAGGCAAGAGAGGTCTGCTATGACATGTGGGTCAGCTCCACGGCCAGCAGCAGAGATTGAACATCTGCTGCAGTGGCTACAGATGCTTCACAGTGCAGTGCTTAACTTTTTGCGCCACCTGAGAGGCCCTGTCTAATGACTTTTGAGGTCAATGAAGTCTTCATAGGTTATGATTGACCAGAAATTACCTTAAGTGACTCAAACTACTAAGCCTTATACTTTTTGTTGAGGTGCTCTGCTTGTTGGAGAATGCCTTCAGCACTCTGGCAATTTACAACTCTCCCTTAACTTCAGTTTCCTGCTTCTACAGCACTTCGAGATAAAACAGAAGAGATTAGAATTTTTAGGGTTTTTCTTAGGTTTGTGCCCATTCCTACACATTTTCATGGCCATCTAGAGCTTCAGGAATATGTCAGAACTTTAAAAAGACTTTTAGGTACATCTCATTTCCCTGATCTTAAGTGTTTTTACTTGTTTGCTCCAACTGCTACTGCCACCCTTGAAGCTGTGATTTTAAATAAATCCCTCTAATTTTTTTTAATGAAAACTATGCTGAGAATAGAGTTTTTCTCATGGAGGATGTCATAACATTAGATCAAATAAAAAACATTCCCGATAATGGGGATTTTCCAAGGAACTGTCATTCTGTCCCCTTTAATATCTGCTAAGTTGCAGTTTTTCTAATTACAAATCATCCTAACACTAATATTTCCCAAAGCTAACCAAGATTGAAATCATACCAAGTACTCTTTCTGACCGTAATACCAGAAAGCTAGAAATCAACTACAAGAAAATTAAAAAAAAAAGAAGTAAATGAGAATATCCAAGTATTATAAAATGGTTCTTTTTGTCTGAATCTGTCAAAGGCTTGGCAAAAACATATCGGTCTGAATTAGAACTTATTACTAGTATGATTTTAATCAAAAATCACATATTCAAAGCAGTGTTACCAGGAACCTCAGCAACATACAAAGTGATCAACAGGTAGCATGATGTGGGAGTTTATAGAGAGAATTTGATTTCATTTAATTGGGGTTATCAGGTGGACAAATCAATGGGGAAATCCTTATTCTTAATATATCTTATTCCTGACAATTTTATCTATAAAGATATTCCTGATTATTTTAGTTGAGATTGAGAAATGTGATTAGGTTTTCCCTACTCAGTATACTCCATGAGTTACCACCATCAACTTCACATAAAATCTTCTTAGAAATACAAAATGTCAGGATCCACCACAGACCAACTGAATCAAAACTTGCATTTTACCAAGGTCCCCAGTAAATCTGTATGCACATTAACTTTTGAGAAGCACTGACCTAAATGATTTTCCTAGCTAGTTCTCCCTAGCTAGTTGGCTAACTACATTCACAGTGTTATTATCAATAACAAATAAGAACTCAACCAAAATACTTCATTGATAAAATACAGAAGAGCATAATCTATAGTATACAGATGTAGATGAAGATATAATGGTGTGCTTATGAGATTTTAATATGATAAACATGACGGATTGCTATCACTGTAATATTACATTTCAGAATCAGATTTAAACATACTTGTAAAGGTCTGACAACTAACAAGGTGAAAAGTACTGAGAAAAACTGGACAGGTTCTAAAACAAAACTATACAGTACAGAAGAGGGGAATCTAGCTCAATTGCCGTTGATAGATAAAATATGCAAATGAGTCATCCAAAGATCCTATCAATGATGGAAAAGTAGCAAAATTAATACTTTCTTCCCTGAAATCAATTATGGAGAAATATAGAGGGAAACACTGACCTCAAAATATTAATTTAAGGGCTTCCCTGGTGGTGCAGTGGGTTAAGCAACGCACTATGAAGCAAACCACAGCCACTGCAGCACGAGTTCGATCCCTGCCGCCGGCCAGGGAGGGGACCCACATGGCGCAGCAGACCTCTCCTGCCTCGCCCATTGCTCCCCTCAGCAGCGTGTTTCAGTCCATCTGCCTGTTCTGGTCCCCACTCTGTCTCTGGTGAATCCTCTCACCCCCACACACACTTCTGGCCTGTACCCCAGTTCTTGTATGCATAAATAAATTTATTTATAAAAAATATTATTTGTAAAAATTTATTTATAAGAAAATATTAATTGTAAAAAAATCCTTGAAAATCTCCTGTGAAGGACATCAATAATGACCCAGACAGAATAGGCACTGAGGAAATTCAACTTTACAACAAAAGATAGGAGGTGTTTAGAAATTGAGGCCAGGCAGGAATTGGTGGTGCAAACTAGTGCTCCTGTGTTTGGCTGGTGGCCCTGGGGGAAGAACGGATTACTGTAAAGATAAATGTTAAATAGAGGGTGTGGGGATACATGCAGAAGTACTGGAGTGAGATAGATGACTCAGAATGGCACCCCACTCCCCCACACTCTCTAAGGACTTGAGCTTATCCTGTAAAGCAGCACTTAAATCTCAGCCCTTCATAATGTAAAGATGCTCTTCTGGAAACCCAGAGAGGACTGCTATCTAGCTCTATCACAAATACCAGTTACCTGCAAACACCATATTTAACAGTAAAGGACCCCTCTAGGCCATTCCCTAGCCCCTTACTTAGCAGATGCAGATCAAACCACCAACCTCAAAATACAATGTACTGAACTATCAAGCCAGGAAAAAAACGGAAAGCAGAAGTCAAATGAAAAACAACTCAAAACCTATAGCGCCATCTGCTGTAAAAGTGTAAGTATTCATCCAGAGGACACACGAAAAAAATATCAAAATGGGCAGACATTAAAGTATAATAAATGGCATTGTGAGTCTTCAAAGAAATATTTCATGAAGACAGCAAACAAATCTCCAGAATACAACCATAAAGACATAGAACTTTTTTTATATCATATAGAGTTCAAAACTGCCATGCTATAGAAATTCAAAGAAATGTAAGAAAACACAGTGAGGTTCATCAAAGGTATATAAGAAAATTCAGGAAAACGAATCAATACACTGAGCAATATAATTAATGAAGATACTATCAAAACTGAAGTTTTAAATAAGAAAATTAACAGAGAAAGCTAATATCCTAATTAATTTTTTAATGAAGTGCCTTTGCTTACAACCTTTTTAATTTTTTGACAATATAGGATTTCTCCCCTCAGATGTGGTCATCATAGTTCTTCCATTACCTTAGTCCGCTGTGCTTTCTCCTCCCTGACCCTGTCTTTATTTCTCCCCTTCTGCTTGCCCCTCCACTCCTGGATGCCTCAGATCTATGGTCAGCTTTCTAGGTTTGTCTTTGACCTTTTGTATGGTTTCTCTATGTTCCACATATAAGTGAAACCACTGGTATTTATGTTTCTCTTTTCTGACTTATTTCACTTAGCATAATTTTTCAAGCTCCACAAATGGCATGAGTTTATCTTTTGTCCTTGCTGAGTAGTATTCCATTGTGTGTATATACACAATGTCTTGATCCACTCATCTGTTTTGAACATTTAGGTTGTTTCCATATCTTGGCTATTGTAAATAGTTCTGCATAAACATAGGAGTACAGGGTTTCTTTCAAGTTAATGTTTTTGTACTCTTTGGGTAAGATACCTAGGAGTGGAAATGTTGAATAGTATAATAGATCCATTTTTAGTCTTTTGAGGAACCTCCACACAGCTTACCTAGGGGGCTGGACCAATCTACATTCCCACTGCCAGTATAAGAGACTTCCTTTTTTGGAGAAAGCTATTAAAAGTAGGATAAATCAAATGAAAGAAAAAACAGTAACCTCAAAGATGATAATGCACAAAGAATACAGGTTGAAGAAAAAATACAAAGTAAAAAAACAATGAAGAAACAGTTCAAGAAATATCCAACACCATGAGGAAAGGCAATAAAAGAATGGGGTATTCCAGGAGAAGAGAGAAGGGAACAGATAAATTGGTCAACAAAATACTACAGAAAAATTCCCCAAACCTGGGAAAGGAACTAAATACACACAAGTCCACAATACAGTAAAAAAAAAAAAAAAAAAAAACCAATTATTTGAATATAATGAAACCTACACCAAGAAACATAGTGATAAAATTTTCAAGATTTCAATACAAGGAAAGCATACTGAAGCTCGCTAATGGAGAGAAGTAGATAACCTATAAATGTACGTTCATCAGACTTACAACCGACTTCTCTAAAGAAATACTACACGTGTAGCCCTCCTGCCTACCAGTGACTATGCAGGTGTTTCTTTTCACAAACCTTTCCCATTGCAAATCAGCAGCAGCTTTCCTCCCAAAACTGCTCATCTGTGGCCATGCAGTTTCCTCTCCTTTTTTCTTGTCCTTTTCCTAATAAACATGTCTTTTTAAAATGAAAAGAAAGAAAAAGAACAAAAAGAAAGAAGAAAGGAAGGAAGAAAAGAAGGGAGGGAGGGAAGGAAGGACAGAGGGAGGAGGGAGGGAGGGAAGAAAGAAGGAGGGAGTGAGGGAGGGGACTATAAGCAAGAAATGAAATTATTTCAAATTAAAAATAAAACCTACCTTTCAAAAGCACTACATTCTACAAGACTCTCCTTCAAATATGAGGAAGAAGTAAAGTCCTTCTCAGACAAACAGAGTTGAAGGAGCTTACAAATACTGTATCTAACTCCAACTAGCCACACCCTCACCAAGGAAAATGGAGTGGTTCAGGCTTTTTTTGCCTCCCACCACTAGCCACTACAGCCACCACCTGTGGTCTTTGCTTTCCCCCTAGATTTCAATAACCACACATGATAACATGTTATTGCAAGAAGCATGAGAGTATGAGCACTGGGTACACAAACCTGTGATTATGGACACCCAAGCACAGGAGTGCGCAGGGTATGCATATATAGAGAGATGGACACCTGGGGAACAGAGAGAAGCCAGAGTGTGGAGATAAGGGGAGGCCTGAGAGGCACAGTTACTGCCAGCCTCCCAGCCTTCCTGCCTGCCTCCCTGCTTGCTGTTCTATCTTATCTGGTCCCCCGATTTAGCATTAAAGGCCTGTTAAATCTACCAATGGTTCCAAGTTCCTTTATCCATTTGCCCAAATCAAAAGTGAACCTGCTTACCCTGCCCAGTAAATTCTCTCCCAAGAAATGTTGAAAGCACTAGTATCTAAATTAAGAAGAAAAGGCGAAAGATTTATACGATCTGAAATGTGACAACCCACCCACTGGGAGAAAATCTTTGCACACAACATTACTGACAAGGGACTTATCACACAGATCCACAAAGAACTAACCAGACTAAACAAAAACAA
>JAGFMF010011865.1:3114236-3140347 GCA_019455555.1 Galemys pyrenaicus | reverse complement strand
ACTGAGGTGATGGTGCACTGGTGATATGGTGATGGGGAATACATGGGGATTACAATTGATGTCAAATATATATAAATTTAAAAAATGAAAAAAAATTAAGAAGAACATCCATAAAAACTGAACAAAGAAAAAGACAAAACAAGAAAACTAAGGACACAATGGCAATAACAAACCCTCATATATCAGTAATCACCTTAAACATAAATGCATTGAACTTACCTATTAAGGGGCACAAAGTGATTGTTTGGATCAGAAAAAAACTTTCTTCTGTACCCATGAAATGCACCTAGGTTCCAATGATAAACACAGACATAGAGTAAGTGATTGGGAAACAATCTTACAAGCAAATGGAACCCAAAGAAAGCAGAGACGGCCATACTTTTATCAGATAAAATAGATTTCCAGCTAAAAAAGGGAACAAGAAGCAGGGATGGGCACTATATAATGATAAATGGAATGAAATATCAGGAAGAAATAATTTGTCAATATATATTCACTAAATGAAGGAGAATCAAAATATATAAAGCAATTATTATCATACCTGAAAACAGACAATGGGAAAAACACATTAGTGGCTTGGCTGAATACAACAGCCCACTTTCACCAACTGACAACTTAAATGGACAGAAAATAGAGGACATAATAGGATTATATAAAGAATTAGAGCAAAAGCAGTACCAAGAGGTTAGTGTATTATAATACACACCACATCAAGAAACAAGAAAGAGTTCAAAGTAAAGATTTATCTATCACATTAAGTAACTAGGAAAGATGAGTAAATGAAATCAAAATCCAGTAGAAGGAAGGAAATAATAAAAATAAAAGTAGAAATAAGTGAAATAGAAAGAAACCAAAATCTGACTCTGAAAAAAAATTAATTAGACAAACTTCTAGCTAGGCTCACAAATAAAAAGAGGAAGAACATTCAAACAAGTAGAAGCAGAAATGAAAAAAATCACAACACTTCAAAAATTCAGAGGATCATAAGAGATTAAAATGAACATTTGTATAATATTAAGTTCAATAACCAAGAAGAAACTGATAAATTCTTAGAAATATACAAAATATCTTAGATTAAAACAGTAATAAAAACATGAACAAACCAATTACAAAAAAAGAAACAAACAGTAATCAAAAGTCTACCAAAAGCAAATGTTTAGAACTGGGCAGTTTCATATAATTTAAGGCATCATAATTTCATAATTAATGACTTAGTAGATTACTTGAGTTTGCCACGTGAAAGAAAGGCCAGTTTGGAGTCTACCACTGCAATTCAGACAATAGATGATAATGGCATAGGTTATAGTTCTGACAGTGAAGATGAGGAAATTACACAAAGTATTTTTTGAAAGTAAAAATTACAAATCTTACTGATAACTTGAATATGAAGACTAAGGTTTAAAATATCAAACAATACTTCCTGTTTCCTGTCATGAGCTACTAAATGTATAACATTAACATTTATTTTGACTGGTATGAATGTGTTTGAGGTCAGTGTGCAGACTCTTTAGCTTTTTGATGGCCATTTCAGTATTGAGATGCCCGAAATATTGATGTGGTGTTAAGTAGTCAATATTAATGTGGCACTGAGTACTGAATTGAATACACACATTTGAATCCCAAGAAAAGTGTAATGCTAAAGGTAAATGTTATAAATATATAAAATAATAGTTTTCAATCCTGGCTGCAAATAGTAATAACTTAGGAAGCTTTTAAGAATACTAACTTTGAGGTTTCCATCTCCAGCTTATTATTTAGTTAGTTGGAATGGGCACTGGCATTTTTCAAAAACTCCCAAAACGACTGTATGTGGCTAGAGCAAAGCAACACTGATATATAAATGAACAAGCTCAGAAATGGAGATAGTGTATGTATATAAAAGGCAGGCACAGAAATGAGAACTAAGAAGTAAAATTTTTCAAAATTAAAATTCGTAAGCAGACTATATCATAATCTTTTGAGGGTGATAGTTCAAGAGACAGACTCTCATACTCAATCCAGAGTTATTAAATCAGACATTCTGAGAATGTGGCTCAAGAAAGTGGGTAAGAGTAGCCAGAGATGGATAGGAAGGCAAATTGGGAAAATACAGTATCATAAAAAGCTGAGAGGCCACTGTTTCAAAGAGGGAGGGGTCAAATATGATGAAAGCTGCTGAGAGGTCAATGTTGAAAACAAAGATGTGACAATAGCAACAAGGAGATCATGGTGATTTTGAAAGGAATAATCAATGTCAGCGAAGAGATGAAATTAGAAACTAGAGTACAGTAGCTTGAAGAATTAAGTGGGACGTGAAGAAGTAGAGACAGCATATACAGAAAACTACTGTAAGAGATTTGAATTTGCATGCAATCAGAAAAATTGACCAACTGCTTTAAGTATTGTGGAGGTTTTGTGATTTTTATCAACTGTGAAACACTACTAAGTATATACCTTTATGTTGATGGTAACAATCAAGGTACAGTGGCAAAAATCAAAGATACAGGAAATGGAATAGTCAACCAGTAAAAGTTAAGTACATAGGAGGGTTTTCCCTCAAAGAATATGTAGCTTTTGATTAAGTAAAAAAACACACCTTCCATTTTGTAAAAGCACTGAACAATCCAATAGGTATAAAGGTAGTTAAGTTCATGAAAGGATTGTGTTTTTTTCCTATCTTCTTAATCAAGTGTAAAGCAAATTCATCAACTGTGAGAATGTGGGGATCCATTTGAAGAAAGGCTATAACCTGCTCTGGTTGTCCCTTGACAAAACATTCCCCCTTCAAAATTCAAGTGTGCATGTGAGGGTGATCTGGCTGCAACATCTGTCACCCCATTGACCATCAGGATTGATCTGGGTGATCTGGTTTGCTAGGTCAGATCCACTTCCTCCCTCACTGCTTCATGTGCATCTCTCTGCAAGCTGCATGCTTGCTCAAAGAGGACGAAGATGATGGCCTTTCCCAAATAGAGACAGATCCTTCCTTGGTCCAGGGTATAGGAGTAACTGTGTTCCCCTGCTGGAACGTCCAAATAAGCTCTCAAAATTCAACTGTTCTGTGCGAACCACAGTAAAGTTATTTTTTTGCTAATAAAAATAATTGGTACATTCTGGCTTAAAGCCACCTCTTCTGCATTCTTGTGTAAATCTGGCATTTCAACTGAGCAACTTCAGACTTTTAAATAGACAATACTCATTCATAAAGAACTTTGGTATCTACAGGTAAAATTCTGTGGTCAACCAAAAAAAGGATTCCTTCTGAATTAAGATAGAATTTTCACAACAATTTATCTCTGGCTATTGACAGTATTCAAATGTAAACATGAGGTACTTTTTTAAGCAATCTACACAATTCCCCTTTCATCTACTTAATACTATGTGGTAGCTATATAAACAGGTCAAGTTAGCACACGAAGTTTCATAGCTAGAAAAGAAACTAGGAATGAATCTGTCTTACAAAGACTGTACTCCATGTACCATACATAAAAGATATTACTGTACTTAAAGTTCAGTGACTGCAGTGTTAAATGATTTCCAAAACAAACTCAAACAATGATCTTAGTGTATTAATGTATTCTTTACCTGCCAGGAGTCTCAAAGTTATGTTTTGAATAAACTGTATTAACTGAGTTGAGTCTGAGTTTTCTGTTAAGACTGCTTCTCCATCCCATTCATTACTTGGTTCTTGTTCTTTATCAGCTGGATTTGAGGGGTTTTTTAATTGATTATTTTATTATAAACCATATTATTTTTAAGAGTAGGTTACATATAAATCAAATAATAAAAAAAATCTGTAAAGTCTTCACATTTTTAAGTCATAGAAAACTTCAAGGCATTGGCTATGAAATACTGCAATGGTTGTGAGTCCCTGAGGGTAAGCACATCTGTCTTATTCAACAGCGCATACCTAGCATGCAAGACACAAGTTTGCCATATTACAGAGTATTTACTAAATGATGTATAACTCAAGTAATACAATGCCTAACTCTCAATATCTTAAGCAAATTTCTCAATACAGGAAAAATAATTAAAATTCAAGTTGTATACAAGCAACTGTGTAGGTATACATAGAAAAAAGAATCACATGCCACAAAGCATTTACAGTGTGAATTTGAAAACTAAGCAAGTGAAGAATGGATAACAATTTCTTAGGTTAAACAATGAAGGTTATTTCCCATGGGTGAGCTATACAATAAACATTCCTTGATGTTAGATAGAATAGAATCCTAGATTTTTTATATGACATGGATAGATTTGGGCAGATTATTTAAACTATGGTCTAATTTTTCTCATCTACAAAAATAGGATAAACATCTCATAAGGTTTTTCTAAGGATTACATTAGCTAATGCTTGAAAATACATATAGTACAATGTGCACTTAGTAAGAACTCAATAAATATTAGGTATTATTTAGTAGCCCCACCTCATCCTTTCTTCAACAATACCTTATTTTATCAAGTTTGGTCCTAGGCCACAGATTATTTGTGGTTTTCTTGTCTTCACTCCTATGCATTTGCCATTCTGAAAGTACAGAAGCAACTTTAAACAGACACCATGGTTTATGTAAAGTTCTAGAAAAAAGGAAAACATTTCTATTTGCATTCATCTGCTGTTGCAGATGAAAAAGGAAGAAAGAGAAAACAGTTTTGAAATAACTGGCAAGTCAAATGAATAAAAGATCAATTAAAGAATCAGATTCTTACTGACGTAAATCTCACTAATAAGATATTCAAACAATATCAAAAGTACCTAGAAATATAATAATAAAAAATAGTGAAATTTCTCCTAATACTTTATCATTTGCTTTAAAACAATACTTTTGATTAACATTTCCAAAGACCAAAACACCAGAGCTTCAGTGTTTTATTAATGTCATACCTACAACAGGACAAAAACAAAAAAACATTATATTCACGCTAACATGGAGAATTCTAAAACTTCACATTGAGAAAGGTTTCAAAATAAATGCTTTAGAAATAAATAACAAAAAATACAAATTTTATGAAATACATTTTACATATAGAATATTTTATATTCTATAATACAAATATAAATAAATCTGTGTAATGAATATACTAATTGTCTCCAGGCAAATATAATGATCATTCAAAATAAATATAGGATGATCTGTTGAGACCAATGGCACATTCAATGACAAACGTAGTACTTAAAGGTGAACTTTAAAAATTACTTTGCAAAATATGAGCTTGAGCATAATGAATTTTAACAGCAAAAATTTACCATTATATAGGGTAAATATTTATTTTAATGCAAAAACCACAAAACAGGAACAGACTTACTTCATAAAGCTCTGAACAAAAAGATCATCTCAAACATCTCTATTCCGCTAGTATTTGCTATGTCAATATATAGTATGTAGTAGGTGCTCAATAAACTCATTTATAATGATTTTCAAAAGGATTTGAAAGAAAACAAAAATACTATATATACAAGTCTTACTACAATAGGTAAATGATCCAGGTGTAGTTACAAAGAAGTTCAAATGCTCAAATATTTGTTCCAACTGTAATTCCACACCTCAGCTTCACACAGTCTGAAAAATCAAAGAGTGACAATGCACATGTTCTACAATTTTTTATGGCTTTAAATTTTTATATGATTAAACTTAGAAATATATTATGAATTATTCCTTATACACAGAAAAACTTCAAATTTTGGTGGTACAAAGTAACAGATTATACACATTTAAAGTGTATATTTTATACATATACTTTTTTCACTAATAAGCATGATTATATCCAACTAAACATAACTTTATAATTTGGGTTATAGCACAATACTAATTTCTTCTGAGCTGTTAGTTTTGGATTTTAAAGATTATGAATTAGAGTAAACGTAAGTAAACCTATGTCAATGTATTACTTATACTTCAACTATCAAGAAGAGCATCTATTTCAATGTTTTACATGATTCCCCCTCTCTTTTTAATTATTTAAATTAATATTTAATTAATATTTAATTATTAACTACTTTCCCATATTTTCATCAAAGTAAAAGAATCCTCTTGGAACTGAACATATTATTTGCCTGTTCTTGGTATTTCAAGCTAATTTATTATTTTAATTTGTTAATTTGTTTCTAACTAACAATTTATGACATGCTTTGGAAAGTTATTAAAATAAGTAAATGAATCCATTAACAATTTACCAAAAAATTTGAGATCTATAAGAACAAATATGTTTTCATTTGTTGGGGAGAAGAGTAATAACCTATATTTGAAAGTTTGAGCTTTGACAACAAATCATAAGCATTTAGAATTCAATATATAATTATATATAGCCCAAATTTTACATTAATCATGGTAACCTGCATCTGTGTATGCTCTGAACTCAAAATCAGGGTTGCTGACTAGCAAGGGAATGAACTGACATGGAAACCATTAAAACTTAATGTAGTTTTCTAAGGATTCCAAAAGAGGAAGTTGTTGTACATTAATATTTACTAACTGAACATGACATTAACTTAGTGGATATATATAGCCATTTTATAATCACATCTTACTATTCATGTGATTAATTTCCTTTATTTTTTTAAAATTATATGTCCATATGTAGTTAAAAGAAAGTTTTATAAAGGAAATAAAAATACAAAATTTTATTAATCAGAGCATTAGGCTTAGCTTTCAGAACTATAAAGAAAATTCCAAATTTCTTAATAAAGTAGAACACATAAGAATAAAATTTTAGTAAAAGACATTAAGAACCAGTTGTAAAGACCCGGAAAATCTGCTATTACATAGTAAACTGCAGCTTGCATGACCATGAAGTCTATTGCTCAAGTTTGTCATTGGACCAGCAGTATCAGCAGCACTTGGGAACTTGTTAAAAATGCAGAATCACAAACTTAACCTTGAACTTTTGAAATCAACTGGTATTTGTTAATAAGATCCCCAGTTGAAACCCATGAAAGTTTAAGATGATTCACAGGTGAATTGATGGCTATTTTATGGGGACTACACCTGAGAGGAGAAAGCAAATATTATGCAAAAATGGATGTAATATATATGTGTATAAATAAATACTTTTTTAAAAAAATCACTCCCACAAGGTAGCATTTTAATCATTACATCTTAAAGAGCACACCTTTGTATATTTTTGCATTAGAAGAAACTGAGATACCTACACAAAATTTCAGAATATGCAATTTTCTATTTGAAATATTTATTTCTTTTTATGGATAGGTTTCTGCTGTTGTCAAGAAGTACAGCATTCCTACGAATTCTTTCATAATCCAAAATGGCCTAAAGAAAATAAGCAATTACCACTAATATGGAAAAAATTTTAGCATTCTGTATGTAAAAAAATACCTACAAAAATCATCCCAAGTTACACACAAACCGTGCAATAACACAAACATCTAGTTAAAGCAGGAATTATATGATAAATACACAGCCTGTTTATAGTAGTTACCAGAGAAGGAGTGTACCACTCTTGCTGCTCTCCATCAGTTTCATAAATGCTTTGTTGTGAAAGAAAAAAATCCTCTTTGAATTTTTGTTTGCAAAAACAGGTACTAATATAGGTCTTTTGTACAAGTGAAGTAGTATAATCCAAACTTTCAAAAAGCACAGAATACCTTTATTTACTTCTGTACACAACTAAAATATTTCTCACTTATTTAAGCAGCTACTTGATACATTCAGCAAAAGTAATTTGGATTCAGCAAAAGTACATTTGGATTCAGCAAAAGTAATTTGTTTTTCCTTATGTTAAATTGTGAGGTAATCAAAATAAAGATTTTTAGGATCCAAGAAAATAGTAATAATTTCTTTAAAAGTTTAAAAAAAATAAAAAAAAAGTTTAAAAAAATCACATTTTAAGCAATCATCTCTTCACAAATTTTGGTAGCTTTCAAAAGATTCAAACAGTACCTATCACAAATTACTTATATCAGAAGTCTTACAACTTCTAAATTCTGGTTTTCTAATACAGTAAGACTCTCCTTTGCTGAATAGCGTCTCTCTCACTCACACGCGCGCGCACACACACACACCCTACAGGAAATCTAAGTTATTTAAACACTTCGAGTAAAGTGTATTTCCCTAAATTTTAAAATGCAGAAATAGTAAAGATTAAAAACAAACGATAGCTGGGCATTTACAAATCAATCTAATATTTAGTAATGTGTCAAAGGGAATGCAGTCCCTTAAGAGTTCTCTGAAAAACAGAGGCCCAGTCCATGCGGAAAATCAAAAATTTACTAAAACAAAAATAAGCTTAGTATCATTCTCAAAAGATAATGCAAAATTTCATGATAAACTTAGAACAGTCTTCAACTTATGCCAAATATTTACTTGATATTTTTAAGTCTGAGACTTAACATGACTCTAACTATAAAACAGAATCAAAATTACCTTTAATGTTTACATGAATAACTTTCTACTTTTAGGATGAACGATTATGGATGGGGAATTTAGTAAAATATGTGGTATTTGCCTGTTATTTTAATTTCTGATCAAATAGCTTAAGGTAATTAAATCATTTGTTGCACTTAAATGTACACTAAAAATAATTATAATTTAACCTATTTTTCCTTTTATATGATGGTCTGATATTTATGTCATATAGAAAGTCTACTTTTTATAGTCTACTTTATCTAAAGGTGACATTGTGAAGATATCTTAGATATT
Organism: Galemys pyrenaicus; assembly: GCA_019455555.1. Lineage (NCBI taxonomy): Eukaryota > Metazoa > Chordata > Mammalia > Eulipotyphla > Talpidae > Galemys > Galemys pyrenaicus. Next base: position 3,131,714 of record JAGFMF010011865.1, on the reverse strand, counting down.
TATTGCTCTTTAAAGAAGATATTTCAGAAATCCTGGCAGGAGCCTGACACATTAGACAGACTTGATGGCACCTGTGTTTCACTCAGACTACCAAGGGAATTTGGAAATATGGGGGAAGGGAAGAGAGAAAATACATCCAAACCCTTCTCCCCTCCCTTATCCACAAAGCCAGTCTACCACATCTAGAAGTAAGGGAGGAAAAGCTTGAAGACAAAAAGCCAGGAAAATCTTGTGACATCTGAAGAGTTTGGACAATGAAAACTTCTTCCTTCTTCTCTCACTTTGTTCCTTCTACATTTCCGTATCATCCTCTCCTTTTTTCTTTCATCCCATCTTTCTCTCCTTACTCTCTTTTGATCCCAGAATTCTTTTGAGACATACGTAGAAGGACCTAGCATGTCAACAGAGAAATACATCCCACCCAGACTGCAGGCACCTCCCAGTAGACCTGGCCTCAGGGTGTGTCTGAAGGTGCAATACTCCATATAAGACTCTTGACTACCACAGGCTAGACAACAGATCCCATCCTACACAGAGGTGCCAGAAAAGCAAACGCTCCTGGTACAAAGCAGAGCTCAGGAAAACACATATCATAATAGAAGAGTATCCGGATGTGTATCCAGTTATAGCACCTCAGACAATAGACAGACACATCCATGCCTGAGCAAGAGAAATCAGAAGTCATGTTCACCAGCACCAGCAGTACAGGGACACTATGAACAGAACAAAGCCAAAGGTTAACAATGGGAAGAAAGAAAATTACAAATGATCAAGTAGGTTCTTCTGGTAACAATACACCACAGAAAGAAAGACAACTTCCAGAACCCAATAACATGGACACAGAAGAGTATCTTCATCTAACATACAAAGAATTCAAAAGGCCATAATGAAAATAATTAAAGAGTTAAGAGAAACAGAGTAAGAGAGAAGAATATAATCAATGAACTGAGGAAGAAAGTGAAAGAACTGGGGGATATCCAAAGATTAGCAGAGTAGCTCAAGAATTTGGGGAAAAGCCATGAAAATAAAATAGAAGAAATGGAAAAATGAATCCATACCCTCAAAGATACAGACATAAAAAGAACCAAAAAAGACAAGGAAAAACAAGTATAAATAAAAAAGGATGAAGAAATATTTTGAACTATTTGATACCATGAGGAAAAGAAATGAGTCACAGGAATCCCCTAAGATGAGGAGAGAGACAAAGACACTGAGAAACTATTCAAGGAGATAATCAAAGAGAACTTGCCAAGTATGAAGAAAGGAATGAAAATAGACATACAGGAAGCTAGAAGAACACTAAATTACCAAAATGAAAGGAAAACTGTGGTAAAGTTTCCAAAGGTCCAACATAATGAAAATATAATGAAACTAATGAGGGCAAAGAAACAGATAACCTATAAAGGAAAACCAATTAGACTGACATCAGACTTCTCCAAAGATACCCTGTGGGCAAGAAGAGACTATTTAGAAAACTCCATGTCAGAAACTCCAACCAAGAATACTCTACTGTTTCAAAGCTCTTCTTCCTCTACAAAGGAAAAATAAAAACCTTCTCAGATAAACAAAATATCCAGAAATTAATTACTGCTAAACCCCCACTCCACAAAATATTACAAGAAACCCTAAAGCCAAAACCAGCAAAGGAATGAATAGGAAGAACAAATAAGGTAAAGAATAGAGTCACAAAAGGGCAAACAAAAGAACTAATACAGTATGCGAATGTATCGATATTAACTCTAAATGTAAATGCACTAAAGTCACCGATAAAAAAACAGTAGCAGACTGAATTAGAAAACAGAACCCAACCTTTTGCTGTCTACAGGAAATGAATTTAACTACAAAAGATAAAAACAGATTGAAAGTAAAATGTTGGAAAACAAGCCTACAAGTACATGGACCAAAAAAAAAGGCAGGAACAGCTTACTTATATCAGATAAAATAGATTTCAAATTAAAAAAGGTAAAAAGACACATAGATGGTCACTAAGTTATGATTAAGGGAACAATACATCAGGAAGACATAGCACACATCAACATAACTCACCATATGAAAGAGCACCAAAATATATCAGACAATTACTATCATATCTGAAAATAGATATTAGAGAAAATATATATGTAGTAGAAGACTTCAACACACCACTCTCGCCAATTTGACAGATTAACAAGAAAAAAAAATAAGGACACTAAAGTTCTAAATAATGACTCTCTCTAAATAAGCCCTAAATAAGGATTTAACAGAGATCTGAATACAAATTTTTCTCAAGTGCACAAAGATCATTCTCCAGGATTGATCACATACTGGAACATAAGACAAACTAAAATCAAATCATACAAACTATCTTCTCTGACCATAAAGGCATCAAACTAGAAACAAGCCATGAAAAGAAAGCAAGGAACCCACCTACATCATGAAGATTGAAACCCACACACCTGGACAATCAATGAGGAGATGAAAGAAGAAATTTAAAAAATACCTTGAGATGACTGACAATGAGGATATAACTCTCCAGAACACAAGACACACAGCAAAAACGGTGACAAGAGGGAAATATATAGCAATACAGGCTCACATCTAGAAATAAGAAAGAGCTCAAAAAAATAACCTAATCTCCCACCCTAAAGAACTAGAAAACAAAACAAAACAAAAAAACCAAAGCCAGTAGAAGAAAGGAAATAATAAAAATCAAGAGAAATAAATGAAACAAATTAAAAAACATCCAAAAAATCAATGAAACCAAGTCAGTTCTTTAAAAAAAAAAAAAGACAAACCTCTAGCCAGGTGCACACTTTAAAAATGGGAGAAAGCACAAGTAAATAGTATCATAAATGAAAAAGAAGAAATTACAATAGACACAGAAGAAATCAAAAGAATAATCAAAGATTACTATGAACAGTTACATGCAAACAAGTTAAACAATCTAGACACCATGGACAAATTCCTAGAACTATACAATCACCCAAGCTTTATGATGAAGGCCCTTGAAATTCCTGGGATAGAAGGAACATACCTTAACATAATAAAAGTCATATATGATAAGCCCAGAGCCAGTATCATTCTCATTGGTGAAAAACTGAAAGCCTTTCCCTTAAGATCTGGAACAAGACAAAGATGTCCACTCTCACCACTGCTTTTCAATATCATACTGGAAGTCCTAGTCAGAGCAATAAGATAAGAAAAAGACATACAAGTTATCTAAAAGGGAAAGAAGTAAAACTATCACTATTTTCAGATGACATTATAATGTACAGAGAATCCTAAAAAATCCACAGAAAAACTAATCAAAATAATCAACCAATCTAGTAAAGTAGCAGGATACAAAATAAAAAAAGTAGCCTTTGTATTTGCAAACGATTAATATGAAGGAAAAAATCAACAAAAACATCCCTTTTATAATTTAACAACAACAAAAACATACCTGGGAATAAACCTAACAAAAGTGGTGAAGGACCTATACAAAGAAAATTATGAAACTTTGTTAAAAGAAAGAAAAGACACACAAAAAAATGTAAAGACATCCCCTGCTCACGGATTGGAAGAATTAACATTATCAAAATGGCCATCCTATTGAAAACAATTTACAGATTCAACACTATTCCAACAGAAATTTCGATGACATTCTTCAAAGAGATAGAACAAATACTGACGAAATTCACATGGAACCACAATAAAACCTTTTTTTTTAAGATTTTATTTATTTATGCATACAAGAACTGGAATACAGGCCAGAGGTGTGTGGGGGTGAGAGGATTTACCAGAGACAGAGTGGGGAGAAAAACAGGAGGATCAACTGAAATACACTGCTGAGGGGATCAGCAGGCAAGGCAGAAGAGGTCTGCTGCATCATGTGGGTCCCTTCCCTGGCTGAGGATCAAACTCATACTGCAGTGGTGGTAGAAGCCCCATAGTGTGGTGCTCAACCCCTTGCACCACCAGAAAAGCCCCACAAAAATCTTTAAATAGCCAAACATCTCCTGACCAAAAAGAAGAATGGAGGTATTACACTCTCAGAATTCAAAATTTACTACAAAGCCATAATAATCAAAACTGCATGGTACTGGAACAAAAACACACATAGACCAATGGAATCAAATAGAAAACCCAGAAATAAACCCACAAGTTTATGTACAGCTAATCTCTGACAAGGATGCAAAGAAAACAAGGACAGTTTGTTCAGCAAATAGTGTTGGGGAAACCAAGCTGCCACATGCAAAAAAAATGAAGCTAGATTACTGCCTCATACCATACACAAAAATCAACTCAAAATGGTTAAAAGACTTGGCCCTAATATCTGAAACCATAAAATATATAGAAAAAAATATAGGCAAAATTGTACATGATATACATTTCAGTAACATCTTTAAAGAAACACCTCCCAAAACAAAGTGAAGAAAAAGATGAACAGCTGGGACTACACAGTTAAAATGTTTCTGTACAGCAAGAGACATAAACCTAAACAAAGAAACACCCTACTGAATTTGACAAAAAAATTTGCACACAATACTACTGATAAGGGACTGATCACAAAGATCTTCAGACAGTTCACATAACTCAGCAAAAATAAACACGCAGTCAAAAAAATGGGAAGATGAGCTAAAAAGACACTTCTCCAAAGAGGAAAAGCAAATGGTGAACATGTATATGAAAAAATGTTCAAAATCACATGTAATGAGGGAAATGAAAATCAAAACCACCATGACACACCACCTTACACCAGTGAGATTGGCACATATTAAAAAACAGCAAACAACAAAGGTTGGCAAAGATGTGGAGAAAAAGGAACTCTCCTACACAGGTGGTGGACCAGTGAACTGGTCCAACCACTATAAGCCAGAAGGAAAAAGAAAAATATCAGATGGTTTCACTTACAGGAGGACTGTAAGGGAAACAAATAAGGGGCAAGGAAAAAAATAATTATAATAAATTTAAAAACAAAATTAACAGGAAACTACTTGAGAAACTCTGCAGGGGAGAGGGAAGGAGAGGGATCAAAACAGGGGAGGGAATGTGTTCTATGGTGATGGTGCATGGGTGAACTGGTGGTGGGAATTTTGTGGGGACTATAAGTGAGAGGAGAAAGCATACATTGTACAAGGAAGAATGATGTAAAATATACATAATGTTAAATTAAATTTAAAAATTAATAAAGAAAATATTTTCTACTGAAAACATACAATTTAAAGAGGATCTGGACTCTTAAATAGCTTACTTTAAATATCCTTTCTTATTTTTACACACTAGAGAACATAGTCATAAGCTATAAAGCACTAACCAAAACCAGATGCCGTGACATTGACAGAGGAGGTGGAAAGGGAGAAAAGAAATCTCAGACTTTAATTTTTTTCATTCAACTTTATCCACAGTTTGCATCGGTAATATACATTTAGTGTTCCATTTATTATTAAATGCATCAGAAAATCAATCATGATAGATCTGTGACTAATACAAATATTTCTGAGTTCTTCAAAAAAATCAGTTAGAAAAGTCATTAAACTAGCATTCTTTAATGATAACTAAACAAATTGCAATGCATTTTTACTCCTTACTTTAATTCTGACATATCCAATATCGATTCTTTCTTGTGCCATACAGTAATAAATTTTTTGCAGAAGTAGCTATCTGCTGCATTTTAGGGCTTAATAAAATGTTAGTTTCGTTATTTAACCCTCTTCAAATCACAAATCCATTTCAAATAATGATAATCACTCTTAATTCAATAATTGAAGTAAATATATAAACACAAAAACCATTTAGAATAAACTTTATACTTATTTAAAAACTACTAAAAGAAATACATGGGAACTTTGATATAATGTATTCTTGGGGACTATGCTAGAAGTGGTGTTGCCTTTTGACATTATAGTAAATAAACTGCCATGGTATAGCTCAAGATGGACTCAAATGGAATTTTGCTTCTCACTAAAGAATGCTACACTGAGGTTCTGTTATACATTCTAAAGTAACAATTAACTGATAAATAAAATGCAATAAGGAAATGGTCTATATGTCACTAATATCTCAATGATATAAAACAATATTTTAAAATTAGTAAAAACTATACTGATTAATATGAGGAATCTCATAGCATGATAACTATGAAACAATGAATGATTGTTGTAGCTTTTGGTCACTTTTTGTAACATTGTCAAATTTTCACATTAAAAAGTAACAACTGGGATATTTATTTGCCATTTATTACCTATATTATCCAAGTTTTCACTAGGGAGATTGATTATATCAAAGAGGAGTGTTTAGATATGAATGAAAAAGATTAACTAATTAGCTCAGATATTTTAAGTAATAAATTACTAATAATTTAATTTTAAAACATACTCATAGAAAGCTTTAATTCTTTAAAAGCTCCAAATTTGACCCTTGTGGAATGTAAAAAACATATCTGTATACTAAAGTCTGATTTTAATTATATGGCTTCATGCCAACTGGTCAAAAAAAAGAGTTATTTCTAAAATGACCAAACCTTCCCATACCATTTGGCACACTAATTTTTACCTTTTATATATGCCCTTTGAAATATCCAAGCCAACATTTTTAATAAATTGCATCCACATTAAGAGGTAACAAGTGCAAATAATCACATATTTAAGATATATTTGCCTGCCTACTACAAAAGTAATTATACTAAGATACTTCTATAGGAAATCAAGTTATTCATCACAGTAATATTTTTGAAAGGTTCCTGCATTACAACCAACATAAATTTAGACATTTGAAAATTTTTAAATAACTTTATGCAACATAGTATACTTATGAAAATATTTATAGAATGGTCTGTGTTTAATTTAACATCATGCTAATTGAGAACCATAGATTTACAGGATCTCCCAATGGCCAGATTTCAAACAAAAACCTATTCCTCAATTGCTGCTCTCTGAATATTACTAAAGGTAGCGTACTGATGTAATGTTCATGAAAGTGAAGACAAACCCAAACTTTGGCAGTTGTATCAAAATGTCATTCATAATTAGTATTTTGCTAGTTCTCAAAAACTTTACTGTTTTGTGTAACATTTTTAATACAGAAATAAAATTCTCTTCAAATAATACATTTTAAAAGATGACTAAGTTTTGCAAAATTAAATAGCATAAATTAAGCATATTAACATTTTTTGACAACATGAAATAACCAATTTGAGGAAAACTGCAGTGAACTAAATAAAAAACCACAATGTCACAATGTGAAGAATATTTAAATCCTCACATATTACTGACCTTACAAAATCTACCAAAAAATTTAAATTCATTGATTTCATTGATACATACTGAAATTGCAAAAATGCTTAAGACTATATCAGAGTCATTATTACACAGGCACTTCACATGTAAACAATCTACAGTACAACTGAAAATATTTTGGCACCAACCTATAATACTAAAAGAATTCAATATAAAGCCAGAGTTCTGGATTTTCTACCCACTTTTCTCTAGAAAACTAAGACCAAAGATTGAATAAATTTTGTATAAACTGGAATTAGAAGCATATTAAATAACTCAAATATAGAATTGTTTTAAGTCAGTAAAAAAAAATTACCTTATCCAGATGTATACTAGTATGTATGCTATGATATAAAATTAAACACAACATGATTATTAAATTGAAAGCACATACTCAATTTAGTATCAATCCAACTTTTGAAAATTAATCAAGTTTATCAACTGATTTAGTAAAGAGAATTTGAATTTATCAAAAACTCTTATTAGTCTAATATCCATTCCAAAAGTAGTTTGGGCAATTCAAAATTTAGGTTTAATGTTTTAACATAAGAAAAGAAAAACATTGAAGGCTTGATATAACAAAGTTTGTTAGATTAATTCTTATTCATGAATTTGAGATATCTGAAATCACTTCAAATAAATGAAACCACACATTTATGACTTTTAAATGTTGTATCAAGCTGTAGAAAGCTGAGATGCCTTGTTTGTAGGTAATTCAAGAAGAGCCTGAACTGTGACACCAACTTTCACGAGACCTCTTTCTTCCAAAATATGATGAGGCAAACAGAGTCTTTCCTGAAAAACAAAACAAATGACATCTGAACATGATTTTTTTTAACTAGTGCAGTAAAGTCTAAATAAGTCAGATTAGATTTTTCTTTTTTTTTACTGAAGTGATATTGCATTATAACATTATATATTTCAGGGATGAGTCATTAAATAGTTAACATTTATATATACAACATTTAGTTTACCACCAAAAGTCTAATTCTATTCATCACCAAATATCCTTTCTATAAAACTTCAGGAAAAAAGTACAAACTGTAAGTTTTCTCTTGTAAATACAATCTAAATATGTTTAGATTCTTAGATTATATTAGAAAAGTTACAGAGTTGGCCTTACATGAAACACTATCATACCAATTCCCTCCCCACTTTATACTTGAACCTTTCTCTATACAACAAACATTCTTAAAAGAATAGATTACTTCTGCAGTTCATTCATTCATTATTCATTCTTTTAATCACAGCTGTCTTACAAAAGTCCCTGAAGTATCTGCCATAGATTGCTCCAGTAAAAATCACCAATGCCTTTTTAGATGCCAAATGCTATCTATGTCTATCTAATCTGACTGCTATATGTCATATGAAGTCATTCTTGAAAGACTTTTCCTAGACCTTGACTTCTGTGGTAATACTATTTCTGTTTCTTCGACTTCTCTGACAGCAATTTTGCATTAGGTTTCATTAGTCTTCACTGATCTTCTAACATTCTTAATGTTTCCAAATATTCTCTTTACCCTCTTTTCTTTTTACACTAGTTCCTCTTCTTGGTATTCTCATCTACTTCTATAAAATATAAATATATACTGCATTCTGATGATTTTCAAATCCTTATTTCCTTTATTGTGGTTCAGATACAAATGTCAACTGGATACAGCCAAAGGGTGTCCAACAGACAAATCAAAATAAATGAATCCAAATAAGAACTGCTTTCTCACTAAATTATCTTATCCTTTTATATCCTATACCTCAATTAGTAATGCCATATTCCAATCTCTTTCTACATAAAGCTAGGAATCATAGTCTTCTCTTTCTCACTCCTATTACTCACTCATTCAGTACTACTGATAATATCCCACTTTATGTTCATTGTAGCATTTTTACGATAGCCAGATTATGGAAACAATCTCAGTGCCCAAAGACAGGGCTGAATCAGGAAGATGTGTGGCATACATACGCAACAGAACACTATTCCGCTATACACACACACACACACACACACACAAACTCTTGCCATTGGAGAAAACATGGACAGAGCTGTAGGGACTCTGCTAAGTGAAACAAGTCAGAAGGAAGACTTGTCAGAGAAAGAAAGGGAAAGTGACTTGACAGTGTCACTTATATGTGGACTATAGAGAAAACAAACAAAAGTCATATAAAAACAACCTAAAAGCTAAAGTGAAAAATCTGACTGTAGAACTGAGAATATCAGAGGAGTAGAGGAAAGAACAGAGAATAAAGTGAGGAGGGCGCACAATGGACAATGAGTATTTTGCTGGTGGGTGTACTGTTGTGCTAACACCTGAAAGGGAAGCTCCTATACCTCTAAATCATATAATAAACATTGAAAACCAATGTTACCTCAATTTAAAATAAAAAAACTATCTTCTCATTTCCATCACATCAACACTGCAAAATCTGCTGCTCCCTTAATAATTTATTCATTCAAATAGTCAATGAAGTATATATTACAAAAGGAAAAAAATGTATCAAATCAATGATCTCAGCTCCCACCTTAGATACAAGAAAAAGAGCATATTAAATCAATGGCAAACAGAAAAAAAGGAAATAATGACTATGAGAGAGGAAAATAGTACAATAAAAAAGAAAATAATGGATTTTTTTAAAAATCAAAGAAACAAAATGTTCACCAAGATTTCATAAACCCATAAACTATTAGGAAAAAGACAAACCACAACTATATCAATCACAATGGTAGTAAACTTTTCCTCTAAGATCAGGTACAACACAAGGATGTTCATTTTATTACTACTATACAACAGCGTATCAAAATATTTGAAGTCCTAATTAGAGCAATTAGGCAAAAAAAAGATATAAAGGAACCAAACTAGTTTTAAAAAGAAGTAAAACTATCACTATTTATAGATGACATGAAAATATACATAGAAAACCTTAAAGATGCCACTGAAACAAACTATCAGGAATAATAAACCAGTAAAGTAGCAGACAACAAAATCAAATAACAAAAATCAGTTGTGTTCTTGTGTGTAAACAACAAACTATAAGAGAACAAAGTAAAGAAAACAATCCCACTTACTATTGTACAAAAAAATTAAATACCTAAGAAAAAAATAACAAGAGAGGGAAAGACAACAACAATGAAAACTACAAGACATTGTTAAGAGATATAGAAGACACAAAGACATGAAATGATATTCTGTTTCACGGATTAGAAGAATCAATATTGTTAAAATTCCATCTCAACCAAAGCAAATACAGATTCAGTGAATTCCTATAAAGTTACAGTGGCATTATTCAAAGAGAAGAAATATTACTGAAATTTATATGGAACCACAAAAGATCCAGAATAGCCAAACTAATCCTGGCAAAAATTGAATCACACTCCCAGAATCCAAACTATACTTCAAAATTATAACAAAACAACATGCTTTTAAAAAATAGACACAGAACAATGCAACAGACAAGAGAGTTAAGAAATAAACCCACACTGATATGCATTGTTAACCTACAACAAACAAATCAAGATTATGAGTCTCTTCAATATATGGTACAGGGAAAACTGGAGAGCCACATGCAGAAAATTGAAACGAGTCCACTCTCACACCATACATAAAAATTAGCTCAAAATGGATTATAGACTCACATGTAAGACTTGAAACATAAAACACATAGAAGAAAACATAGGCAAAACATTCCATGAGTGTTCAGAGATACATTGGAGGACTAGAATCCAATAGCAAAGCAAACAAAAGCTAAAATAATTAAATGGGACTACATCAAACTAAAAAGCTTCTGCACAAAGAAACTATCATTAAAACAAAGACACCCTACTGAATGAGAGAAAATATCTGCACACCATACATATGGCAAGGAGGCTAATATATAAGATATAAAAAGAATTCATACAACTCAATTCAAATAAAAACAAAAAAATCAAAAAATTGGCAGGCAAACTAAATAGACACTTCTCCAAGGAAGAATACAGATGGCCAACAAGCACATGAAAAAATGTTCATCACTTATGATCAGGGAAGTGCAAATCAAAACTAAAATAGGATACACCTCACACCTGTGAGAATGTCCCACATCAAAAAGACCATAAAAAATGTTGGCAAGGGTATGGAAAAAAAGAATCCATATACACTGTTGGTGGGAATATGAACTGGTCCAGCACCTATGGAAAACAGTAGGGAGATTTATCAAAATATTAAAATGGATATATCATATGATTCAGCCAAACCCACTCCAACGTATCTACCTGAAATGTGTAAAATCAAAATTTGAAGGGATATGTGAACTCCGATGTGCAGCGCAGAACTCTTTACACTAGCCAGTTTGTAGAAACAACCTAAGTGTTTAATGACAGATGAGCAGATTAAGAAGATATGGTAGTTATACATATACAATGGAATACTAAATTGAAATTAAAATGGAATAAAAAATGATGAACTCTTGCCATCTGCAACAACATGGATGGAAGTACAGAGGATTATGCTAAGCAAAGTAAGTTAAGAGAAAGAAAATACTAGATGATTTCACTTATGTGTGGAATACAGAGAAACAAGCCAAAGGGTCAGACTAGAATTAAAAAAGCAGACAATAATCCTGTTGGTGAGGATATGGGTAATCAAAGTCCTTATACATTTTCTGTAGGTAGTTACTTTAGAAAACAATTTGGCACTTCCTGAACAAGTTAAATATAGAGTTCCATATAACCTAGTAGTTCTACTCTTAATATAGAACCAGGATAATTGAAACAAGCAGCATTACTCATAATAAACAGTAAGTGAAAACAGTGCAAACATCCATCAACTAATGAATGGTAAACAAAATGCAGTACATACACATAATGGAATATTATCCATTCATAAAAATAAATGAAAAACTGCTTTATGTCACAATATGGATGAACCTTACACATTATGCTAAATTTAAAAAGTTAGACACAAAAGATCCCATATTGTATGATATCATTAGATGAAATGTTGAGACAAGCAAATTCATAGACACAGAATAACAGAGAGACTATTAATAGGTAAGAAGTTTCCTTTCACAGTGGTAAAAATATCCATACTTACATTGTGATTATTGCCCAATTCTGTGACCATATGAAAAAGCATTTAATTTTATACTTAAAAAACAAAATCAGTGCATGTTCCAAATCCCAAGCATTTTTTAAAAACAAGATCACTTCAATGTGTACCTTACACCATATACAAAATTTAATTAAAAACAGAGCATAGACTTACATGTAAAGCCTAAGATTATAAATTTTTTAGGAAAAAACATAGAAAATCTTTGTCACTTTGAGTTATGCAAAGATTTCTTTGGTGTGATACCAAAGGTACAATCGAATAAAAAAGTGATTAAATTTTACTTTGATTTTAAATTTAAAATTTGTGCTCGTTAAAAGATACCCTAATGAGAAATAAAAAGATAAGCCAAAGACTAGGATACAATATTTATAAATCACCTATTAATAAAGAAATTTACCTATAATTTATAAGGAATTCTTGAACTCAAATGATATGAAAACAACCCAATTTAAAAAAGAACTTAATGTGATATACATATGTTGATTATCAACAATGAACACATGAAACATGTAATGTTATAATGCAATTCACTTCCATTAAAAAAATTTCTAGCAAATGAACTGTAACCTACAGGTAACAGAAAGCATCAATCATTGCCTAGGGATGTGAGGGCACCATAGGTAGGGACAGAAGGTTGGATGCAGAAAGCAATTTTGTAATGGATAATAATATTCGTTTTTCTATTATGGTGAAGATTTCATGAGTGACGTCATGTATCAAAACTTACCAAAGTTATACTTTAAGTGTATAGTTTACTGCATATTAATTATTCTAAACAAAGTTATTTACACAAAAGATGATTAGAACAGACACCTCATGAAAGAAATCAAACAAATGGCAAAAAAAGTCCTTGAAAAGATGAGAATATGACTAGTTTGCAGAGACTGCAAATTAAAACAAGACTGGCAAATAAGTAAATCCATATTAGAATGGCTAACATTACTAAAACACTGATCATTTTGAATACTGTTAAGGATGTGAGGAACTGAAATTTTCATACACTGCTATTAAGAATGTAAAATTTTTATTTTCTTGTAATATTAACTATGCACCTACCATATGTTTAATTTGGTAGATATTTACCCAAAATTAAAGGACACATATAATCATATAGATTATTTATATGCTAATTTCATAAATGCTAATTTCAACTTCATTTATAGTAGTCCCTAAAACTATAAATAATCCTAACAGCTATCAACAGGTTAGTGGGCTAACAAATTATGTTATACTCATGTAACAAAATACTGCTCAGCAATAAAAAGAAATGAAATAAATTCTATAGTCAGATTACTAGGGTTTGGCTTGTTTTAATTTTTTTATATTCCACATTAGTGAAATCATCAAGTTTTGTCTTTCTCCAACTGACTTAGTGTGCTTAGCATAATTCCCACAAATCCAATCGTTAGCATAAAATCTGAATTTAGGGCTATGAGAGGGGAAGCTGGGAATGGGAACCAAAGGGGAGAGTGGCTCAATGCATTATGGTAGAAGATTGTGCCTGAATGTGGGCATGGTGTCATACCATACATATGAAGAGATGTGAATATATATCACTAAATCATATGCAGTGTTGTAACCAACAAAATACATCAACAAAAATATAATACAATTTTCTAGAAAGAACATAAAGTGTTTAAGAGATTCTGACACATCTTGAGATGTGAATAAATTTAATGATTATTCAAAAATAAAAATTATCTATTTATACAAGCAATACTGATGAGTCAAAACAATTATACTGAGTAAAAGAAACTAGAAAAAATATTGTATATACATTATATATGTACAAAAATTAACAATTTAAATTAAATTGATAACTATCAATCTAACTCTAAATACAAAGCAAACTAACCTACAATAACAGAAAAAAAATAAGTTATTGCCTGGAGAAGGATGAGTTTCAAAGGCACATTAAGCCAAATTTGGGGGCCTCCCAGGTGGTGCAGGGGTTAAAATCTCAACGCTTTCAAGCTACTGCCAGCCACTGTGGCATGAGTTCAATGCCCAGCCAGGGAGCTGACCCATAGGGCACGGCATACCTTTCCAACCTCACCCACTAGTCCCCTCAGCAGTTATTTTAGTCAATCCTCCTGTTCTGCTCCCCATTCTGTCCAGTGAATCCTCTCACCTACACACATCTCTGGCCTATACCCAAGTTTTTATATGTATAAATAAAAATAATATTTTTTTAAAAAGACAAATTTGTGGGTAAAGGACATGTTCATTATTTCAACTGTTAGAACAATTTCATGGAGTTATGCTCATCTCAAAACATACAAAATTATACACTTTATGTACACTCTATTGTAGAGTGATTATACCTCAAAAAAGCAAGTGAAAATAAAGAAATGTCTTGAAATGAAAAAATGTACTATATTTTACTATTTCTAAATCAGGGAAAAACAAAATGAATCTAAAAGAAAATTTTTTTTCACTACGAATAGCTAGAGAATTTTGATAATAGCAGCTAATGACTGATCCCTCCATCACCCTCCCTGTGGTGGGACGGAAACCTGTCCTAGAACAAGCTAGGGAGAGAAGACAAGAATATGCTAAACAGAATAGTTTTCATAAGACCTTCCTCCCACTTATTCTCCTTGCCTACTCTATCAAAAAAGTGTTTGGAGAGTTGAACTATGGGTACTGCCAGGTAGAAGAACAGAAATAGAAAGTATCTATTTAAGCTCTAGTTAGAGGTATGCTGCCAGATTAGGCCACCTAGGTTCATAGCTTGGACGCACCATTTACAAAAGATACAATGTTGAACAAATTCTCTAATCACTCTGGGCCTCAGTTTCTTCATCTGTGTTCATTCATTCAATATTTATTGAAAACCTTCTCCCCCCAAAATACTCCTAAATAAAAGCAACTCAAAGTGGATAAAAGACATGGATGTAAGCCCCGAAAGCATAAAATACATAGAAGAAAACATAAGGATGACACAAACTTCAGAAATACCTTTAAAAATTCATCCCCAGCAGCAAAGAAAAGAAAGGATAATATAAAAAACTGAACTACATCAAACTGAGAAGCAAAAGAGACATTAACCATAAAGAACAAACACCCCATCTGACAAGTGACTGATATTGAAGATCTATAACTTAACAAAAAGAAAACAACTCAAAATGGGCAGAAGAGCTTAAACAGGTATTTTTTAAAACTAACTACACCCATCTACAGATGGCCAATAGGCACATGAAAAACTGTTCATTATCATTTATCATTAGGGAATGCAAACCAAAGTCACAATGAGATACCACCTCACACCTGTAAGAATAACTAATGTTTAAAAAACCAGAAACAACAAATGCTGGCAAGGATGTGGAGAAAAAGGAACCCTCTTACGCTGTTAGTGGGACTGTAGACTGGTCTCTTCCATAGGAAAGCAGAGTGAAGTTCCTCAAAACACTAAAAATGGATCTGTCATACAATTCAGCAATTCCATTTCAAAGGACACAAAAATACTAATTTGAAAGGAAACAAGCACTTCTATGTTTATTGCAGCACAATTTACAATAGCCAAGATATGGCAACAAACTAAATGCTCAAAACAGAAGAGTGGATCAAGAAGACATACACACACACACATACATATATACACACACAATGGAATATTACCCAACAATCAAAAATATAAACTCATGCCATTTATGGCAACATGGATGGAGCTAGAAGGGATTATGTTAAGTAAAATAAGCAGAAGGAGAAAGGATCATGTCACTTTAGGTAGAATATAGAGAAACCAAATAAAGGGTTAAACAAAGACAAATTATAAAACCAATCCTTGAAAAGTGACCACAGATCTGAGGCATCCAAGAGAGGAGAAGGAGAGATGAGAGAGGGGCAGAGAGAACACAACAGACTATGGAGGACTATGGGTGCAAAAGCAAAATAGAAAAATGTCCATAATGCAGTAATAGCTATAAAATGATTTTTCTATTTTCTCATTAAGAGACAAAGAGAACATAAAAGACTATAAAAATGTTTAAAACATCAGCTCAAGCACAGAGAACAGGAAATGAGAGCAAAACAACATGTAGTCTCCAAATTGCACAGTAATTCAATTGATTCTCTATTTATTAATTAAATTTATTCACTTGAACAAAGAGTTTAAAGTAGAATCTGTAAAGCAGAAAATATGCCACTGTGGAAAAGAGAGCTTAAACAACTTAATACATAAGTGTATTAAATCAATATACTGCATATTTTAAATTTATACAATGTTTTCTGTCAATTATATCTCAATAAAAGCAACTTTTTAAATAACATTAAAGAGAAAAAAGCACAACTGGCTGTGATCTGCTAAGTATGTCATGTCCTCTCAATAAGTCAGCTCAACATGTTGATGTTCAGCTAATGTCTTCCCCAAAAGCAGCTTTTGATTATTCATTTTCATTATATATTTACAATACCATTATAGATGCAAATTTTATAATATTGCAGCTATTACACAAAACATAATTCCTAAAAATTTCAGACAAAAATTTTCCAGTCAAAAAGATAAATGTGCAAGCTGAACATATATCTGAGGAGTGCAGCAAGGTAGGGGAAGAAACACAGGAATCAAAACATGGCAGGAAGAACACAAGAGACTATGGTGACAGTTCACAAGAGGTAGGAGAACTATGGGAACTGCATGTGAGGGGAGAAAACAAATACTGTACAAAAATGAACAACGATGTAAGAAAATTTGAAAAAATGCAGTCAGATATGTTACTAGGTTTCCAATTTGACCTTTTAAAGTTTTAAATCTGTTCATAGGTATACAAATCAATTAGAATCTGTCCATGGATTTATAGAGGATTCCAAAAGTCCATTACCAGAAAAAACAACAGCATCACAATCAAGTTACAATAACTATCTAAGTTATACTCATTCAACAGTGTGTATGATTAGCAAATTTTCCTATATATTTTCACATATATAGATAGACACATCTATATATGTTTATACGTATATGTATCTGTTTTATAAATGACTTTAAAGGTAATTAAAAAATTTACTAGATAGCTGCTATAGTTTAAGTTGGAAGTCAGTAAAAGGTACCAAAGAAAAGTATTCCTTTTCTTTTTTTTTTTTAAAGATTTATTTATTTATGCATACAAGCACTGGGGTACAGGCCAGAGGTGTGGGGGGGTGAGAGGATTCACCACAGACAG
>JAGFMF010011865.1:3071443-3105314 GCA_019455555.1 Galemys pyrenaicus | reverse complement strand
CCAGTCTGTCCTTGTCTCCTCATTTTTGGTTTCTGTGTCTTTATTGCTGTTATTGTTATTATTATTGTTCTTATTCCTTTCCTTGATCCTTATTTGGTTTCCTTATGTTTCTTCTGAATAATAGTTTTGACTTTATTTAGAGAGTAGCTTTCAGCTTTTTAATTTTTTTTAAGTCATGATAAAAAATTGTTGACATGTTCATTTTATTTGGAGTGTCCTAACACTGACACCTTCTGACTACTTAGTAGAACTACATATCTCCTTAAAATATTTCTCAATGACTAATGCTTATTTTTACACATACTGTTAATTATGAAAGAAATTAACATTACTGAATGAGGTTTATGCAATGGACACTTCAAATGTTATCTCTTGCTATCTTAGCAATTTATAAAATAGCCACATTGTAGATGGTATGTTTAAGTCATAAAATATAATTAATCAATAATGCTATCAAAAAACAATTTTTTTCAAAGAACTATTTTTGAAAATTTCCCTCTTATCTCTATTAAGACTTTATTGAGGAGTTAAACTAAGTTACATAAAACATTATAAAAATCAATAAAGTTGTATTTATTTGAAAGTGTTTTTCATTTGATACTAGACTATTCCCAGCAGTGAATAGTCTAAATAAATAAATAGTCTAAATAAACACCCTATCTAGGCCATGGGTTTATAGCTCAGTTTGGCTTCTTATTAGCTAAGATACCTAAGCATATTACTCAGCCTCTCTATGCCTCAATTTCCCCATCTGTAAAACAGGAATAATAACTGTACTACTTCATTGGATTGTTCTGAACAGTAAACGAGTTGGTATTAGTAAGGAATTTAGAACAGTGTGTGGAATTTAGTAAGTGCCATGTGACTGTTTCAGTGGCCAGAATATTCTTTTTCTATAATAAACAAATAAATTTCAAATATCTTTATTAGAAATACTGAATTTCCCCCACCTCATCAAACATTCATCAAGTTTAATCTACTAACAGATTTTATTGAATGCCTTTGCTCAAGGTCTGATAAGTTAAAAAGGGAAATTATCATATAAAAGCCAGAATGCAAATATAACTGCAGATGTGTAAAGGTTTGGGATAAATAGATTTTTCACTAATATTAACCAGGGTTCTGCCTATACTGTCCTTCCCATTTTTTTTCTATTTCTTTTACTCCTTCTTTACCTCTCATATTGACCAGTTAACATGAAGGTCATTAAAAAGATTCAGTAATTATTTGTTGAAGGATTAAACTTTTCATATATTTGCTACATTATATAGCAGTTTTATATCTGCTCATATGCTACAAACTTCCAAATATATGCTACACTCCCATAAAAGGCAAGATCAATGTATCTAGTTACCCACTTCCACTAGAGTAAACTATGAAATATAATCCTATGTATTAGAGATATAAATTTCAAATTATCTACAATTTAGCTTATGAGTATTTAAGTAAATTATTGTTTTTATTACTATTAAATGGAAATTAGGCTTTGTTAAATAGAAAAGGTGAACAAACATAATTGACTATTCACACAACAGTTACTTGCACTATTTATATGTGTAAGAAATTACAATAATGAATTCTGACTAGTATTCTTGTCTAGATTCTGCAAATATAACATTTATTCACACAGAAATAGATAAATGCTGATTGTAAATAACTATCAACTATTTATTAACACAAATCTAAAAAAAACATTTCTGGTAAACAAACATCATAACTATTAGCAAATATTCATCTTTGTTGTAAATTATTTGTTAAATCACAATTCAAATTTATCCACTCATTTGAATTACTCTGAATTTACTGAACTTCTAAGGATATAATTGGATCATGTATCTGTACAACATAGATGTGGGAAATCAAAACAAAATAACACATTTACTATATTTCATTAGTTATATTCTACCTTTTTAATGTAAAACAAAAGCAATAAAGTCAAAAAAATAACAATAAAGTATATTTTTAAATTTAATAAAGTACCTTGAAATACTCTTTTCTAATCTGTTTGCTCCTCCTCCTTTCTTCACACTGCCAGATTATAGGTTGAGATTCTGGCCACTGCTGTTCATCCATCTGATCCTTCTGGTTTTCAAAGGGCTGCAATGAAACAATTCCTTCTAACTAAATAAATGAGTACAAAATATTTGATATAACAATAATTTCACATCTTCTTACCTGCCATGCGAGAGGTGATAATGGTGAATTAATTTCATCTGCTGAAATACTGAAAATCAAGAGATGTTTTAATGTTAAAATACTTAAAACTACTTAAAGTATACATTATGAACATTATAAAAATATATACACATATTTATTTCTATCCATATTTATATGTACATATAGATATATGTATATGTCTATACATACACATAAGGCACTACTATACTACTCAGCTATAAAAATTATGAAATTTTGGCATTTGTGACATGAATGAACTTAGAACATATTACATTGTGTGAAATAATACAGACTGATAAAGACAAATGCCACATGATTTCACTCCTATGTAGAAGATAAAGAAACAAAACACAAAAAAATGAAAACCAACTCTTAGATTAAGGGAACAAAATGGCAATTACCAGAGGGGAAGGTAAAAGGGCTTAGTGAATCTGGTAAAGGTGGTGGAATGGACACTAGGATATTGGTGATGATTATAATATAGTACATACAGATGTCAAATTATAATGCTGTATATGTAATACCTATATAATGTTTTAAACCAACACTACTGCAATGAAATCTTTTTAGATAAACAAATTTTCAAAATTTATAGAAAAAATGATTACCCAAGAAAAAATATGAAGATATCAGTACCTATTATTATTAAGAGAGTTAATGTTACCAGTTGTATAGATCCTTATACATATTTGGTTAAGTTTCTTCCTAAGTAATTTTATAGTTCCTTCCTTTTATGAATGAAATTTTTCCTGATATATTTTATAATTTGTTAGGAAAGATACTAACATTTTAACATTTTCTATAAGATCTATATGAAAAACCTACAAATGTATAGAAAGGGATTTGAAAAACTATAACATTCTTAGACAGAAAGAGTAAATATTACAGGTATATCTTTAAATTAATTTACAGATAAAATGAACTAGATATATTTTTTAAAACCCAACAAGTACTTTTGGATTTTAGAAATCTGAAAGAGTTTCAAAGTTTATTTGGAAGAATGAATAATGAAGAATAGTCACATAATAAATGGGACTATCCCACTAAAAAATTCTTAATATATAATTAGGATATGTTATATAAAAGTTACAGTAATAAAGGAGAACTAGCTCCAGAATTTATAGACTGTTTAGTGAAAAAGCAATACCGGATTATAACAATTTACAATGAAAGTGAAATTTAACTCATTGTGGACAGGATGGATTATGTAACACAGAGTGTTGGGATAACTAGATAACCAAGATTAAAGTACACAGAGGAAGAAAAAGAGATGGAGGGGGAACAACAATGAGAAAGTGAAGAGAGGGAGGAAAAAAACCTAGATTCCTTACCTCATGTCAAATATCAAGAATAATGGGTTGAAAATTTTAAATATAAATAAATGTTTGGAAAATATGAGCAGCAATTTTTTAAATGGTAGGTAGAGAAAATGTACGGAAGAAACTATCAAAATCAAATATTGACAAAGAACATAAAATGTAAAAATCAGATTTTGCCTTTTTTAAAGATAGAATAACAGCAAACAGATTTATATAATGGCTGACAAAACTTTAAAAAAATATATGAAATTATGCTTTCCAAAACACTGAATCTCAAGCATAAAAAAAAACCTATGCCTTAAAATGGGGAATAAAGGGGCCTTCCTGGTGGCACAGTGGGTAAACAACGCACTGTGAAGCAGACTGCAGTCACTACAGCATGAGTTCGATCCCTGCTGCTGGCTGGGGAGGTGATGCACTTGGCGCGGCAGACCTCTCCTGCCTTGCCTGCTGCTGCACTCGGCAGTGTTTTTCTGTTAATCTGCCTGTTCTGTTCCTGGCTCTGTCTCTGGTGAATCCTCTCATTCCCCCCATATCTCTGGCCTGTACCCCAGTTCTTGTATGCATAAATAAATAAATCTTTTTAAAAATGGGGAATAAAGGAAACCATATGATCAAGTCAGGCTGCTGCAAGCAGAAACCTTCTAGGCTGCAGTGCAGAGAAGGCTAACTAAAGGAGGGTCATCAGAATTAAGGAGACAGATCTGGAAGCCAAGGAGAAAAAGATGGATAGAGTTAACAAGACAAAGTAACAAAGAACAAGCAATGAATAGTAAAAAACTTAAGAGATCTATAGAGACATCCTTCAAATTTTCAGCTAAGTATTGAACACTGATTATAAGGATAAGAAGACTACTCTAAGCACAAGAATGAATCATCAGAAAAATTACTTTTCAAATTCATGGAGAACTACAAGTAGTATCAGTTTTACCAGCCAGACTAGAAAGCCTATCTAATTCATGAGGCATAGGGGGTTAACTACTAAGAAAGATACTGATTCAGTAGGGGGTAACTTTGGTCTTAAACTAACTGCCTTGATGATCTCACATAACCTGTCAAAAAACAACTCCTCAGAATATCAAGTTATTTCCAAGTAATTAAACTACATCCCAGAACAAAGTTTAAGAACATTTATAGCAACAGTATCATGTTCAATGCCCAAAAGTTGAAGTTAACAATATCTGGCATTCCAATTAAAACTTCAACAAGAAAATACTCAAGAAGCTAGACAAAAGGAATGAACACTTAAAAATCAAAGTTTAAAAGATAAAAGGTACATCTGAAATTACACTGGATAGGGTTATCAGAACATTAGACAGTTCATAAGAAATGATTAATGAGCATAAAGAAATAGCAAAACTCAAACATAGGAAGAGTGTATGGGAAAACAAATAGATATCAGTGATCTTTAGAAAACTGCAAGTGGCCTAATATACGTACAACTGAGACTCCAGAAGACAACATCAGATGATAGAAAAGACATTTGAAGAAATAAGTGCTCCATATTTTCAAATTTCACGAAAATACTAAACACATAAATTTTAAAAATTCAATTAACTCAAAACAAAAGAAACTTGAACTACATGAAGATATAGTCAAATTACTGATAGCAAATGATAACTACAAAATATGAAAAGGAAGCAGAGAGGGTAAAAAAATTACAGTTAAGTTCAGTGAAAGAAAGACTGAAAAAAGTTTTCATTAGACACATCATAATCCAACACACTGGTAAAAGTTCTTTAAGGTACTAAAAGAAAACAAAAATGTCAACTTAGAATTTTATAATAGCAAAGACAGCTTTCAAAAATGAAGAAAAAACAAAGAATTTTGCAAACATACTGAAGCTTAAAGGATTCAACAACAACGAATCAACAGTAAAATAAATGTTAAAGTATTTTTCCCAAGTGGAAGGATATATGGACCTAGCCAAAGGAATAAAGAGCACTGGAGATGGAACTAAGGGGTAAAGATAAAATACATTCTGATTACCTAAATCTCTTTAAAGAAATAATTGACTGTTTATAGCAAAAATGTTGATGTCACATGGAATTTATAGCATATATGGAAGTAAAATGTATAGCAACAACACCACAATGGTCAGGAGCATACAATTATACTATATTAGCATACAAGTATACCATTGTAAGATTATTCTTACGTGATATACAAAATGACATAATAGTACTGGAATATAGACTGTGATAAATTAAATATTATACTTAAAATAACTATTAACAAAATGTTTTAGCTAATACAGAGATAATAAGAATTTTAAAATATAAGTCAAGAGACAGCAGAAAAAGAAGGTAAGTACATATAAAAGATAGAACAAAAATTAAATACCTAACAAGATGGTAGCTTTAATGAATACCAACAATTATGTTAAATGTAAACTATCTTAACAATGCAATTAAACATCAGATTGTTAAATTCAATAAAGAAACATACTATCATAGACTACAAGAAACCCACTTTGTCCATAAGAATACAAAATAGGTTAAAAATAAAATGATAGAAAAAATATAACACATTCACAATAACCAAAGAGTGACTATATTAATATCATAACAGTGAATAATGTGTGCAAAGAAAATTGCTAGGAATATAAATAAAGTCATTTCCTAATGACAACAGTATAAATACACCAAGAGTAAATTTAAAATCCTAAAAATTTATGTATCTAATAAAACCTTCAAAATACATGAAGGAAAAAATGACAGAATTCTTCCAGAGTAAATGAAAAAAAATGACAGATCTTTAAGATAAAAGACAAATTCATAACTAGCATTGGAGATTTCAAAAGCCTTTTCTTAAATAGTAGGTAGAGAAAATGTAGTATGTGCAAGGAGTGGAAGAAGTTAATGACAAACAATAAACCTAAGAGTGAATACATTTACAATGTCAGGTGGTAAAAAGGTACACATTTACAACATCAGACAGTATTAAGTTCTGTGAAGAAAAATATGACAAAGTATGAAAAAAAGAAGGGGAAAGCATGGGTGAGGCATGTAAGTTGTTCAGGCAACACCTTGGTGATGAAGTGACATTTAAGGAGAAACCAGAAAAGCAAGGTATTAAACTATATGGTTATCTGGGGTAAATTATTCTAGACATAGACAAAAGACTTGAAAGGGGTAGGTGAGAAATGCCTGCTGTATTAAGATTCAATAGAGACCAGTATTGCTAGAGAACTAACCAGGTAGAGAGGAAGACAGCAGGGAGTCAAATAATGTTGAGGCATACAAGTCCTTGAAGAACTTGAGCTTTTATTCTGAATTAGATTGGAAGTCATTAGGGAATTCTGAAAAATGACATGATTTGACTTATATTTTTAAAAATATCAATCTGATACTCTTTGGAAAACAGACCTAAAAGAAAGCAAGGGCAGAAAGGAGACCTTTAAGTAGGCTGTATTAATAATTGCAGTAAGAGATGGATAGGCCTAGAGTTGGTAATGTATGATCAGATTTTGGGTATATTTTGAAGATAAGAGTCAACAAGATTTGTTAATGGATAAAATTTGGGATATATGAGAAAGTGACAGGGATGACTAAGTTTTTGAGCTGAACCACCAGAAGGATGGCATGTACATTTTTTGAAATGGAGAAAAATGCAAAAAAACATGTTTATTGATACCGGGAGGTATGTGTGTGGCTTCTAGTTACATATAAGTGGAGCTACTGATTAGGCATCACTCAGTATTCTATATGTGTACATACATACCACACGTGTATATGCACATATACATTCACACATATAGAAAAATGTTCAAAGGGGAAATCACTGAAATTCTGTGACTTATGGGATAATGGATGGCATTTATTTTGTGTTTACTGAATTTTCCAATCATTCAGCAATAAAGTTATATTTTCTTATAATCTCAAAAAAGTAAAGAATTTTTAATGTGACTTTAAAGAGGGAATTGGGTAGCTGTTCAGAAAGTGAGAAAAATAGAGGAAACAGTTTTATGAAGGAAAGGTCACGATTGGGTAGCCTAAGTTTTGAGGTTTAGGTAACTGAAACTTTCTCAAGAGAATGTTAAGAATTTGGGAGGAGTCTCAAGATCGGAATGAAAGGAAGTGAGGCGATAATAACAGAAATGTTAAGGATGGCAAATATGTAAGAATAGCACAATCAGTATTCAAAACTGGAGAGGGGATTAAATTGAATTAAATAAAATTTGAGATAGATGAAAGTTTGAAACTTGGATATGAAAAGTCACCTTATATTTGAACTGAATTCTGAAAATCAAAATGAAATATGAAAAAATAAAATGGGCAATCTCAGCACTCAGACCAGGATATAGAACAAGAGTAATTTGAAACCATGCTGGGATAAAGAATGTTGCTCCTAGCCACAGAAAGTACCAGTGGAAGACTTAGGAAATCAAGCGCTCAATGTAAACAGAGACTCCCTTCAATCTTCAGGGTTAAGCCAAACATTTTAAGCTTTATCCTAAAAGTTATAAAGAACTGTTTGAAGATAACAAATGGGAGGCACACAGTTAAATTTGAGCTTTCGAACCATCACTCTTGATACCAGTGCATTAGGCAGATTTAAAGGCAAAGAAAATATATCCAAGGACTATTGCAGTAATCTAGGTGGAAAATGGTAGATTAACCCAACTGCAATAAGAATGAAGAGGTTGGGATAGATGTCAGTAGTTTTAAGAAGTTATAATTTTCTATGACTCTAGGATTAGGAGGGGTATATAATAGGAGTATCTGATGATTCCAAAGTTGCTCACTTGGATGACTTTGTAAGTAGTGACACATTCTCACAGAGGAACTATATAAGAAGAACTGGATTTGGGAAAAATAAGATCAGTTTAGTATCTAGAAAAGAAATGAGGGGGTGTGTAGACCTAAAGGAACCAAAGTGTTTTTTGTTATCATGTGTTAAAATTTGGAATTATAGAGCCAGACAACTTGATTTTGAATCTTCACTGTATTACTTCCTTGTATAACCTTGAACAAATTATGATTATTAGTGAGCCTCAGTTTTTCTAACCTGTAAAATATGAATAACAGTAGTAACAACTTCACAGAATTCTTATGAGGATTAATAAGACAATACATCAAAGATTTTAGCCACACGTGGCAGGAGACTTCGATCACCTCCCCTAAACACAACCACAGAAAATAAATTTGCTCAAAGGAAGATTCAGATCCACATTGGAAAAGAAGTAAAGCTACCACTGTTCTCAGATATGGTTATATACATAAAGGACCCAAAAAACTACTAAAAATAAGTAAATACAGTACAATAGAAGGATACAAACTCAATACATATATACATACACACACACACATATAACTCAGTTGTGCGTCTTTAAGCAATGAACCAGAAGAAAGAGAAATTCAAAAAAATCCAACATACAATTGCACCAAAAAATATGAAATACCTGGGGATAAACTTAACAAAGAAGTTAAGGGACCCATACGTTGAAAACTGCAAAACTCTGATAGAGGAAATATAAGACACAAAGAAATGGAAAGAGATCCCATGCTCATGGATTGGAAAATAAACAAAATTGAAATACCCATTCTAAATGCACAAAAGTTTAAAAAAAACACGACCTTATCACCTCAAGCAACTTACAGATTCAACAAAATATGTAAATAAATCAGAAAGCAAAAAATAGAAACTGTATAGTTCAACTTATCCACAGAACATAAGTAACCAAAAAACATATCCTGGCAAAGCACAGCAAAAATAATTCTTAGACTTTGTGAGAAATATGCTGTTTACTAGAGGGAACAGAAAGTATGGAGGATGGGACATAAGAAGAAAGGAATAGGACATTGGCAAGGAGGTCGAATGAAGAGTGAGTGAACCATGAATAAATATGAGTAAAAATGTACCCCAGAAGTTACATAGAATAGTAAATGACTGACAAATTCAATACAAAAAAATAAATAAAATTAATTGTTTTAGGACTGAAATAAGATAATACATCTAAAACACTCAAAATAATACAGGGCCTCCCTGGTGGTGGAAGAGGTTAACTCTCAGCTCTATCAATCTGCAGCCACTGCAGCACAAGCTGGATCACCAGCAGAGAAATAACCCACATGGCGCAGCAGACCACGCCTATCTCGCCTGCTGCTCCCCTCAGCAGTGTATTTCAGTAGGCTCACCTGTTCTGCTCCCCACTCTATCTCTGGTGAATCCTCTCATGCCCTGTACCTCTGATCTACACCCCAGTTCTTGTCTACATAAATAAATAATCTTTAAAAAAAACTCAGAATATATATAACCACCATTTAACAAATGTTATTCATTCTGTATCTATTGATACTTACTTCTATACCCAAAAAACAGCTTTGGAGCTTTATACTCCCTAAGTGTAACGAGTTTAATCTCACTCAAATTTTCAAGCAATCAAAAAGAATAAACTGAAGTTCTGACGGTTTTCTAATTCTCTGGAATTTATATATGTATATTTAAACCATGTATGCATATCAAACAACTTAGTAAAACCCAATTGAAAAATGAATAATAATATAAACACAATGATGAAGAAACACATTATTCCTGACAGCAACAGAAATACAGTGAATGTCTGTTGAACTAATAAATGAGTAAAATGACTATCATTGAGACAAAGTGTAAGTATAAGCACAAAAAGATCAAATCAGCATTTTTATTTTTTATCAAAAGTAAATTTAATTCATACGGTAATGCATTCCATCTTTAAATTATCTAGCTATATTGACTCTATATCAGTTATTCAGTTAGTATCAATGCATCAAATCTCTTTAAAAATATTAAATTAAAGGACTAAGATATCTTTTATACCTCTTTTCACATTCCATAGTTTGTTTTGGCTTGTTTCTTGTGACAGAAGTTGAGTGGTTAAGAATCCTAGAAGCAAATCAACATATTAATTTAAAAATATATTTAAGATAATAGTCCACGTAAGATATAAAAATCTCCATAATAAACTGCATCTGGTCCATGAAGATCTCTGCTAGAAAATAATATTTAAATAATATTTAGATCAGATGCCCATAAGCACACTGACTATTATGGGAAAATGAAGCTCACCACCTTCCATGCATCTTCTTTTATAAAACCTTTCTGGAGTCTTGGATATATTCTAGTCATGCTATTGCCCTGTGCATATTTAACTTTTGGCTGAGACAGAAGATAGAGATGCAGATTGTTTAGGTACAATCATGACTGATTTTCCAGCATGGCAAATGATATAGGGTTATACTGATGGAATACATAACCATTTTGCAAAAAGCCAAATAGTAAACGTTAATTCTAAATGTAAAGCCAGTGTTAAAATTCATTTCTTTAAAATAAAAAAGAAAACCCAAGTATATTAAAATTTTAGTAACCAAATGAAATGGTACCAGAAGAACCTTCCACTCCCCCGAAACAAAAAAGACTATTTTGCCAAAATTTTACATAATCCTAAGTACTAATGTCAAAGACAAAAGTAATGAATTAACTTACTTTAAATAAGCAACTACCATATTTATGAATTCCT
Organism: Galemys pyrenaicus; assembly: GCA_019455555.1. NCBI lineage: Eukaryota > Metazoa > Chordata > Mammalia > Eulipotyphla > Talpidae > Galemys > Galemys pyrenaicus. The sequence continues at coordinate 3,094,316 of JAGFMF010011865.1, read as the reverse complement.
AACATTTATATATACTTACAATGTAACTTTTCATAGTTTAATTTTATAAAAAGTAAAATATCTCACTTTTATTTAAAATAAAATCTTCGAATATCAACTACCAAAAGAGGATAGATGAGGAAAGAATTTCAATTTAAAGCTACATATTGACTAATAAAATATATAATGAACTAAATATATGTATTAACTACCAAAAGACAGGTAACCTAAAAAAGCAATTTCAATTATGCCAGTCTCTACACTACTAGGAAGGAGTCACAGTGAGGCAGCACAGGACGAGTGTCTTAGGCAAAGAAGCACAGCTTTGCATGAAACAATTTCAAGATTAATTACAACTTTATTCTTCTTTGTATGGGCAGACACTAACTGCACCGAATTCTAAATGCAGAATTGAGGTAGCAAAATATCTAAGATTATTAGGAACAAAATACATCTTTAAAAAGTGACATTCAAAAAGGAGATATAGCAATGAGTACTACACTGGAGGGTCCCAGAATTACTGCAGGGAAGCAAACTACGATGCTCTTCACTACAGTAAATTATGAATTATTCCCACACCACACTTACTAGCATTGTGATTATTGATATCACCTTGGAGCAGAAAGAATCCAAGGTGATATCCTTGGATATCACTTACCTATAAAATATATTTTATGTATTTGGGATTTCTCCTATGTAAAATTTTTCTAAGTGTATTGATATGTGATGTTTTACTGTGTGATACTAAAGGTCAAAATTAACATCTATTTTATCTAACCACCTATTCTGAATTAACACACTTCCTTAATCCAGTTACCAATAAAAGGCTATAAAGTTTAGCTGCATCAGCCTAGACCCTTAATACTTAAGGCTTCCACAAACTCTAGATACCTTGATGCACGTCCTGCTGCTCTGGTCCTCTGGAAGAGTTTTTCACTGAATGATGCTCTATAACATAAAGGCCTCCGTCTGTATTCACATTTCACGTACATCAACCAAACCAAAAGATGGGAGGAGTAAGATGTTTTGGGAGAGGATAGGGAAGTCATTAGTAAAGCAAGCAGAAAAGAAAGAATGGATACACTTCAAGAGTCTAGAGAACTACCTAGCTAATTTTAACAAACTAGAAATTAAAATAACACTCCTCATATTGGAAGGTTCACATGAGCAGAAAAAAAAATCACATGAAACAGATGATGTACATGATTTCTATATTTCGAAACCAAAATAACAAGCTTATCAAAATTTAATTTTTCTTCCATGAAATTTAATTATACTTTAATTGTAACTTTTCATAATTACTTTTTTTATTTAGCTATAAGAAGCACATCTTTCGCCAATAGGTAAAAAACGGAAGACACACTTATAAGCAAATAAAATAATCACTAAGAAGAAAGACATAATAGAAAATACTATAGGGTAAGGTAGCAGGAATGAAACTGTAATAAAAACCTAGAAAACTGAACTTATTTATTGCAAAAGCCACATTTATTTTAATTCTTTCTTTAAGACAATAAACCAAATGAATTTTATAAGTTGATTTATAAAGCCACATATTTAAAAAACCCATATAAGAAAATAGAAAAGTAACTAACCACTTCTCTAGTTCATGAACAGCATGGGTGTCAATTTGAAAAATTCGTGAAATAATATACAGAGCAACAATATTTTGAAGATAATGATTCTGTAAGATGATCTTTTTTATTTCACAAATTACAGTGCTAGTAAAATTATGACTTGTGGAATAACCACTTTAATATAGACAAGGTCACTGAGTCAGGCAAACTGCAATACACTCAAATAAAACTAGAAATAAAAATCCAGTATTTTGAGAGGTGACAGAGATTAGCTTTAAAAAAAATAACAATAAGCTGCCAATACAAAGTGGCTTAATCTATGCACTTCAGTTATACAAAGAAAGGTCAGTCTCCTAAATAAGTTCCAGACTATGAACACTTTTGAGCTATCTATATGTTGGTTTACCTGCTAATCTCTTTTTCCAACCTTTTGATTGTTCTGCACAATATCCTCTAGTTTCTTAGGGTACTTTCAGCCACAAAGTACTAGCATAAACTTTCTTAAAGAATGGAAGTTTTTTTAAAAATAGTATGAAATAAGTGGCAAAGCTACTCTAAGAAAATCATCACTGAACTCAATCAATTTTTTAATTGTCTCTAGCTTTGGAATACATGCATGGCTTCTTTTAGCCAAGTCCCTAAAACTACATTTACCTTCAACTTAGTAGCGAGGTAAAAAAATGTAGGATACAGTCAAAGCAGGAGACCTAGTTGGTATTTCCTGATATGCAAAGTAATCTTATTCCAGATAAATCACTTTAAATCAAGACTAACAAAAAAACACAAAACTTGTGTTAAAACCTAAAAAGAAATGCTAAAACTCCTCCTTGACTTGCAATTTTAAATAACATTTCAGATTCTTCATTAATAACGCTGGAATATTAAAACACAATAGTATTGAGTGAAAGAGAAAATCCACAGCCAGAGAAGGTGCAAAGTACATCAAATTTTCTGAGTAATATATCCTTATAAGATTACTTTTGAGTTTATCTTTTCCCATTATATACCATTGATTTACAATTACTTTCGGGATTTTCAACTCATTCAAATTCATATATTGTAAGTATAATATATAGTTTTCATCTATGGAGACATCTAAGAGATGTAAGCAATAACAAGATACTTTATAAAAAAAGAAAAAGATGATATAATGGAGGAAATATCAGGTTCAACATTTTTAAAATGTTGAGATTTTTGTTCAGCCATTAACAGAATTGGCTAGGAATCTAATTTAAATTGTCTGTAGATTATAAATCTTCATGGTAAAATGTACTCCTTACTTTATGACCATTGTTATGGTCCAGGGTAGGGTTTCCCAAGATGTGCCAAAGTGGCATACTGATTATTTTGAGTCAAAATTACTTGACAAAAGCCAATGCAGGAATGATTCTGCCTCCCTAAAAGCAGGAAATAAATCTCACATGTAAATGCTCCCTCACTGCAGCAGGGGGTAAAAAGACATTTTTATTGCTATAGACAAGGTATTTAGCCCTGTTTAGCTATGCAAATAAATTCTGCTTAACTCCCCAGTAAAGTAATTGTCCAAATCTAAAATTCCTTTGTCCTCTTAGTTCTTCACAAATTTATGGTTTGATTGTCTAAAAGGTATATAAACCTTATGCTTTGGTCATTTTATGGATTCAATATTCTATGGAACCTCTGTAATACAAAATTTTTTTTGGTTAATATGTCATATCAATTTATTTATCAACCAAAAGGATCAAGGTCAGAAAAAATTTCCCTCCCAATACCATATTATCATAAATATTTTAACACCTTCAAAAATTGACATAATTATTACATTAATGTTACTGCTTATCAATATTTAATATAGGAAGACCTCATATTCATACATAAGAGGAAAAAGAGAAAGCAAATTACTTTTGCATCTTGAGAAATAACAGAAGCTATTTAAAGAGAACATATTAATCAAGTAAACGGCTCCTATTAACTTTGAATTTGTTGATTTAACTTTCAAGCAATCAACTAATCAATAGCAGTATTACTGAGTACTTACTATGTACAAGGCAAACTGTAGGTGCTATTTGTATTGATTACAAATTGACCACAAAAACAAGACTTATGAGAGATAATTATTCATCTCCTTTGTATCTAAACTGAAAAGTGTAATTCAATCACAGGGACAGATGAATTAATTAGCTAGCAAGACAATAGTGAAATTGAACATAGAGAAATCTCATGTAGGCACTATTAAAATCTAAACTTATACACTCAGATGTTATTCTTAACACAATAAGAGAAATGGATATATTGTTTTAAGTTTTTTAAAGTCAATATTCTCTCTATATAATAAATAAATTCTTATACCTGCCAGGTAGGGGACATAAAAACCCAATTATTTTTAAGCTACAAGGAGCAGCTGGTGACTTGCTTCATCAAATCTCTTAAAACATGAGGGCGATCGATAGCTTGACTATATTAGAAGGGGGAAAGCATGCAAATCCTAAGAAGTCACCAAAAAAGGACCATTCCAAAGGAAGCATATGAAAAGACTAAAATATAAACATCAGAAAAAGGTGGCTAAACAATATGATAGAAGAAAAGTGTGAACTAGGAATGAAAATAAAATAGGTAAAGAAGGGATACAGATGAGTGAAGTTTCCAGTATTTTTTAAAATTCTGTAACTGTAGTAGCTATGCAAAAAAGACAGCAACAATTAAAAAAATAGTAGCTACTAAATACACACATTTGTCATTTGATGAGTTTTAATTGTAATTATATTTCAAAACACATTTAAGCAAATACCAGGATATTTAAACTTTAAACATGCCATAGCCTAACATAATTGTGTAATTCATAAACATTTATTGCTTTGAATAAGTGAAATAAAATAGTTACTAATTACCCATGTTAAATGTAGCAAAATGATTCAATTTTCTCAAACCTAAACATCTCAGACAAAACATTTCAAAATGATAAATGTGCTACTCTCAATACAGGATGATGGCACTAATAGCTAATAATAGCACCTTAGCAGCACAGAGAAATGTTCATTGTTAAAAATGAACTTGCATTGATTTTATAAGCAGAAGGAGTAGGAGGAAGGGAGAAAAGGATAGTGAAGAAAGGGGAAAAGGCAACGGCATGGAGGTTTGGTGGTGGGTGAGTGAAGCTTGTGCATATATGGAGGAATGAAAATGTAACCCCAAAGTTATATATACATGTGAATGACCAAAAATTAATTTTAAAAATTAAGCAATTAAAGGCCGAAACAGAAGGAAAAATGGATTTGCACTGATTTAATACTCATTTACAATCCTCAGTGCCAGTGAGTTGAATTTGGAGAAAATATAGTGGAGGAGGAAATGCTGGTTAAGAAAAAGACCAGTGTGAACCTGTGATTCTTATAGCATCATATTAATTGAATCAATCATTATATAATTAAATTCAACTCTAAGGAGTTTATAGATATTACAAGTAATTTGGAATCTGATATAATATACATCATAGACATACGATATGTACGTGGAAAAAATGGTACTAAGCTAAGATGATTATCACCAAGTTATTATTATTTGGCACATAGGAATAAAAAAGTGATAGCTAAGTGATAAATAAAAACAATGACTATGTGAGTATAAGTTTCTACTAATTGCAAATGTAACTTGACATTTCTCTCCTAAGTATTTCCTAGTGTCTTCTAGTAGTTAGTCCTTTGAAACAGATTTTAAGAATGGTCCTATTGTTTAATAAAAAACTTCATATAGTTTATATGATACTTTTAAAATAATCAGATTTAATAATTATAAAAAATACCTATTTAAATCTCATTACTGAAAAAAATACCTGTTCTTTTGTTCTTGCTGCAATAATTGGGCAGCTATTTTTCTTAAATCAGTTACTTCCTTCAAATCGTCATCTTCTTCCTCTGCAAGAAACTGTTCTTTTTCAAGTCTAAAAGGTAATATAAGCATGGTTATCCAAAATATAAAGATGATATTTTATGTCAGCTTCCAGAAGTAGAAGTCATTTTTGTTTTCAATACCACATGAAATCTAAAATCCAAATGTCCTTCTATTTAAAACATTAAAATTATCAGAAACATTTAATAACTACCCTCACCACTCAACAGGAAATATGGCAAACTAGCTATAATGGCGACAAACGAACTGCATTACCATTTTGTAATTTTGAAATGTTTAATGGCCACAATAAATTAACAATGCATATTCCAGTCTTGAGTATACTAAGGACTACAGAGCGCTAAGTGGTCTATTATTACAAATAAATATAACATTTTTTAAATTTTTCATTTTGTCAAACTACCCTGCTTTTATCCCTTTATTCATTTTGATTTTTAGAATTTCTATGTAAAATGTTTAAGTAGAAATGAAGAGTAGGTTCAGTAAGATTGACAAATTTGCCCCAAAAATGTTAATTAAAATATGTAATTCTTATTCAGAGACTAAAGAATTTTTTAAATAAAATGTTTCTAAACTCCAGTAATTTTATTCCAGGATATTACATTTATTTAAAAAATAGCATCAAATTCTAAGATATTGCATCCTTACCATATCTTGCATGTCACTGGTAACTTTAGTCAAATTTAGACAACTATGCTCAGTTAGAAAAGTTAGAAAGTAAAGAAGAATGAAATGTAAAATGACAAAGCAGTGTACCTGTTTATGGGACACCAGAGATGATGAACAAATGATTCCTTAAAAAGTTACCAATGAGGTCAATTGGCGGAAGCATAATGTAGAGAAGAGCTTGAGTATTAGAGAAAGCTAGGTTCACACCCTAGGTTTATAGCACACAATACCTAAGTAGTTCTAAGAAAGAAACTTTGTAGAGTTTCTGAGCTTCACCTTCCTCATCTGTAAAACTGAAGACATTATCTACCCTTCAGGATTTAGTTAAGATTAAATTAGAAACATGAAAAATCATATAGTACAGATCCTGTTACATGGTAGGTATTAAACAAGTTTCACCTAAGAAGTAACTTGAATGAGAGATAGAAATATGTTATAGATCATAGTTCATCACTTCATATGACAAACAATATTGAGAAGTTCCAAAACACAATTATCTTAATAAAATACAAAAATAAATATCTTTAAAATTTCCATCACCAGTCTAACAAAATGGAAAGTGTATCAGACCAAGAGTCAGAACACCTGAGTCTCAGATATTTGAAATTCCAGGTCTATTAAAGAACGCAAATGAAACAATGTATATGAAGGTTCAGTCCTCCTCAGTAATAACAATAGGAGGTATTATTATACTTTTGGGGCAAAAATAATGCACACATTATACTCACCTTTAAATGTTTACTAGAATTTTCAATTTAACTGAGGATTATAGACAGATGAAGTACTTAAAAATTAACTCCCTAAACATAACAGGTAAATGAACAAAAAAATATCCTTTCAAGTACTCTTTCAAGTAGGACTATCTAACAAATATGTCAATTATTTATAAGTAAAATCTCAGTTTGAGAATTCATGTGTGCTTACCTTTTTTCATCCCCCAATTCTTCATTTTTCTGAGACTTTTCAGGAACTTTTTCTTTTCCCTTATATACAAGAAAGTTATCATTAAAATGGTACTGTCCATACATTTCTGAGATCAAGAATATGTTACTAATATTTGTTCAAAGTTGTCTTTACCTTAAGGAAAGAGACAAGTGATCCAGTATGCGTATCTCCTTGTTCAGGAACTGCTACATCTTCTGTGTTGGGGTCAATAAAATCATACACCTCCTGGTCTAAGTATAGATTACTTATTAGAAAATATGAATGGTAAGCAGTGTTCTCCGACACTGTAATGCTTAGAATAAAAGCGTATTTTCTCAATGAAAGAGTTGGCCTCAGATATTAATTTTTCAAAGCCCATTTTCAATAAAAGATCCAATACCAATAGAGCTATGTACGTGAAATAAAAATGGCAGACACCATATGAATTACCTTTCTGAAAATCAGGTTTACTTCCTATAGAGTGACTGTCATTTCTTGATGTATGCTCTCTATTTGATTCTGAAACTTGAGAGTGAAGGCTGATTGTGTCATCATCTGAAGGCTGAAATGAAAAAGCAAAGCAAGAAAAAGGTATTTAAACACATTAAGTTGCTTCAATTTCAAAGATAAAGTAAAGAATATCTGTCCAATTTTCAAGGCAAAAATTAGTATGTGTCAGTTTACTGATTCACTATTAAAAATATACATATCCATTTTCACTGAAGTCATAAATGTAAGGATGGTCATATTTCAAAAGAAAATAAATCAAGTGTGTGCAAATAGCTCTCTCAAAGTGCTAATAAAATTTTTAAATAAAAAGGGTCAGCAATAGAAAAGACTCACTTCCGTTGTAGATAACCGTTTCTCTCCATTATCACTTCCAATACCAGAGTCAGGGCCATGATTTTTATTTGGATAAAAATCTTCCATACTATGAAAACAGAAATTCCAAAGGTATTTACAGAACTAATCTAAAATTTTCCTAGATAATACAGAATATGTACTTCTGATGTATAAGAGTATTAAAGACATGAGGGGATAGACATTAAAAATTGTTCACAAAACAACTTTGCTCATACACCTCATGTAATATACTTTCCTTAATATGCTCTGTTAAAAAGTGTCAATTGTTAATAATAACTTACTCTTTCCCCTCAGAAATTCAGTAAAGCAGATTACCCTGGAAATTCATCTAACTTTAGTGGAAAACCATCTAACCTTTGTATTTTTTCTACTGGTTTGGCAAAATTCACCATAGGACTTAGAAATAGTATTTAATTTTAATTCGGGTTTTACTCATTAGCTATAAAAATATGCTTCAGCGTTATAAATGTCTATCTAATGATTATGAAGAGAGAACACAAAAAAAATCTGAAAGCATTGAATAAACAATTGTTTCCTAATAGAGTTCTCCTTGCAAATCTCTGAATTACACAGTATATCATTGAACTTGCAAAGTATTTTTCACTTTAATTTTCAAATTTACTATGCATTCTACATTGACCACTTATGTGGCAGGAATTAGGCTAAGAGGTTTAAATATTTTTCCCTATACATTCCTTGTGAAAAGTCTACCAGGTTGTTGATGTTTTCTCATTTTATAAATGAGGAAACATAAATCTTTGCAATTTATGTAAGGATACTCAACTTGCAAGTGACAGTCTAAATTTGATACCAAGATGATCTAACACGAAAGTCCATGATCTTAACTACCATATTCTATTTCCTCTCTAATAAATGATTTTTATCCTTTTTCGTGAGCATATCAATGAACTTAGGGAATCCATTACTAAGTGTCAGACACTGTTGAACACCTGTGTTTAGATGAAATAAAAAATGTCCTCTCAACCCACAAGGGAAGGAAGGAAGTTATAAATCTTGATGACTATGGCAAAGGTAAATATACTAGGAAAAGTCAAATAATTCTCTGGTAAGGTTATAAAAGACCCCATCCAAGAAAGTAGCATTTGAACTTGGTCTGTTAAGATGAAAAGAAACAATAATTGCTACCATTTATTTTGTGTTAGGTGCTATGCTAGGTGTATCTCATGTTTTATTTCTAATGTTTACATTCTGCAATTTAAATATTACTCTTTTTTACAAATGAAGACGATAAAACTTTAAAAAGTTAACTTCCCAAGGGGGAAATTAAAGTAATTATTGAATATTATTTACTGAACTAGTTGTCATGCACGCATTTAACTATCAAAAGCTAATGGAGTCTTACTAACATTTTAAACAAAGAAACAGCCTCAGATAGTTAAATAAAATTTACACAGGCCACAAAGGAATTAAAAGTTTGTTAAACCATGATTAAAGCTGAAATCCATCTAACTCCACAGCACAATAATAAATACATTTACTAAAATACATCTGTATAGTTGTAATTGATAAAAGGATTAATAATAAACTATTTGTTGAGTATTTAGTATAGACAAGGTATTAAATACTCCATACATTATTTCATTTAATTGACAGAATCCCTGTGATTGCCTTTGGACATATAAGAAAACTAAGGACCAGAGACATTGTGACACAAGTACATTGAGTCAGAAAGGGGTTTCAAAGCCATATTATGTCTAATTCTAAATGCTGATATGCCTAACTACTGTAATGCAAATCTATGTAGAATAAAAAGTTTACAAAATATTCAATACATAGAATAATAACCAAATACATAACAAGAGCAAGTGTGTGAAAGTAAATAGTACACATAAAAATCTTCTAAGAATTTCAGTATGGGGTGAGAGGGAGATGAGCACACTGGACAGCCAACTCAAAAGGAAACTCTAGACCTTTATTGTCTAATATAGTAGCCACGAGCCATATATGGCTCCTGAGCACCTGAATTATGGTTAGTCCAAAATCAGAGATGCTGTAAATATAATAACTACACCAGATTTCAAAGACTGTGAAATAGCTCACTAAGTTTTCATATAAATTACATGCTAATATGATATTTGAATATGCCAGGCTAAATAGGATGTATTGTTAAAATTAATTTCATCTGTTTCTTTTCAATTTTATTAATTGGTTACAAATATTTAAAATTATATAACTTGCATTACATTTCTATTAGACACTACTATAGATCATCTCCAAAATATCTCCATACTGTCCAAGTCTTCTCATCTCTGTTGCGGTCACCCTATGCAAGATCCTTTGATCTCAGCTGCACTGCAGTAACCTAACTAGACTCTGTGCTTCTACTTTTGTTTACTTTTCACATGTTGAAGAGTCAAAATAGTTTCCTAAAACATAAATCTGATGTTATTTCCTTGTTTAAAATGTCCACTGGTACTTCCAATAAAATTCAAACTTTTTTCTGCAGCTTGCAAAGTCCCCAAATGAATTGGGCTATAACTACCTCCTCAAAATCGTCTTTGGGACTCCACTTGTCACTGCTCCAAACCTGCTAACCTCCTTTCAGTTTTTTGTTTTGTTTTAATACACCAGGTTTCTTTTTTTATTTATAATTTTTTAAATTTACATATATTTGACATCAATTGTAATCCCCATGTATTCCCCATCACCGTAACACCAGTGCGCCATCACCTCAGTCCCCCGTGCTCCCGGCTGCCCTCAACCCTCCCCCTCTTCCCTCCCCACCAAGTGTCCCCAATTTGTCCCTGTCTTTTCGTTTTTGGTTTTTTACATCAGGTTTCTTATGAACTTAAGGTTTCCTGCTGAAAGGCTCTTCCCCACACTCTTTAGACAATTAGATTTTCTCTTTCAGGTCCTGACTTAAAACTTCACCTTCTCAAAGATATTCCAGAATCACACTATTGAAATATATTCCTTTTCTTCACAGCACTTACCCAACTTGAAGTTATATATGTGTGTGTGTGTGTGCATGTTTATTCTGTTTCCTAGCTTAGTTCATGGACTGACTTACTCCTCCACTCAATTGTTAGCTCCATGATCAACATGTATATCATTCAACAAAATGTATCTAAGTCAATCAGCAGGCATTCTACTGATATTTGTAAAATAAATAAGTGACTAATATAATGGATGCTGTTACTAAAGTATGTTCATTTTAAAATAAATATAAAGCAGACTAACAGATCAGAATACCAATCAGTTCTAATTTTTGTAGAATTGTTTAGTCTACTATCATTAATAATATTAAATAAAATAATCTTTAGGACCTATGTTTAATGTTTAGAATGTATTTAATTCTACTTAGTAAAAAGAAATATTCAAGAAAAAATTCTGTTTTGGAATTCAAGAACTTGCATTGTTAACTAAGTTAACAACAGTACTTATAATTCTGCATTTCTAACTAGTCTAAGTTTTGTCATAAATATAATGACAAACCTTAAAATATTTTAGACAGAGGCACAGTCTCTCTTTATGTAGTCTTACCCCATTCAAATTATTGTCTTTACCACTATAGAGAATTGAGTTTTCATAAAATCTTCCAAACCAAATCTACACCTTGAAAGGAGGCCTTAAAAACAATCATTTCAAAATATCTATCATTTCAAAATATCTATCATTTCAAAATATCAGGAGAAAAATAAAATAGTATCATACAGATCAATAAAAAATCATCTTTAATCCAGACATTAAAAAGATGAAGGATTTGAAGAAAGTAAGGATGGTACCCCAAAATGTCTTGCTCTTCCACAAACCCTGGATCAAATTCAAGTTGTATTTGTTAATACAAATGCACATAAATTGATCAAAAAAGCAAATTCAGTAGTCAAGTGCTAAGAAATTAGTGTTTATGCACTATAATGTCAAATACTTACACTTCACTACTAAAGGTTTAATAAGAATTCAGTTTTTCGCAAAATCCCAAATTTATTCTAGTATCACAGTTCATTCTGTGATGTTGATCTTTTATTTCAGCCAGTTAATGATTTTAATACACTGACCAATCAGCCTAAATATATTCATGACACTCAAGATTAATAACTCTTTTTATACAGAGGGAGGACACAAGGTCATTGTAAAATTACCTGTCTGTAAGAGGCTGGGAGGGCATTCTTTTACTCAATGATGGAAGGTCCAAAGAATCTGGCTTCTTATCCATTCTGCAACATGCTTGGATATTTAAGTATTTAAATATGTGTACTTTACCCTTTAAACATATCTGTTAATAAAGAATGAAGAAAACAGAACTATATAGGTCCAAATATAAATTTCATATACCAACATATTTAAACAATTTAATAATCTTAAATTACTCAGACATCACAAAATGATACTCTGAATATTTAATTATTCTGTACTTCTGACACCAGGTAAAAAAGACTCACAAAATGATACCAACTAAAAGTCTATGGCCTTCTTTATTTTTGTTAGAAAATGCACGTTTATTTTTCTGTACTTCACAGCAGTTTTCTTGTTAAAAGTACAATATACAAATTATAATTCAATATATAATTTATAATTAGGCCTCCAGGGTGGCACAGGAGTTAAAGACACAGGACTATAAGGCTATCACCAGGTGCTGCAACAATAGTTTCAGCCAGGGAGCTGACCCATAAGACACAAAAGATTTCCTCATCTTGCCCCACTGCTCCCCTCAGCAGTGTATTTCAGTGGATTCACCTGTTCTGCTCCTCACTGTGGTGAATCCTCTCACCACCCCCACCCCTTCAGCCTAAACCCCAGTTCTTACATGAATAATTAAATCTTTAAAAAATAAATAAAATAAAAAAATAAATAAATAAAATAAAATTTATAATTTATGAAAGTTGCCTTGGGGTCCCACCCTGGTGGCACAGTAGGTTAAGCAACGCACTATGAAGCCAGCACAGCCACTGCAGCACAAGTTCGATCCCTGCCTCCGGCCAAGAAGGTGACCCACATGGCACGGCAGACCTCTCCTGCCTCGCCCACTGCTCCCCTCAGCAGTGTATTTCTGTTGATCTGCCTATTCTGTTTCCCACTGTCTCTGGTGAATCCTCTCACCTGCCCCCCACTCCCGGCACTTCTGGCCCGTTACCCCAGTTCTTGTATAAATAAAAAAAAAATAAAGTTGCCTTGGAACCACTACGATGTTTGGGATACACAGTAGAATAATGCTAGTTCAAAAGTTGAAAAGTGTGATGGTAGGCCAGTTAGAATAAAATATCAAATAATAAAAGAAAACACTGGTCAGTTCAAGTAAGATAATAATGTTTTCACTGGTAATGCAGAAATGAAATGAGAGGGTAAAATGCTATGCAGGGGGGTAAAATATATAAGAAAAAAATGAGCAGAAGGGAATGATAACTCAGACGTAAAAAGTTACCTACTTTCAAAGGAAAAAGATAAATATTAGATGGTTTCACTTAAATGTGAAATATAGAGAAAGCAAACAAAGGGTCTGGAAAAAGACCAACTAGCTAGCTGACCACAGAGCTAAAGCACACAGCAAGGGACAGTGTGTGGGAGGGAGAGGGGTCAAAAAGGGGGAAGGAAGAACAGAAGAGACTGGGTAGATGGATCACAGGTACTATGGTGGTGAAAAACCATGAGGACTACATCTGAGGGGAGAAATGAAATACTGTACAAACGTTTAAAACAATGTAAGAAAAGGCATAAAATCAAAGATAACAATAAATAAAGTAATTATAGGTACTTTTCAGTACCTTAGGTACTAGTATAAAGGAAGAATGTTTCTTCTATAATTCTAAGAGGTATCAGGTCTTACTTGACCACTGAAAAACGTCATTTAAAAAGAAATTAAAAATCTTGTACTATTAGCATATATATATTACCAACTGAAACACATCCTGATAGTTGTCCAAAGTAAAAAAAAAATTTCCTTTACCAAATACTTCTGGATTCTTTTCTTTTATAAATCTAATTTTCATAACTGTGATTCATGTAAATGGATTTTAAATATGAAAATCATGAACTTGAGAACAAAAAATGAACCCCGCTTTCTATCCCTTTCAACCTCTAAGTCCAACTACCCATATTCAACTCTTTTAACTTGGTTTTCTGCTATTCAACTACAAATTTAATAAATAACATGGTTCTGCTATTTTTCTCAATTTAATATTTATGAAGTCTTAGTAAGAAAGATGAGGGCTTAGATTTCTCACATTACCGCTACCATCACCATGACCTATCATCAGGAGTACCCCTGATCTCCACCAACTAGTAAAAACATACATCCTCCTCCCTCTTAAGAAGCATAGCATAGTAGTTAGAGTATGGGCTCTGGAGTCATACTCTGGTTTGAACACTAGTGATGTGACCTTAGACAACTCATTTAATTCCTATGCCTCTGTTTCTTCATATATAAAATGAGGTTTGATGGCAGTACCTATAGGGCTGTTTTAAGATTTAAACAAATCAATGTATGTAAAGCATTTTCAACAGTGCCTGCAGCACGGTAAACACTACATAAATCTGTGTTGTTATTATTATCACTGAATACAACTACCCAAAGATGTTCAGATAGGCTTTTTCCAAGATGTCTAGAGTAGTCTTTTTCTAATATGCGTTACTTTGGTATATAAAGCGCAGAGATACTGTGCACTTGATAGAGATACTGTGGGCCTCAGAAGATACAGGTGCCATTACCCTAAAGAACTGAAGACTTCCCAAATTTAGGGTGGCCTCCAAAAATAAGCTTTGCATAAGAGAAAACTATCTCATGGCAAGGCAGATATCTAAAGCATATGATTTTGTCAGTGACCTCCTTATATGAGAACCTTCCCTCTCTCCTTAATGCTTCAGGCCCTTATCTTATTCTTAGTTCAAAACATAAACCATCAGCCTGTTTCATTTACTCTGAAATTTACAGCTATGCAACTATTTCATATGCACATAATTAAATGTGTTCTTTTTCCCCTACTAACCTGCCTGATGTTAATTTCTTTGATGACCAGGAAGAGAAGACTCAGAGGGGCAGGGGACGTTTTCCCCTCCACCCAGACAACTATTTTTCATTAAATAAAAATACAGTATTTGCATTCTTATCACAAAGAAAATATTCACAGATGAACCATACATAGTATTTAGATTACATTTCCTTTCTCTCCTAAATTCTGTTTTTCCTAAAATAACTAATTGTCCCATTTTATTCCTTTGCTTTGTTAGAACTATAAAACACCTCTCTGTGTTGACAAACACATTGAATTGTCTATCATTTCCTTTCTTCTTTTTCATTTTTCTTTTTTGGTAACAACTTCCCTAATTTAAATTGATTGCGCTCTATGACTATGATGGGAAAATTCCCCTATCCCAGCTGTGGTTCTTCTGAGACTAGATGGATGAACAAATTACTATCAGACAGATGAGTAGTAGAAAAGGCCAAAATTTAATATTATACATATGGAGAATTTACTTGGTTATAAATTATAAAAAATAATGTAAAGCATAGGGGATACTTATTTTGTTCTTAAGAACCTGGGGCATCGAGGAGAGAAGCGAGCCTTCCCACAACAAAAAGGGGTAGCTTCATCTTCTCTCTTAGAGTAAACAGAACATATTCACTGATAAATTTACATCTGGAAAAACTACTTTCTTCTGGGCCATAAAAGGGGGAGCAGTGATTGCTTCCTCCATTAGAAAAAATAGCAAAGGTCAAAAAGGTCCTACAGTCTACACTACTCTTAAAATAATCTGCACTCTTTAAGCAATGGCAATAGACATTTCCAAGGCTCACAGGATTGCAATTGACTTTTGGTTCATTCAAGGTTATGCTTACCAGAAGAGGCCTACCCTAAACATATTGAGACAAACTTATCTATCTACACCTACACCTGTCAGTCTTAGGTATGAAGAATTCCTCTTAATTTATTCCCTCACTTTGATATAGTACACCCATTGCTAGCTTCCTAATAAAAGATATAGGAGAGTTAAAATTTATGAGACCTTGTATATTTGAAACTATCTTTTTCTATGTCACAACTGACTGACAGTGTGGGTGTACAGTTATATTCTCTCAGTTTTGGAAGGCATCATTCTAACACTGTAAATTCCCATGCTGCCACTGAAAAGTTTTTCTGTGACCCTTTCTGCTTTCATCAAAGACTTTCAGTATTTTATTCTCTGACTTTCACGTTATAGAATGTCTAATGATCCATAGTGATACGCTCATTTTCTAGAGTAAAACAATAAGAAGCTAATGGGAAGTTCAGAGTATGTGGGAGAAGTTTCCCAATGGTGAGCATCACTTATGAAGTGATCAGACAAAGACTGATAATTTCCAGGGGAATATATAGGTCCTTTCTCCTAATTCAATGAGTCAACCAAGGGGGAATTATACCAATCCTGCCTGAAATATATAAAACAGAATTGCAAGCATTCTGGAACCAATCAAGAGAGGTGTACTGGAGAGGCCCAACATTCATATGTAAGCATTCACTGATATCAGCATGGGGCTTTAGCCTGCACATAGCTGTAACTTGAACCATGACTCTAGTTCAGTCTCTCTTGCAGTTGTGCTATCCAGTAGGCCACTAGCCATGGGTGGCCATATAAATTTAATTTCATTCACCCCAAGTAAAAATTAAAACTCAATTCCTCAATCACATTATATACTTCTAAGTGCTCAACAGTGACTGTGGCCACTAGTCACATGTAGCTTTAAATGCAAATTTATCAAAATAAAATTATGCTTGTTTCCTTAATTGTACTAGACAACTTTAAGCACTCAATAGGCACATGTGGCAACTGGCTATGATATTGGAGAGCACAGATTATGGACCATTCTCATCATTCAGAAAGTTTTCCTGGACAGCACTACCTTAAACATGCCATAAACCTTCATGCTTTTGTCTCTCATCCTTACATTCAGAATTGTATTTTCCTTAATATCCAAGCCATTCCCAGGTTTAACACAGTAAATCAACTTACTTCTTATTGCCTTCTCCAACAGCAGACAAAAGTTTCAGCTTTTCCCATTCTGCAGAGACTGCCAGGAGTCCAGACAGACTTTATTTGAGCTATAAAAGGCACTTTCTTTGGAATGAGTGGAATGTATCATTGGAGTAAGAAAAAAAAACCCTTCCACTGAATATATTCAAACCCTGTGCCAGGATACACAGCTTACAAGTTGTATATAAACTGACATTTCACTGCCTTGTGCCTCCCCAGCTAGATATTCTTGCTCAGTGTAATTCCATACTGTCCTCGTCTCTCATAGTCTTTGCCATCAGGGATTTTATAGTGCATCCCTTTGCTATCACTTTTATATCACATGGATGTAAACTAAGTCTGAATTAATACTTTTCTATTTGTATCTTATTCTTAATGGACTTAGCAACATATGGAGATAGAAAGCAATACTCACAGATAGGGGGAATTTATATAACAAAAATGGCTATCCTGCCTAAGATCATATAAAAATTTAATGCAACCCCCACAAAAATACATGTAATATTTTTCAAAGAAAGTGAGCAAAAATATACTGAAGTTTATATGGACCCACAAAAGGCCTCGAATTGCAAAAGCAACTCTAAATAGAAAAGAAGTGGTGGTATCTAGTTACCTAACTTCATACTTTACCATAGAGCAAGAGTATTAAAAAATAACATGGTATTAGTACAAAATAGACACATGGACCAATGGAAGTAATTAAAAGTTCAGAAATAAATCCGTTTACATACCAGCACCTAAGACCGTAAAATGGGGAAAAGACATTCTCCAGAATAAATGATAATGGAGAAAGATAGAATAGGAAGACATTGCCTGAATAACTCTTGGGAGAATGATGTAAGGTTGTCCAGAGGGGCGCTAGACCCAGAGGAGCTTGTGTCTTGGGAAAAAACTAGATCATCTCCTGGACATCAGAGACAGGCAGGCGCTAACCATGATAGAAAATATCCTCAGAAAATTCAACACTACACATTATAAGGTGGGTGGGAAGAAAATCTGTGCTCCAATGCTTGGCTGGCAGCCCTGGGGAGGGAAGAGCTGATCGATGTAGAAGTATACCTTTGACTGAGGAAAGATACTTGAGATGATGAGGTGAGCCAAGTAGTCAGGGTCCACAGTGAAAATGACGGCACTGGACTAAGTTTGCCCTCCCACATTCCCACAGGACTCAAATTGATGCAGTGAATGGTACTAAAAGCCCAACTCACAGAGTGTGGAGACACAGGTCTAGAAATCCAGAAATCCAGAAAGAGTGCTGGGGAGAGGCTATCAGTGATACTACAGACATAAGCCTCGCCCACACAACACCTTCACCTACAGGCATCCATCCCACCCTGACCAAAAGCAGCTGCAGGTCTGTTCTCCCTGTAACGCAAAATACTGAAATGCCAGACCATGAAATGTTTACCAAAAAAAAGGAGGAAAAACCACAGCAGAACCCACAGGAAAAGTAGAAGTTCTGCATCCTTAAAATAGCAAATGAGCAGAAGGAATACAACATATGGCACCTTGAGCCTTAAGTCCTCGAGGAACTATTCACCAGAGAAAGAACAAATCTCTACAATCCAAACACAAAGATAAAAATCTATCCTTCCTATCAGATACAGAGTTCAAAAGTACCATGATAAAGATGTCAAACAAATAGAAGAAAACACAGAGAAGTTAAAAATACACAAGAAGTGCAGAAAAAACAAATTAATACCTTGAGAAGTAAAACTAATGAAGAGGAGACAAAGTGAAGCATTAAATGAGATAATAAAAGAGAAGCAGTATGTAAAAAGATCTATAGAAGAGATTAAAAATTTTGGAGAATGCTATGGAAGTGGAATAGTTCATATGGAAAATCAAATCACTGGCCTCAAGACAGTAATGCCAAAAGAATCCACGTAGAAGGAGAACAAGAAACACGAATTTAAAAAATGAAGAAACACTTTGACAATTATGGAACTCAATGAGGAAAGACAATAAAATAATAATTTTATACCCAAAGGGGAAGAAAAAGATAAGGGAATAGAGAACTTATTCAAAGAAATAACAGAGGAAAACGTTTATTATTTAGCAGAATACTAAATATAAAAATCCACGAAGTTAAAAAAATACATGGTTACCTAAATGTAATGAGACCTATACCAAGACACATACTCATAAAACTTCCAAGAGTTCAAGAAAAAGAATATTGGAGCTATCTGGAGAAAGAAGAAGAAAATCCATAAAGGAATCACTATCAGGCATATATCTGACTTCTATGAAGAAAGAAGAGAATGGAGTGATATATGCAAAAAACGTCATCCAAGACTACTCTCTTACAAGACTCTTCTTTAGGTATGAGTGAGAATAAAGGTCTTGCTCAAACAGAAACTAAAGGAGTTTACAAACACGAAACCTCCCCTATAAAAAAAGTTGAAAATCAAAAAGAAGAATCAAAGAGAAGAGCATCCACAAAAAACTAAACAAGAAGCATAACTAGAAAACTACAGGCAAAATGCAGTAGCAGACCTTCATGTAACAATAATTACCCTAAATGTAAATGGGCTGAACTCATCAATCTAAAATCATAGAGACGCTGGTTGGATCAGAAAATAGATCTTAATTCTCACTATCTCCAGGAAACACAACTGAGCTCCAAAATAAACATAAGCTGAGAGAAAAGGGTTGGAAAACCATTCTACAAACACAGGATGTAAAGAATGGCAAAGAAAACCACACTTACCAGATAGAATATATTTCCAGCTAAGAAAGGTAATAAGAGACAGGGACGGACACTATACAATGATAAAAGGGAAAATATATTAGGAAGACAAAATACTCATCAATATAAAATTACCAAATGCAGGAGCAGCAGAATATGTAAGGCAATTACTACAAAATCTGAAACAGACATTGGCAGCAACAGTGGCAGGAGACTTCAACATGCCACTTTTATCAATCAGTCAGATAACAATTAGACAACAGTTTTAAACAATGAATTAGAAGACACAGACTAAATAGACATTTAAAAAGCACTGTGTCCCATAAAAGCGGAATATACATTTTTCTCGAGTACACAGGGACAGTGTCCAAAACAGACCACATATTGGGTCATAAAACAAATGTCAATAAATTCATGAAGATTGATGTCAGATTAAGTATCTTTCCTTATCACAATGGTATCAAGCTAAAAATCAACCACAAAAAAGGCAACCAACCAGACACAGCAAAAGCAGTAATACAATAAAAATATCTTGGTGAACAATCTCTAAGGCAAGGAAATTAAAAAAAAAAAAACAATTGCTATTACCTAAGTTAAAAAGCTTCTGTTCAGCAAAAAAAGATAATTAAACAGACACCATACTAAACAGTAAAACATATCCACACAATATATAACTGACAAGGTATTATTATACAAGACATATAAAAAACTAATACAAGTCAACAATCAAAAAACAAATAACCTATTTGATAAATGGGCAGCAGGTATAAATACACAAGACACTAAAGAGTATATCCAAAAGGTCAAAAGATATGTGAAAAAAAAGTTCACTATCACTTTCTAGTAAGAGAGGTATAGATTAAAATTCAATGAGTTACTATCTCATACCTGTGAAAATGGTACATATTAAAAAGGTACCCTAGTACACTGTTGGTACAAATGTGTACAACCATTAATGAAAGCAATCTGGATTCAACTTAAAAAGCTAAAAATGTAAATGCTATCCAACCCAGCAATCCCACTCTTGGGCATATAGCCACAGAATATGAAACCATCAACAAAAAAACCTTATATTCAGTATTATTTACCATAGCTAGGACATGCAAGATCTTGAATGTCCATCAAAAGATGAATAGATAGAGATGATGTGGTATATACACCACAGAGTATTACACAGACATAACAAAGAATGAAATGCAGTCATTTTTCAACAAGATGGAGGAAATTTGAGAGAATTAGGTGCAGCCAAGTATGTCAAAACAATAAAAAAATAGTACCCGACATTTACATAGCAGACAATTCAGTAATATTAAACACTTTCAAAAGCTGGTGGAGATTATAATAAACATCCAAAGAGCTGGTGGTGTTTACAAGGTAGAGGGGAGGGAAATGGAAAAAGGGACATAAATAATAACAAAAGAAGAAAGAAACAGCAGAGGAAAATGTCTGAAAACTTAAAATTTACCCTTTTAACACTTAACATTTATAAGGGAACTCTCCACATTTAAGGGTGTCTCCCTCTTGGTACTGGGAATTAGAGGATGACCAAATCTCTAGAATCTCTTAAGAGTGGAAAAGAAACCCACTTAAATCTGCACAATAACCATACCCTCATTTATTGTGTTTTGTCTGATAATCTCCCATGATTGGCTACCCTCTCCCAACATCTTTGGTAAGTAGCCGACATGTTATTTAAGGTGGTAGCTTCAGGGAGTTACTCTGTTTTCCTGGCTATCTCCTATGAACATATAACATATACATGTTACTGAATTGATTTGAATTTCTGTTAATCTGTTTTCTGTTAATCTATCCTTTATTACAGATACTATTTCAGTCAGAACCTAAAAGGGTAGAGGAAAAATAATTTTTGGTCTACACTCTCCATAGTCTGTCCTTTTAAAATAACACTGGCAAGCAGAATTATAAGTTCATAAGCAAAAAGCTAATATCTGGGTTTTCTAAAATCTGGTCTCTAGACATTACGCTAAATCTCCTACCAGTGTAAAAGAGTCATTTCTCAGAAAAACTTGTTTTTTAAAGACTTATTTTTATTTATGCATACAACAACTGGATGTAAGCCAGAGGTGAAGGAGGTGAGAGGATTCAACAGAGACTGAGTGGGGAGTAGAACAGGCAGATTGTTTGAAATATACTGTGAGGAGAGCAGTGGACAAGACAGGAGAGGTCTGCTGCACCATGTAGGTCAGCTTCCTGGCTAGGGATCAAACTCAGGCCATAGTGGCTGGTGACAGCTTGTTAGTGCTGAGACATTAACCTCTGTGCCACCAAGGAGGCCTGGAAAAATTTCTTTTAGACAATAATACTACAGCAACAAATTAACTCCTAAATCTGACGCCTCTTAATTTAACAGTAATAGTTACAACCATGAATAAAACTAAAATAAATATTATATTTTGATTACATACCTGTGCTGGTGGTACTTGCAATGGATTGTTATCCAAAATTATTACTTGTAAATGATGCAACTTCCTATAACAAACTGGAATTTCAGTCACTTTATTACAAGAGAAATCCAGCTTGACTAAGGGAAGATCTCCTAATTCTGTTCAGAAATGAAAAATAATAAAGTTAAGCTTTACACAGTTACTCTCTTACTCATGCCAGTAAAAATAGCACACATCTTACCATCTGGCAACACATGGAGATTATTTCTTCTTATATTTAGCTCTCTAAGTGAATGTAACTTTCCCATTTGTTGGGGAAGGACCTGAATTTCATTGCAGCTGATATCCTAAGGAAAACAAGAAAATAAAAATTATAACTAACTGAAAAATACAAATATATTTCAATTTTTTTCAATTGAACCATATAGCTAATAGCTACCAAATGTACTTCTTGTCATTTTCCTGAAAATGAATTATCTGACAACATAGTTAAGAAATCTTTCTGTGCAAAAATCTGAAGTTCTCAGTACTATTGATACTTTAAGTCAACTTTTTGAAAACCTCACTAAAAATCAACTAGTGCCAACTAAAACAAGAACTATAGATGATCTAGATGCTCTTCTTTCAAAGATAAGAATCAAAGACAACTATTAATCATTGTGGTAATCTATCAATTATACTAGTTGTTCTGAGATACTTGCTTGGGCAAAGGCTGAGAAAATCAAGGATTTACAGATGTGGGTTGGAGAACCAAAGACCATATAAGATCTCACACCATGTACGAAAATCAACTCAAAGTGGATAAAAGACCTAAATGTAAGACCCGAAACTATAAAATATATAGAGGAAAACATAGGTAAAACACTGAAAGACATACATCTCAACAGTGCCTTCGAGGTGGCAGTCCCCAAAGC
>JAGFMF010011865.1:3012773-3053807 GCA_019455555.1 Galemys pyrenaicus | reverse complement strand
CCCCTCCCTGGCCGGCAGCAGGGATCGAACTTGTGCTGCAGTGGCTGCGGTCTGCTTCATAGTGCGTTGCTTAACCCACTGCGCCACCAGGGAGGCCCGATAGTATCTTTTTTAAAGGTAATTTTATACTATTTTAAAGATAGTGTATTTTACAAGGTAAACTGAATTTTAACCATATATATTTTTACAATCTATTCTTAAGAATGATATGCAGACAGTTAATGGCTTATTTTAACTTGGCAGTACAAATAATCATTTTATTTTTATAGGGCACAACTTGGTAGTCCTACCAACTATCACTGTTATGTCATGTTATATTGCTGTTCAAAAATGTCATCACTTTATAAATGTAAAGTGAGGATATGTAACACACAATGTCAAAATTGTGCTTTAATGTAAATTATCCTCTCACAGCAAAAAGTAAAATCTGAACTCCCATAGTCTGACTAATGAAATACTCAATGGCAAACATGTCTTTTTCACCATCTCCACGATGTCTGAATTGATACACAATTTATCTGACAATGAACTTCACTTTGCTTAAGTCAAGATGAACTACACACTGACATTAAAACATACCTGTTTATATAAATAAGAATATAATTTCTATTTGCTTTAAGATATTTTTAATACTTTTGGGCCTTCCTGATGGCACAGAGATTAAAGTCTCAGTTCTATCAAGCTATTGCTAGCCACTGCAGCACGAGTTTGATCTCCAGCCAGTGAGCTAATCCACACTGTGAAGCAGATCTCTCCTGTCTAGTCTGCTGCTCCCCTCAGCAGTGTATTTCAGTAGATCTGCCTGTTCTGCTCCCCCACTCTTTCTCTGGTGAATCCTTTTACCCCCTCTGCACCTCTGGTCTATACCCCAGTTTTTGTATGCATAAATAAAAATAAATCTTAAAAAAATTGATGAGTATTTCCTATCAACTGTCACAGAAAGGCATATCAATGAACTAAACATTATAAGAAATT
The DNA here is from genome assembly GCA_019455555.1 of Galemys pyrenaicus. Taxonomy (NCBI): domain Eukaryota; kingdom Metazoa; phylum Chordata; class Mammalia; order Eulipotyphla; family Talpidae; genus Galemys; species Galemys pyrenaicus. Next base: position 3,052,832 of record JAGFMF010011865.1, on the reverse strand, counting down.
TTTATACAGAAAGTATTATCTGCCCTCAACGAGTTTAAATTCCTCCTGGAGGAAATAATATAAGAGCACAATTACACCTGGCTGTGTACTCATTAGAGTAACTTAAACATCTAACAATGGATAAATAAAATGATACACATCCATATTACAGACTATTCAACAGGCCATAAAAATCATTATAAAATGTTTTTCTCCAGTAGAACAGTGGCATAAGAAAAACTCAGGAAGAACAATTTGGAAGAAAAGTATACAATATAGAATTTGTGCTGTTGTTTGCAAAACACTGGTTTATAATACTGTGTATGATTCAGAAGAGATGAAGGACCACATCTCTTCAGGCACTTTAAAGCAATTTATTGAATTGATGGTGAATGATAGAAATAGTTTAATTGCAATAAAAGATCGCAGCTGCTATAACAAAAATAGAGTTATCACTCTGTGTGAAAGAGAAAAAAAAAGCAAAAGATAATATAAGACACCCTGATGTGGGATAAAAAAGATCAATCAGAGCATACAAGATAAAAAGGAGGAAGACGTTAACAGAAGGCTGGAAAAAATTTTAAAAAAGGAGACATGGAGCAGCAGCAGCATACTTTCAAGAACAGTACATAATTTAATAAGCCAGAATTCAGAGTTTGGAGGCGATATGAGAAAAAACTGAAGAGCAAGTTGGCCAGGACTGCAAGGTTAATACAACATTCAAAAACCAATCAATCAACGTAGTATAATACCATAAGGGACAAAACCTGCATAACCATCTCAATAGAAAGGCCGCTGACAAAAATCCAATACCTTATTTATTTATTTATTTTTTGAAGATTTATTTATTTATACATATAAGAATTGGGGTACAGGCCAGAATCCAGGGCAGTGAGAGGATTCACCAGAGACAGAGTGGGGAGCAGAACAGGCAGACTGACAGAAACACACTGATGAGGGGAACAGCAGACAAGGCAAGAGAGGTCTGCTGCGCCATGTGGGTCCCCTCCCTGGCCGGCGGCAGGGATCGAACTCGTGCTGCAGTGGCTGCGGTTTGCTTCATAGTGCATTGCTTAACCCACTGCGCCACCAGGGAGGCCCTCCAATACCTTATTTAAAATTTTAAATATCAAATAACTAGGTATAAAAGAGAATTCCTACAACCTGATAAAAAGCATATATGAAAAATCCAGAGCTATTATCATACTTAATAGTGAAAGAACGAATGCAAATCCTAGATTCAATTTTGTATGCTCTGATTGATCTTTTTTTATCCCACATTAGGCTGTCCTTTATTATCCTTCGCCTTTTTTGCTCTTTCACAGAGTGATAACTCTAAGGAGGAAAATGGAGGGAAGATTAAACATATTGATCAAAGAAATCAAATTAAGAGTCCAGAAATAAATATATTTGTGGTCAATTCTAAACAAAGGTGACAGTAAAACTGAACAAAGTATATTTTCATTCTAGAAATGGATACCCACATACAAGTGTACAATTGGATGTCCACATACGAGGGAATGAAGTTGGACCCTGATCTCACACCATATACAAAAAATAACTCAAAATGGATAATACATATGAATGTAACAGTTAAAACTACAAACTCAAAAGAAATCATAAGAGCAAATCTCATAACCCTGGGTTAGGCAATGATTACCGACACCAAAATAAAAGCAATATAAGAAAAAGTAGGTAAGATGGGTTTTTTCAAAATTTTTAAATGTTTGTGTTTCAAAGCAGACAACCCACAGAACAGAGACATATTTGCAGCCCATATATTTGATAAGGTCTTCTAAGTACAAAGTTTTAAAAAAACCTATCTTAAAACTCAGTAATGAAGACAACCCAATTAGAAAACAGCACAGCCTGACTAGCCATTTCTCTTAGAAGTTACACAAAAGGTCAATAAACATATGAAAAGATGTTAATGACTTTATTAATCAGTAGGGGAATACAAATCAAAATAATGACATGATACTTCATGCCCACTAGAATGACTATAAGCAAAAATATAGAGAATAACAAGTAAGATGAGGAGAACTTGGAATCCTCACACACATTAATAAAGGGAATGTAAAAAGGGGGAGCCACTTAGGAAAACAATTTAGCATTTCCTCAAAATGCTAAACATAGAAATAGCATATGACCCAGCAATTCCACTTCTACATACATGCACAAGAAAAATGAAAATGCACAGTTAAGAATCTGTGTATGAAATATGTATGAATAATCATAGCAAAATTATGTATAATTGCCAAAGAGTAGGAAAAAACCCAAACTGTCCAACAATTTGAGTGGATAAATGAAATGTTTAATGTATATTTCTACCCACATATATAAGAGATTCTAGGATCGACAGTTCCAACATATAAAATTGTCTGATATAAACATTTTGACTAAATGAGCTTAAAATGGTATCCACTGAAATCTTTCCTGAGTTATATTTCCCTGATCACCAGTGATATTAATATATCTTCAATATCTGTTTGCCATACGTATTTCCAATACTATGAAACAACTTCACTTATTTTGTCCAACTTTTATTAGTTGTTTCTCCTATTCTTATAGAATTCCTTATACTAATCCTCTGTCAGTTTTGTATATTATAAATATCCTCTGCTAATTTATAACTTCTCTTTTTGCTTTTTAGGGAGTTTTGATAAACAAACATCCTAAATTTTAATACAATCTATCAGTCTCTTATTGTCACTGCTTCTTGTGGCTTGTTTAAGATATGTAAGATAAGACCTCTTTAGTGGTGCAAAGTGTTAAGTCTCAGCACCATGAAGCTATTGGCAGCCAATGCAGTATGAGTTCAATCCCTGACCAGGGAGGTGACCCACATGGCATAGCAGATCTCTCCTGTAGAACCCACTACTCCCTTCAGCAGTGTATTTCCACAGATTGGCTGTTCTGCTCCCCACTTTGTCTCTGGTGAATCATCTCATCTCCCTACACCTCTGGTCTACACCCCAGTTCTTGTGTGCATAAACAAATAAAAATAAATATTTTAAAGAGAAAATAGACGTGTGGAGTAACCAGGCAACTGCACTCTCAAGCATACAGATTAGAGAAAATCTTGCACTCTTACAATAAGAGACATGTCTAATAATGCTTATATAAGAGTGCATATACTGTTCATAAGAGCAAAAACATGGAAACAATCCAAATAGCCTTCGTTGAGAAAGTGAATAAAATACAGTACAATCACACAAAGACAATGTGAGGTAGTAGTTGTTTACAACACTGTATGTGATTCAGAGGCATAGGATCACAGCTCCTCAGATGCATGTACCCATAGTACAGCCACCAGAAGGTGTTTTAGTAGTGACAATCAGATTTGCAGATTAGAAATAGTATTTTGGCTATGGTATGAAGAACTAACTAGAATAGAAACGAGTTTGAGGCAGAGGGATCCATTTAAGAAAATTACTGGTCCAGTCAGAAATGATAAGAGGAACTAAACAATGGTAGTGAGGACAGGAAGGAAACAGATCTGAAAGCTATTCAAAGAGCTATGACCAAAAGGTACAGAAATTAAGAGAAGGGAAAGAGGGGGAAATAACTTTCAAGCTTCTGGTCTGGGTGAGTAGTGGGCACAGGGTCAATAATAAGATTTGAATACTTATATATATTTTTTAAATTATTTATATATGTGTGTCCCAATATATATATACATATACATATATATGTAAAATGTAGTTTACCCCCTTTATTAGCAAATAAAATCTGACCCTTCCCTTTCAAAGTTCATCCCCCATCTCCTTCATAAAGCCATTCTCTGATGGCCTACCAACACAATCAGAACTCATTGCTCCCTCTTTTGAACCTACACAACACTTTATTTTTTCACTTATAACATTTACCTTGCTGTAGTCCAGCATTTCTCAATCTTAGCATCATTGAAATTTTGGAGCAATGAATCTTTTTTGTGTGGGGCAGTCTTGTTCACTGTCAGGTGCTTAGCAGCACCCCTGGCCTCGATCCACTAGATGTCAGCAGTAACCCCCCACTGAGTTGTAACAATCAATGTCTCCAGACAGTGTCAAATAGCCCTTAGAAGCAAAATCTCCCCCAGCTGAAAACCAGTTGGGATTAGATCAAACAATCCCAAATGTCCTATATAATGGACATTTGAGTACTTATTTTATACCACTATGAAATCAAAAACTCCTCAAAGGCAGGACATTTACAACCTTGTCTATTTACATACAATAGCATGACAAATTCATTCTTACACACTTATTAAAGTAGTAAAGTAGGTTAAGGAGACAGTTATCTATGTTTAAGTTACTACTTTTAATTGACAAATATCTTTTAAGTAATTGATTTCCCACTGATACAGACAGACATACCCAATCAATTAGCTCAAAGTATTAAAGATTTACATAATGTAGTTACTTTTACAGAAGGGAAAAAATGTAAGCTAGAGTATCTGAGGGATATAATCATTTACTAGTCATTTTTGAGTGAAATTCAAATTCACAAATGTTCTACAAATGGCTAGTCTCCAAAAAGTTCAAATAAAAGTTTATGCCATACTTATTAATTTCTCTTTAACCCTAAATCGCTATTATACATACATTTCTACTGAAAGAGACTGAAGTAATTAGTTTAAAAGTAAAGTGACAACAATCTCTGTCACAGCTTACAAGACAGTACACAAAAATTAACTGTGCCCACAAATAAGAAATGACTTACTTGAATATAAAAAATTTCTTTACAAAACATCACATTAAAAATAAAATTAAAAAATATCCATTACAGTCCATTGATTACTATAGCATGTATACCTTATTTGAAGCAGAAGAAATTTGTTCAAGAGCGACCTTCAGCAGATTTAGTGTACTAATATAAAACTAAACACAAACTTAAATTGTTTTAAAACTCACTTGTGTAATTTTCTATTATATTAAATGGTTTCCTCCAGTGTAAGATATTTTTTTCCACTAATGGGTAGCAAACAAATCTTTCCAAACTTTTTTTAAGATTTATTTATGCATACAAGAACCGGTGTACAGGCCAGAGGCAGGGGGAGGGGTGAAAGGATTCACCGGAGACAGACTGAGGAGCAGAACAGACAGAATGACTATAACACACTGCTGAGTGGAGCAGTGGCCTACACAGAAGAGGTCTGCTGCACCATGTGGGTCCCTCCCTGGCTGGGGATGGAACTCATACCACAGTAGCTGGTGATGACTTGATTGATAGTGCTGAAACGTAATCCCTGCACCACCAGGGAGGCCCTGATATGGTAAGTTCTTATTTTCCAAAACCTACTACTTTAACCGCTTACTATATAACCCTAGTTCTAAACTATGGCTTATTCTCCTTAGTGAATTTACTGAATAACTTCCCCTCTATCATCAATCTCTTTTTCCTGAAGACAATGTCTCACTCCTTTAAGATTCAAATTTAAGACATTAATGTCCCCAGACATGCACCTTCATCTTCAGCTAACTTAGCAAAAATCAGGTTACTCCTCCCTTCCAATGGCTAACAGCTCCTCACCCTGTCCTTCCTCTCCTGTCCTCAAATGAAAGTCTTCCCTCCTACTCTTACATTTTGACACTGAATTTGCCACCAGTTCCCACCTCTCAGTAAACCATCAATTAACATCTGTCCTTAACATACAATGTCACCTCTACTTCATATTCATGCAATTTCTCCCCTGAAATTTTGCAACTGTCCTCCCTGCCAAATCACAACTTGCGCCCATACAGATCATTTATCTCAAGATTCAACAAATATGTAATTTCATAGGAAGCTTTTCATAAAACCCCAATCAAATTAAGCCTTACATTGCAGAGTTTCGTATCACTTATTTCTACAGCTTATAAAACTATACAATTTTGAATATTATTGTCTATGTTATAATTATTTTCTACTTGTTACACATATGTACAATTAGATATGTATTATATGCATTCAGCTATTTAATAAACCCTCCAAGGACAAGAATCCTGTCTTTTTCTTTCTTATTGGCCATAATCAATTCCAAAGTTTATGCTCATAAGTTTGTTTTCCGGACCTCCCTGGTGGTGCAGTGGGTTAAGCAATGCACTATGAAGCAAACCGCAGCCACTGTGGCATGAGTTCTATCCCTGCCGCTGGTCAGGGAGGGGACCCACATGGCATAGCAGACCTCTCCTGCCTCGCCTGTATGCCTCGGCAGTATGTTTCAGTCAGTCTGCCTGTTCTGTTCCCCACTCTGTCTCTGGTGAATCCTCTCACTGCCCTGGACTCTGGCCTGTACCCCAGTTCTTGTATGTATAAATAAATAAATCTTTTTTTTAAAAAAAGCTTGTTTTCCATTAATCTATTCTAAAATCATCAAAAAATATCAATGAAGACAAGCTATGCACATGGCATGCACAAAATAAAACACACTGCTCCATAAACAAAAATTATATAACCTATGAAGTTAAACAGCACTTATTTTTCAGAATAACTTATTTAGCATAGTGTTTATTTTAATAGCTTTATAATATGGAATGTGCTACAATGGAAATAACACTGGAACAGTGCTAGAGTTGGAAAATCTAGCCTTTGACCCACAGTTATATACTAGACATTTAACTATGGGCAAATCACTTAACCTCTCTCAACAACAAGGAGTAATTACTATGTGCTCTGCCAAGCTCACAGGGTTATTATTAGGATACAATAGGATAATGCATATGAAAGTGCTTAGAAATTTATAAAGAGATGTATAAATGGTATTATTTCCATGATGAACATACCCTCCAATTTAAGATAATATTTAATTTTAAAATGTGAACTTGCAAAAGAAAGAAATTAAGGAGCAATGATTCATGCTATAGACACATCATGAATAAAATTAGTCACTACAAGGTTTAGCAACTCAAGATCAATCTAGAAGAGTTGAAATATGAGTTGACAAATGCTTCACAATTAATTTATCAAGAAGACATTTTTATACTAAAGCAAAGCAGATATTTCAATGAGGCCACACAACACAATCACAAATTCATGCCACTGAATGTAAGGAGAGCGGCCAAGCACCATCACCTATGTAACAAATCAGACTGCAGTTTATCAGGCTCCATTTTACAACCTGATACAACACACTATGTCCATAGTTGAAGAAGTGAACCAGCACATTTACAAAATACTAGGTTTTTTTCCAGGTTTACAGGAAAACATGTGATTAACCAGGACACAACACAATCTGATGTATGTAAGAATTCCTAAATGTGTTTCACAGACCTATTGTTTATGGACATAAAGAGATATAAAGCAGCACAAGAAGCAGCTGCAAGTAAGCTGAGATTTATTTGTAGCACTGACAAAGTCAAATATGAGGTTTCAGGATTTGTTTAGGTATCCATTAAAATCATTTTGAAGCTCTCTTAAAGTCAACAAATCATCATGGTATCCAGACCTACTAATAAAAAGTTATAGCAATTTCCCTTTTGTCAAGTCTACCTACAGACTATCAAAGACATTACAAGAGTCAGCTACTTTTCTGAAATGGGTTACTGACTGTCTGATTCCTGCTTTTATGTCTTTCTATGAGTGTGGATTTTAATTGAGTATTTGGGAGGCAAATCTATTCAAATATATATAAGCACAAACCACTAATTGGAGATTCAAGTAAATGAGTAAATTCTCCCTTTTAAAGTTCCCTGGAAAGCTTTGAGATAAATCTCCTGGAAAGCATTGGGCTCTATCCCAGCAAGGGATGGGGACAGGGGGAATCGAAGCTAAAGAGGGAAAAGAAACAGGGAGGGCTGCACAGTGGTAACAGGAAAGAGGAGGCAGGTGAAGAATAGAGATAACTACAGAGGTAAAAAGAAATCAAAGATAAACTTTGCCAACCAACAGCTACCTATTACATATTTTCCGTCAGAGCAATGCTGTTAATAACAAAAACAAGACCTGCTATATAATCTGAAGGCACTATTCTCTTAATGCAAATTTTATCATTAAATTAACTCTAATACTAACTACAAACCAGTGTTGAGCATGGGAGGTGAAGGAACTATAGCCTCCTCTAAAGTTTCTATTCACTCCAGACATAATGATGGGGGGAAATGAGTCTATGCTTCACAAGATTATTAAAAAGATTATTGAACTAAAACTTGTGTTCCTAAAAATAAGGTATTTTACAGTTTCTCAGCAGTGACTGCACACTAGATTACCTGAAAAGATTAAAAAAATATATACCAAGTCTCTTGGTCCCAGAGATTCTGAATTAATTGGCCTGGGGTGGGGCGTAGGCATACATTAAAAAAAAAATCCCTTGTGACTTCAATGTGTAGCCAAGGTGGAGAACCACTGGTCTATTTGACTGATACATGTTAGAAACAGCAAAATAATTATAAAACCTCAATCTTCTCCTCCCTTTTATCAATCTCCCTTTCTTATGCAATTCTCTTTCAAGTGAGATTCTCACCACCTCACACCTAGATTAACAATAGCTTCCTAGTTTTCTACCTTTTTTCTCTTCCTCCAATTTCTTCCCAGTCCAATAAACCATTATATGCTGTTCTAGTGAATCAGGTTGGTTCTGAAACCTTATCCCACTGAAAGTCATTTTAAGTATAACAAACAATAGAACTATTTTCACTGGAGGGTATTCTGTGCATATACATACGTGTATGCTAGTGTGTGTACCCATGTACACATATAGTTTCAAACATGCTCTATGTTTTTTTACCTCCAGTGTTCCTACCTTCATTTATACATAATGGATAGTAGTTTCTTCACATACAAAAAGCTTGCCCCTGTTTGCATGAACAAAACTCATGGCCAAATTTTGTCAAAAATGCAAGGTAAGATTTCTCATTCAAAATTTAAAGTTTCCTCACAAGGAAAATATATTCAACTGGAAAAAAGTAAAATAGGTAGAATTGTCTCAAAAAATCCTGTATTACTGCAATGCTAAGTCTATGATGAATGGATGTTTACCAAGAACAATTACTTCAGAAAACTGACTGAAAACTGAAAAGTCAAAGGTTATAATCACATGAGATTCACATTTATGAAAAATATTATCAAGTACAATTTAAGCAATATATAATAAGAAAACTGAACAAGTATATGATTTATTCCCTGCCTCTAAGGAGTTTTCCATCTTATAGGATGCAAAGATACAATACAAACATAAAAGAAAATAAAGCTAGCAAGCAAGTGGTAAAGATCAATTAAGTACCAAGGGAATTCAAAGACACAGAAGACTGCTGTGGACTAAGAAAACTAGAGATGGCTTGTTAGAAAAGCTAAGGTTTGGACAAAATTAAATAGGTGGAGAGAAAAAGGAAATCTCAAGCATATCCATGACCTTCTATAAAGTTGAGACAGAAATTCATAAAATATACTTGAGGATCAGAGAGCTGCCCTAGTTGGAAGGCAGGGTTCTATGCAGGACCTTTGGGGGAGTTAAGGCTGCAATAATAAATTGGAGCCAGACAGGGAATGCCCTGAATGCCACCTAGGATGCTTAAACTTTGTTTTACAGATAGAGAGATATTTTAGAGGTTATAAAAGGCAATAGGTAAAAGAATATATATCCCAATGATGATCTTGTCTGACAAATTTTCTTGAAGCTTTTGAAGAACATACCAAGTAGCATAACTTGCCAATATGTTCATGAATATGTGAATATATTGTTTAGGAAATCTGTTCAGAGTGAAGGAGTAAATACTGAAACATGCTTTCCAAAACACAAAACCAGTGATCAATTACACATTCAAAGTCCTTAGGACAATTCCTACGAAAAAATTGGGTGAAATCTTCAATTTTAGATATTTCCTCCACTCCCACCCTTCTCTAAACACAAACTTTGATTTTATATCCAGAAATTTGAAATGCTGAAAGCGTTATTCTGAAAATAAGCCTTTCCTTATTTCTCTTTATGGATGAATTTATTTAATATATTGCTGCTTCAAAATTATTTTATCTATTAATATAATTTTGTCCATTTCTTTCGGCAGAGCTGATGAAAACAGATGCATAAATACCAGATTTAAAGATTATGAAAAGAAAAAAACCCTTTCCCCACACCAAAACACACCTAAAATAATCAGATTGGCTTATAAGGCAGAAGGGAAAGAAGAGTGTGCTCAGAACAAAAAAATGCCATCCACAACAAAGACTACCAGAGAGTATATGAAGAACATTACAATAGCCGATTTCTCATCCAAAAGGCTAAGCCACTAATCTACAACTCCATAAAGAATAGAGTTAATTTTTTTCTCAAAAACGCCCTTAAATTTTTTGGCTATTTCTGCTATAAAAAATTAAGACTAAAATAACTCAAAACAAGGATTCTTTCCCCTAGCAACCAGACACGTAAGTGGATTGATGATTTAATTTGCCACTGCAGCAAATACTAATTTAACCACCACTACCTTCTAACACCAGGAAAAGGAAAAAAATCTGTCTTTAAAAGCGTAAGTGACAAGAAGGCAAGAATATTCTAGAATGATTAAAACACATACACAAGAACACAGAAAAATCGTGACAAATAGCTGTTGTACTATAAAAAGGGGCTATGCTATTCCCGCTGGCACGTATGCCTTTCAGGAATATGTATAATTATGATTTAATGTATTGTCTTTCTTTCCTGCCTCAACCCCCCACCCCTCCTCCGGGAAAGATGGAAACATCCAGGAGAGTTGGAAGAAGTGCATTAAGAAAGGTGTCAATACCTCCTTCCCCGACCCTTCCAGGGGGAACTCGCTTTCACAACAACGTCCTTTCAGCCCTCACATCCCACCCAGTTTGCACACATCTTTCTATCACCGTTCCACACACACCCCATCGCACCCCCCATTCCCTTCTCTGCCCCTCACACTCAACAGAACAGGCTGCTCAGACTTTGTCAGTCTCGCCGCCCCCGCGCACCCGCCCAGACCAGCGGAGTCCAACCACGCAGCCACGCAGCCACCCACTCCCCCCACCTCCGCTTTCTGAACCCCGCTTCCCCTCCCCCGCCACGTCCTGTCACCTGCTTGGGTGGTGTCCGTCAGGTCATAACCGCTGCCCGGGAAGTCTCGGAGTTTCCTACCACTGAGGCTCAGGATGCCGGAGTTGCCCGCCTCCTCCAGGGCCCGGTCCAGGCTCCTCACGGTGTGTTGAGGCTGCAGGCTCCCCGGATTCCACTGCGGCCCGTTGGGGAACGGCTGACCGAAAAGTGTCGGTACCGGGATGGGCACCACCAGGGTCCCGCCGCCGCCGCCGCCTCCCCCTCCGGCTCCGCCACCTCCCCCTGAGGCCGCGCCTCCGCCACCACTACTTCCACCTCCACCACAACCGCCGCCCCCACTGTTACCACTACCTCCCTGACTCGCCGCCATGTTCCTGGGAGAGAGAATAGCCCCCGACAATACTCTCAGCTTGAGCCGCGAGTGTAGGGGGTTCTTAGGACGCATGCGCAGGCTGGGAGGGGTGGGGGGAGGTAAAGGGTGGGAAGGAACCAGGGGAACGGGCTGGGAGGAGGTGTTGAGTAGAAGAGAGAAGAGGTTCCAACGTGCAGAACGCTTGCTTTTAAAAAATGTGCGATCAGATGAAGGATGCTGATCCCGGTTCCGCTGCCTTGGGTACCAAAATCTTGCGAAGCGACACCAGCTCGATTCTAGCTCGTGTGGCGATGAGTCCCCAGATCTCTAAGTTGATGCACCTTCTTCGTTCTGCAAAACAAAGGCAAAGCCATTCGATAGGGATGAAAGGATTCGTTTCAGAATACATTAAAACAGCGTCTAGAAGGACTATCATCTCTGGTTGAAACGCTTGCCGCAAATGCCTCAGGAATCGTTCCCCAGTGTTAACACGGAAAGAAACGTTGGGGAGTCGTTTGCGCGGAATATTGGTGCACAATTGAGTTTTAGGTGTAACTGAACTTTGTTCGAATTTAGAATTCCAAAATAGGAAAAGTATTTTAAAATGTTTTCAAGAAAAGCTCTCGTTGCACTGCATGTGGGTCTCGGCCAAAGTGCTGCCTTCCAAAACTTGGAAAAGTTCTCTGCATTCTGCTCTATCACTCTTTGAAGTTGTGCCAAGATCTCTAGAATATCTCGTTTCTTCTCATCATCTCAGGATGACTGATCGAAAACTCTTTGATCATGAAATAGCCTTAAAGGATTTTTGTTGTTGTTTTTAAGAGGTTTGACACTGGGGTTATGAAACTCATAGATCTCTCAACTTTAGGAGTTAGTTCTCAGAACCTGAACCTTAACCATTCAGGTCACTGGCACCATCCACTCGGTACCCTACAAACCCCCACTCAGAAGTATTCAAATCTTTTTCATTAATCAGCAAAGTCACAGAAGAAAACTCAGAATGCTTGGGTATATTCAGTTATCACTAATTTCACTATCTTATGCACCATTTTTACATTCATTTTAATATGAGAGATGTGTATCTGTCATAAGATCTACTTGGAAAAAAATAAAAGTCCAAAAAGAATTATAACTTCTCTAAATTGTTTTGTAGCCATATGAGTTAATAAAAGTGATTATGAGGCCAGAAATCACATTTATCATATACATCACCCACAGAAGAAACAACTGAGAATCAAACTCTATAATGGATTAGCAAGTTAAGTCAAATTAATTAAATCCACTGGTGTCAGATACTACACTTGATCTTAGCCAAAAGGCCGAGAAGTGATTTCACTGGTGTCAGAAAGAAACGTTCTACTTCCTATCTCATCTTCCTTTTATTGCAAGTCATTGTATTATTTTAATTTTGTATTATTTTAGTTTTAGGGGTTACGTTTTTGCTTTTTCATATATACGCATGTTCCATGTACCTCATACCAAAGCAATGGTGCCCTTATCCTATTTGCCTCCCTACCACATCCCAAATTAAATATTGAGAACTTCCATATTCAGGTGGGGTGAAAGGAGAATCTAAACTCGTTAAAGAAAAGACTAGAAAAGCAACTATTTAATCTTTAGCCAACAGTATTTGGAATTATTGAAAACAGTTTTGAAAAAAAAATTTTCAAAACAATATTTTGGACTTCAGGTAAAATATGACCACAGAGTACTGTCACGGGGAAAAAAGTAATGTACAACCAGACTGAAGAAGAAGCATAATCTTTCAAGGAATTACAAAATAGTCCAAGTAAGGAAAAATGGGAAGGCTATAAAGTAAACAAGGTATGCATGAAAATCAAGCAAAATAAGACATCCTAGAGCTCTTTCACGTGAACACTAAGGCTATAAAGACTATTCAAATATAAACTGAGGCATATGAAAATATAAAGAGTTTACGTGAGCATTTATCTATTGGAACCACTTGCACTGAAGTGGTTATAAGAGCACCACCCGCAGGAACCAAGGAGAAAACTTAGAGAAAGCAGGGAAGTAAAGAAAGGAAATTGTTTGATTGACTATAGCTTTAAACCCTGGTTTAGGGCCTCCCTGGTGGCACAGTGGGTTAAGCAACGCACTATGAAGCAAACCACAGCCACTGCAGCAGGAGTTCGATCCCTGCTGCCTGCCAGGGAGGGGACCCACATGGCACAGCAGACCTCTCCTGCTTCGACCTCTGGTCCCCTCAGCAGTGTACTTCAGTTGATCTGCCTGTTCTGGTCCCCGCTCTGTCTCTGGTGAATCCTCTCACCTCCCTGGACTCTGGCCCCTCCCCCAGTTCTTGTATGCATAAATAAATAAATCCTAAAAAAATAAATAAATAAACCCTGATTTACTCTTTGTGATTGATTGTCCTGAGCACTTGATTTCCTAAACTTGAGGCATTTATCGTTTTAGTTTAGCAGGCCACCTTGCATAAGGGCCAGCTCAGTCTAATGGCCTCATGTTTAATTATTTGAACAGGAAATTTAGACGAAAAGTTTAGAAAACAGACATGAAATTTTAATTTTTTCCAACCATTTACATACCTATTTATTATTCAGAAAACTGTCTTAAAATCTTTGTACTTCAGTTTCCCCATAGAAAACACGATAAATAATAACAATATTTAATAATATAAAAATAATGTTTATTATTTACCAGCAACTGTTCTAACTGCTTTGTGTATAATTCACTCAACCCTCATAAAGATCCTATAAAATACATACAATTATTTTTCAATTTTATAGATAAGGGGAAAAGTACATAGCTGACACAGAACTGTTATAAGAATAAATAAGTACATATATGTAAAGTGATAACATACCTGACATTTATTCATTTATTTAATAAATATTTATTGAGCCATTACTCCTTGCCAGGAACTATTTTCAGTGTGAGTAATAGCATAGCACTAAGTGCTCCATAAATGTTAGTCTCATTACCCTTGCTTTCCTTGAGGAAGAAAATACAGTAATACAAATATACAAAATGGAAGAATCAAGGGAGAAGTCAGTTAATTCCTTCATAATCGTGGACAAAAATATCTGACATACAGCATGAATTTTTCTTCAGTCTATAGCAGAGGAAATTGAATTGATTGTGAAGTGATCACCACTTCAATTTATTCCAGCGATAATTGGTTAAATTAAAGTCAATACTCAGAAGTGTCCAAACCAAATTTACAAAATAAGGACAATAGAATGGCAAAAATTACAGAAGGAAAACTCATCTTCTATTTTTATACTATGTACCTGACTCCAATTGCTGCTTACTGTCTTTCACTTTATATTTTGAACTCTGCTTTTCTAGTATGTAAATCTGATATTATGAAACCATTTAAGTATCTGTTCCAAACCCCCCTTTAAAATGCATTTAGGGGCCTCCCTGGTGATGCAAAGGGTTAAGCACCACACTAAGAAGCATCCACAGTCACTGCAATAAGAATTTGATCCCCATTCTGGGCCAGAGAGGCAACCAACCCCACATGGCGCAACAGATCTCTCCTGCCTTGCCTACTGCTCTCCTCAGCAGTGTATTTCAGTAGGTATGCCTGTTGTGTTCCCCACTCTGTCTCTGGTGAATCCTCTCACCACCCACATCTCTGGCCTATAACCCTGTTCTTGTAGGCATAAATAAATTAATCTTTAAAAAAATAAATGAAATGTATCTTAAATGTTCTGCTTTGTATAAGTAACACAGGTATGTTAAAATCTTGAAACGTATTTTGCAAAAAATGTAAATTATTGAATTTTACTAGTTTAACTTGACCAAAATGAAAGCAAATAAAATTATTAGATGTTTTATGCCCAATTAGAAATCATAAGGTTGAGAAAGATCTTTTAGCATTCTTCAGTATTACATTTAAAAGTCTCCTCTTTTATATATAAAATAAAAACATGCCATATGCCTTTTGGGCAAGCTTGACTTCTATAATTATCTTCCTCTTCTTGCAGTATATGAGAGGGAATGATGAAATGGGGATTTTTCAAGCAAAATTCAAAATCTTGAAAGGAAAACCGAGGCAATTATTTAGCTGTGTTAAAGCAGGGTATACCTGTGAAAGATATAATCAGGCTTCAATGGGATTTCATTAAAATATATTAAAGGAATTATGATATCAAATTTGATTTAAACCCCACAGAATATATAAGTCCCAGAAAGGATTAGGCTTCATATTTCCTTAAATAGAATGAGACTTGAATCACAATGTGTATAAAATGAAGTTTGGAATAAAAGGATGAATAATCAAGTTGAGCAGCTACCAAAATCTGATATTTATTTACAATAAATTTTGCTTCAAATCTTAATCATTTTATACAGAATTTATTTCATGTAAATGGTGGTTCACAGGGTTATGCTTTCTAGTTTCCTTGTCTCAGTCAAATAAAAGTATAACATAAGTCTCTGTGGGATTGTGACTGAGATAACACTTAGTAACAGTGTCCTCAGATTGCAAGGTTCTTTGTTGTTGTTTTAATTGATGATGACATTTCTCATCATTTCCTATTAACAGAGAAATGCAAACTGAAATAACACTGAAATATTACCTCACACGTGGGAGAATGGCTATTGTCCATAAGGTGAGAAACAAAAATTTTTTGAGGGAAAATAAAAGAAGAAACACTTATACAATGTAGATGAGATTGTACATTGGTGTGGTCATTATGGAAAGCAGTTAAGAAATTCCTCAAAATACTAAAAACAGAAATTTTTACATAATTTAGTTATCTCACTTCTGGGTACTTACCTGAAAAATACGAAACATTAATTCAAAGATGTATTAATTCAAAGACGTACACCCATCTTTATTGCAGCAGTATTTACAGTAATCAACAGCCCTCATCCACTGCTGTTGGGAATGTAAAATGATAATAGCACTCAGGAAACAGAATGGCATTTTTTAAAATAGTCAACACACATCACCACATTGTCCAACTATTCTACTCCAAGATATTTACTCACATACATAGTAAGCTCACTTATATACTAAGACTTAAATGTGAATATTAGTATATTTATTTGGATAGCAAAAGTATGAAAATAATTAAAATGTCCATCAATAAGAGAATAAACAAATTGGAGTAAGTCCACATAGTGAAATATCATTCAGTAGTAAAAGGAATGGACTACTGATGCAACATAACAATATGGAAAAATCTCAAATATGCTGTGGAAAAAAGAGAAGAAAAGAGCACATTGTATATCTTTCCACGGACACAAAATTCTTTAAAAATGTAAACTAGCCTTTACAGACTGGAAGTGAGTTAGGGGCTTCCTGTGGGTTATGTGGGAATGTGGGAAGAGAAATTACAAAGAAACACAAGGAAACTTTGGGATTTGATAGGAAGAGTATATTCATTATCTTAAACTTGGCAATGGTTGCATTGGTGTATAAACGTACCAAAAATGAACATATTGTATAACTTCAATAGATATGATTTATTATACTTCCACAAAAAGTTAAAAATCATAAATACTCATTGTAAAATGAAAATGGAGATTATTTCAGATTAAAATTTTGCAAAATATTGCAGATGATATGATAATATACATACAGAATCCTAAAATTTAGTAAAGTAGCAGGATACAAAATCAATGTACAAAATCAGTAACTTCCCTAAATACAAACAATCAGTCTGAAGAAGAATAAATCAAGAAAACTATCCCTCTTATAATTGAAACAAAAAAAATCAAATACTTGGAAATAAACCTTGCAAAAGAAGTAAAGGACCCATACAAAGAAAATTATAAAACACACTTAAAAGAAATAGAAGAGGGCCCTCCCTGGTGGCGCAGTAGGTTAAGCAATGCACTGTGAAGCAAACCACAGCCACTGCAGCAGGCCAGGCCAGGGAGGGGACCCACATGGCATGGCAGACCTCTCCTGCCTCGCCCGCTGCTCCCCTCAACAGTGTGTTTCGTTAGTCTGCCTGTTCTGTTCCCCACTCTGTCTGGTGAATCCTCTCACCTCCCATGACTCTGGCCTGTATCCCAGCTCTTGTATGCATAGATAAGTAAATCTTTAAAAATAATTATAATAATAAAAGAAATAGAAGACACAAAGAAATGGAAAGATATCCCAGGCTTATGGGTTGGAAGAATTTACATTATTGAAATGGCCATCCTACCAAAAAATATTTACAGATTCAATGCTATTCCATTAAAAATCTCAATGACACTCTTCAAAGAAATAGAATAAATATTAATGAAATTCATATGGAGCCACAAAAAAACTTTAAATAGCCAAAATCCTCCTGAAGAAAACAAAAGAGATAGAAAGTACCACTCTCCCAGATTTCAAACTATATTACAGAGCCATAATAATTAAAACCACATGGTACTGGAACATAAACAGACATACAGACCAATGCAACTGAATAGAAAGCCCATAAATAAAGCCACATATATAAGGTCAACTACCTTTTACAGAAGAGCAAAGAATGTGCAGTGGAACAAGGACAGTTTGTTCAATAAATGGGAAAACTGGACCAACATAAGCAAAAGAATGAAACTAGACCACTACCTCACACCACGCACAAAAATCAACTCAAAATGTATAAAAGAACTGAACATAAGACCTGAAACCATAAAATATATAGAAGAAAATATAGATAAAACACTATAAGACATACACCTCAGTCACATCTTTAAAGGCTCATATCCCAAAGCAAAGAAAGTTTAAAAAAAGATTAGCACTTGGGATTACATCAAACTGAAAAGTTTCTGTACAACAAAAGAAACATTAACCAAAACAAAGAGAGACCCTACTGATTGGGGAAAAATTTTTGCACTGCATACACCTAATATAGGACTGATCACAAAAATATACAAAGAACTCACAAGGTTCAACAAAAACAAAGTAAGCAATCCAGTAAAGAAATGGGCAGAAGAACTTAAAAGACACTTCTCCAAAGAAGAAATGCAAATGGCCAACAGGCATATGAAAAAATGTTCAATATCCCTCATAATCAAGAAAATGCTAATCAAAACCACAATGAGATACTACCTTACACCAGTAAGAATGGTACATATCAAAAAAAACTAACAAAAATAAATGTTGGTGAGGATATGGTAAAAAAGGAACTCTCCTACACTGCTGGTGGGCGTGCAACCAATATGGTAAGCTATATGGAGTTTCCTCAGTCTAGCAAAAATGGAGCTACCCTGTGACCCAGCAATTCCACTCCTAGGGATCTACACAAAGGACATAAAAACATTGAATCAAAAGAATACCTGTACCCCTAAGTTTATTGCAGCACTATTTATAATAGGTAAAAGTTGGAAACAACCCAAATGCTCAAAAACAGATGACTAGATCAAGAAAATGTGGTATATATACGCAATCGAGTACTATGCAGCATCAAAAAAGATAAATTAATGCCATTTACACTAACATGGATGGAGCTAGAAGGAATTATGCTCAGTGAAATAAGTCAGAAGGAAAAAGAAGGATACCAGATGGTTTCACTTAGAGGAGGACTATAAGGTAACCAAATAAAGCATCAAGGAAAAATAACAATAAAAAACAACTAAATAAACAGAACAAAATAAACAGACAACCATAAACTAGAGATATCTTACAGGGGAGGGGGAGGGTTAGGTATCAGAAAGAGGGAGGGCAGAACACATGGGGCTGGGGTGATGGTACACATGTGAATTGTTGGTGGAAACTCTATGGGGACTACACCTGAGAGAAGAAAGCAAACATTCTTTAAAAATAAACAATGATATGAAGGATATACAAATAAAATTTTTTTAAAACCCAAATTAAACTTAAAAATAAAATCAAGTAAAATTTGCAAAATAAAAATGTATATACAGAAATATTAAAATATTTTAATAGTACTTAGTAGAAAAATAAATTGGGTGATTTGAGTTAATTCAATATGCTTTCTCAGCAAAAAGAGTCAGTGATATGTAATGCTGAATTTGTACATTTAAACAAGAAATCAACATGTCCTTAGTGTTCAGATATCTACTAAATCAAAATGGGTTAAATGTTAGCATAAAGATGATCAAGACCATGTTAGGATAATTGAGGTAATATTGAATTATATATTATATCCCCTCACTGAATTTACAATGCAAAAGCAAGAGTTACATATAATAAATAGTTAAATAATGATTCAATTACTTACAGGGTATGTGATTCCATTTGTAAGGGTATTAGAAAATAAGAAAGGTAAAAGAGTTAAGGGAATCCTTATGGAGGGCTTGGAAATAGATCTGAATATCAAAGAATAGATAATGTGGCAGACAGAGCAGGAAGGATGAGACACCACAGGAAGGTACAAAGACAAAAAGAAGGATGTATTAGTTCAGAAAAGTATGTAACGTGACCTGGCCAGAGCAAAGGGAAGCTAATGGACAGAACTGGTGGTGGTGGTGGAGGGGGTGTGAATGGAGATTAAGATTACACAGGCAACATGGAACTGGGTTTTGGAAGGTCTTGATGTCAGAAAGTGATGCTGTTTGGATTCAAGAGACAAATTCTTAAAGAGAATTTGGCATCACTACACTCAATAATTTTTAAGCAGAGGGAAATTAGAGTGGGGTAGATTAGCTGCTATTATAGACTAAGATAGTAGTGTTAGAAATGTTTAAGAGAGATTTTACGGGAGAATTCAATAAGACTTGGAGACAGATTAGACATTTATTTCCCTGAAAGTCACCAGTTTTATTCCTTGTTTCCTTGACATTTGATTGATATCTAGTATTAATTTAACATTTAAGCCTCTTTTCACATCCACATTTAAGAGTAATTACATTGTCACATTTATGTAATCAAAGCCTGGAATCTTTCTATTTTTATTCAACTATCATATATCATCTAATATATCATTATTCCTGATCGATTTTCAGTATTGCGAATTCTAAGTTCCATTTCATTACCATGCTTTGTATGATTGTGCTCTATCATAAACTCATTTCATCATCTGATATACTGCTTGTTCTGGTTTTTCTTTTTACACCAGATTCATTTCTAAATGACTACATCAATCTGTAACATTTAAAACTTTCTTTAGTATTTTAAACCTAATTTGCTGTGATTCAGTACTATGTTCAAAT
This sequence comes from Galemys pyrenaicus, assembly GCA_019455555.1. Lineage (NCBI taxonomy): Eukaryota > Metazoa > Chordata > Mammalia > Eulipotyphla > Talpidae > Galemys > Galemys pyrenaicus. The sequence goes on along the minus strand of JAGFMF010011865.1, from coordinate 3,032,454 downwards.
AATTTAACATGTATTCTAGTTAATTCTTCTTATTGTTCTTGTACACTCTGAACTGAATGTCATCATCAATTGTATTCCATATGGTCTTCCTTTGCAAAATAAACAGATTTCTGGCACAGAACGCTTTTCTGTGTGTGGGATTGCTTAGAGGGTATTTGTGCATTTGGAGAGAGGAAAAAGAGACAGCTGGCAGAGCTTTTCTCCCTCCTCTGACCCTAACTTGCTTTATTCCCACAGCACAGTTGCTTAGAGCAGGCTTAACAACATGAATTCTTAACTAACCCTAAGCAGCCAATCTCCAGTAAATGGTTACTCCTGCAAACTGAGAAGAAACAGTACTTTGTGAAGAAAAAAAAATATTTTCAGAAAGAAATTCAATAAATATCTTACCTGAAATAAGCTTTTATAACGCTGCATCACACCATCCCATTGCCCTTTTCCTACTGCCACCACATCAACAATATAGTGAAGTCAAGGTCAAACTACGTCTTGGATCAACTCAAAACAAGAAAATTCTTCCTCAGCAATCTCAAATTCTTCCACTCCCTGCCATCGCTAATGCATCCCCTTTCTTCAGGTCCTAGTGATCTCTCCTAGACTATAATAACGACCCCCTGACTGAGGTGATGGTGCACTGGTGTTACGGTGATGGGGAATACATGGGGATTACAACTGATGTCAAATATATATAAATTTTAAAAAATTATATTAAAAAAATAATAATAATGACCCCCTAACTAGTCTCTCTGCTTCTGTTCTTGCCTTTGATCCTTTCTTTTCTCCACACTGCTGCCTGAGTGACCATTCAATGTGGTTACTTGTCAGTTTCCCTCTTTCTTCCAAAAGTCCAGATACCTTAGCCTGGATACCAGGGCCTTTTATGATTTCTTCGCTGTGTTTCTCTGGTCTCATTTCTCACCACTAGCTTGCTTTGCAGTTGTTGCTCTAGTCTAGCTTTACTGAAGTACTTACATTTCCTGCCACATATCATCCTGTTCCAGTTGACTGTCTCCAGATTCTTTCCTCTGGGTAACTCCTACTCATCCTTAAGGATTCAGTTCAGACATCTCTCTTCCAAAAAAATTTTCTTTTAAATAACAGATTAGCGTCACTAATATGTGGCATATAGAGAAATCAAACTAAAAGCCAGATAAAGACAAACTTAAAAACTAACCCTTGAAAGCTCACTATAGATCTAGAGCTGTCAGAAGGGGAAGGGATTGAGGAGGGGATATGAACAAAGAGGAAATGAAGTGCAGTGGATTATGGTCGTAGACCATGGATGATTTAGTAGTGGGTGCTCTATGGTGCTGATGCTGGAATGGGGAGGACCCTAATGTTACCTCAATTAAAAAAATTTGTTAGAAAAATCTTTCCCAAACTTGTCATCTGTTGACTTCCCTCTAGTTCACTATGTTCTCAGAACACTCTGTGCTTATAGCAATCATAGCAGTTATTAAAATATATATATATATACTATATAGTATTATAGTATATTATAGGACTGCCAAATTCACATTTGTGTTCTGGCACATTGTAAGTACTTAAAAATATTTATTTTATGAATGCAAGAATACCAAGGTAACTACCAAATAAACTTCAGGCATATCCCTTTTATTTGGCTCCTGAGTATCACCTAAAATAGTCTGGTCCCAAGCTCATTTGAGGCACACATACATGTGAGAATTGAAATCATTTAACTGTAACATCGGCAATAACATGATCATTTTTCATCAGAATCACATTCTTTTTAAAAAAAGATTGATTTATTTATGCATACAAGAGCTGGACTGTAGGCCAGAGGTGAGGTGCAGGGGGATCAGAGGACTCACTATAGACAGAGTGGGGAGCAGAACAGACAAACTGAAATACACTGCTAAGAGGAGCAGCGGGCAAGACAGGAGAGGTCTGTTGAGCCATGTGGGTTACCTCTGTGGCTGAGGATTGAACAGGTGGGGAACAGAACCTGCAATGGCTGCAGGTATCTTCATAGTGCTGCAACATAACCCCTTGCACCACCAGGGAGGCCCCAGAATCACATTCTTAGTCTTCTTTTTCTACAACACTTTTGGGGTCATATCTCTATACTTGCATTTAACACAAAGCTCCATGTTTCAAAATTTTATTTGCAGCCCTAAGTCCCTTTCAGACTTAGTCTGAATTCCATCTGAAGACACAACTAATTCTCTCAATGTGACCTCTACCCCACTCCTCATTTCTGGGAGTCTCAGACTCCAGACTCGTGAGCAACTAAATTCTATTGCTTGGTGCCCTAAGGCCAAATCCAAGAAAGGTTTTCTGGCTCATAAATTTTTCCTGCTCTTTGGAGTAGAGGGCACAAAGCCTGATACCATAACAGAAAGTACTAATCTGTATACCGGGTGTATTGAAGCATGTAAAACCAATTCATAACTTTCTATGACACTTTTATGAGCTTAAAAGCATCTTGCCAGACCTATTCAAATTGTGTGCATGTGGGAGAATTTTGCTCACAGTTATTTTTAGAGTTTTAGGTCATGTTACAAAAATACGCCAAGGTACCCTCAGTAGTTTCTAAGACATCAAAAATGTTTCTAAGTGAGTATGCCAGGGGTCCACCTCCTTCTGATGTGGCAGTGGTTGAGGTAGGAAAGGCTAATTACAAAATGTTGATTCTTAGTGTGGGTTAAGAGGAGGGACAGTAGGTCTACCAGCTTTCTAATAAGAGGCAGAGCAGATTTTTAATCTGCTAACTTTAGGGAGAGCATTTGTGAGAGTGAGCAGCAGTTCTTGCAAATGGTTGGCAGTGAAAATTCTCATGCTCTGTGGGAAAAGAGAACTTAGTTGTTGAGAAGTGTGAGAAGTCTGTGTGACACTTTTAGTGGGAATACTACACATTGCTACCCCTACTCAAGGTATGTCTTCTTTTACTGTCACCTCATCTGATTTCCTCTTGCTCGCTTGCTTATTTGCAACTTTTGGGTCATGTGTTCTCGTAATTCATTCCTGTCCTAATAGGCTTTCATTGACAACAAAATCACAGAACCAATAATGTGACACATCTATTAAAAATTGATGGCCAAAATGTGTGCAACTTCAGTAGAAGTACATAAATCAGATTAAAGGAAAAATATTATTTTTTATTAGTCAAAATGCATCTGAATATTGGTTCTTCAAGTTCAAGAGAACTTGAAGAGAACAGATACAAATAAACAGTAACTTTGAAGATCAAGTTTTTTAAAAAAGATTTATTTTTTAATTATGCATACAAGAACTGGGGTATAGGTCAGAGGTGGGGGATGGGGCAGTGAGGGGATTCACCAGAGACAGGTGGGGAACAGAACGGGCAGATGGACTAAAATACACTGCTGAGGGGAACTCAACATAGTAATGAGGAATTTATATTTTATCCCAAAGGCAACATTGAATCATTGAAAGGTTTGAGAAAGAGAGTAATATGATCAAAATTTCAGTATACAAAATACAGGGCAGTCCTGGTGGCGCAAGGGGTTAAGCACTGCACTATGAAGCGTCCTCAGCCACTGTAGCACCAGTTCAATCCCCGGCCAGGGAGGTGACCCACATAGCACAGCAGACCCCTCCTGCCTCAGCCCCACTGCTCCCCTCATCAGTGTACTTCACTAGATCTGTCTGTTTTGCTCCCCACTCTGTACCTGGTGAATCCTCTCACCACCCACACCTCTGGCCTGTAACCCAGTTCTTGTGTACATAAATAAATAAAACTTAAAAAAAACAATCTTTAGTGCTCAGAATGTATTGAAGAGGAGTTAAGACTAGAGGTCCAGATACCAGTTACAAAAGGCCTTTATCAACAATCCAGAAGCAGGAAATATTGCTAAGACCAGTTAACAAATATTAGAAATGAAGAGAAGTAAATTGTTTTAAAAACAATTAAAACAGGGCCTCCCTGGTGGTGCAACGGGTTAAGTTTCAGCACTAATGAAGCTATGGGCAGCCACTGCAACATGAGTTCAATCCCCGGTCAGGGAGGTGACCCACATGACACAGCAGACCACTCTTGTCTCAACTGCCACTCCCTCCAACTATATTTCAGTAGATCTGTTCTGCTCCCCACTCTGTCTCTTGTGAATCATCTCACCACACCGCCCCTGCACCTCCCGCCTGCACCCAAGCTCTTGTATGCATAAATAAATAAAATAAATCTTAAAAAAATAAAGCATGTCATTGATAGGTATTGGTGATAAGTGGGATGTAACAGTTAAGGACAGACAGGAGTCAAAGGTGACTTTTGGGTTTATGGTTTGAGCTGTTGGATGGCTGCGAGAGGGAAATAGGACCAGTAGGCTTTATGGGGGAATGTGAACATGGTGAGTTGATTTTGAGCAAGAACGATCAACCTAAAAGGTAAATAGACAATAGACGATTAAATATATGAAGTAGAAGAGGGATCTGAGCCAGAGATATGGATTTTGAGAGTTACACGAATAGGCATAATCACCAAGGGAGAATATATCAAGTGAGAAGTACATCAAGAAATAAGTCCTTGGGGCCTCCCTGGTGGCGCAATGGGTTAAGCAACGCACTATGAAGCAAACCCGCAGCCACTGCAGCACGAGTTCGATCCTTGTCGCCGGCCACGGAGGTGACCCAGAAGGCACAGCTGACCTCTCCTGCCTCACCGGCTGCTCCCTCAGCAGTGTATTTCAGTTCATCTGCATGTTCTGTTCCTCACTCTGTCTCTGGTGAATCCTCTCAAGCCCCTCCCCACACACACCTCTGGCCTGTACCCCACTGCTTGTTTGCATAAATAAATCTTTTTAAAAAAGAAGTCCTTGTAACTAACAATTAAGTTTCCAACTATAGAAGAACCTGCAAAGAAAACTGAGATTGTCCAACATTTTTATTCATTTTTTGTATTGTTTTAAATTTCTTTAAAATGCACTCATTGTTCCATTGACTACTTGCTGTTCTGATAATTCCCTTGTTAAACCAAAAGGTCTCTTGCTCTGATTTTCAACAGGGCCCTACCTGCTTATCTAGTGTCCAGGTGGCTTTGATCTCAAGCAGAAAGTTTCCTGTGACTACCTCCTGCTGTCTGATCATGCCATAGACAGTGTTAATACAACGTAGAAGGTAGAGAAGTGGATGAAGCCTCACACAGACTGATCTGGAGCTAATTATATAACCTTTGTAAGATTCAGTGAGTGACTTATCTCTACAAGATCGTGAGGTCCACGAGGATAAGAGTCTTGTTAACTGTGATAAACCTAGAACATGGTGCATTATTGTTAACCGATCCATTAATATTTGTTGATTGAATAATAAATCCATAAAATAGGGACTCTGGCACATAACTACCCTGGTGTTGCTATTAGTACTGAAAGGAGTAATTATGCGACAAGTATAATTCCTAGAGCATAGTGAAGGTACACAAATTATGGCTGTCATTATTATCATGATGCTTTGTTGTTCTTGCTTCTGGAGCTTCACATTATCTCCCTAATTAATGTAATTTACAGGCCTGGCTGCACACCACGCTAACCTTGGCTTTTCTTTTCCTTTGCAGGACATTGCCAATTAATCTAACACTTGGTAATGATCTCAACATTTTGTATTTCTGTAACTGTAATTCTGATTTTATTCAAATCAAAAAGACTCATAAAATGCCATTTATAAAGTCTAATATTGTTTTGAAATTAAATACTTAAAACGTATAAATGTATAATTCAGAGTATCAGGGAATACATTGCCTACAATTTTTAAAATAATAGCTTTTGAATTTGGAGTTGTATGATATAACTAAAAATAAAAGGAAGATGAACCAATCAAAAACAGGAAAGCATGTTACAGAATTTAGTAAACAAAACCCTGTCAACTAATGTCCAACCTGATGAAGTAAATTGGTTTCAACTTCTTTTATGTACTAGACATGCTCAAATCCTTAGAGGGCAAAAGCAGAAATAGTGATGATGTGAAATGAACTAGGGAAAGATGGATTTGGTGAATTGCTTTGTTAGCCCTGCAGCAGGGAATAAGTCTGTTTACCAGATGTCTTCCTATTTTCCTAATGTATCTGTTGGGCATTTGCTACAGAGATTAAAACAAACAATGGTCTTGCCAATGTAGGTGAAATTCTGAGCAAGTGGCCTAAATAAAGATAATTGATATATGAAGACAAAGGATAATGTTATATAACATTTCGTTGAATTATTTAATGGCTTGGTCTCTCAAGAGATGTAGATTAGTTCATAGAAAGGGAATTTAAATTTGTGTAGGCCTAATAGCAATAAAATTTTCTTATGTCCAAAATTAAAAATAAATGACTAGAATGAGAAATAGACATACATTTTCGATAGTATCATGGTTAGTTGAACACCACACATCAGTTTTAGAGCACTATTATAGATGTAAAATCATAATTCATAAATATAAATGTTTTAAACATTTGGAAAATAGTTGGTTATATATGGAAATATCTTACTATTGCATAATAACAATAGAGCTAACCTTATTTTGTTCCAAGCTCATTCCATAGAATTTAATTATGAGATTCTGGAAGGCAAAATACATGCTATGGTAAAAATAATAGCATAATTATAAATATATCAAATCTGTTCAGAAAGAACAGGTCTCATAAGACCATGAACTGAATTATATAATGAATCCCTACCAGAGACTACCCTCCCAAGAATATAAATATATTTTAAATTCATTATTTTAGAGTATGTATAGCAGCAACCACAAAAACACAAGAATACACTTACCAAATGAATGCAAGGATATAAGCAGAAATAAGTCTTTCTTCCCAATACTTAATAGGTCTCCTTGTAGAGGGGACACACAGAGCAAATCTCTCCTTCCTTTATCTGCCTGCCAGTCCAATCCTGAATACAGGCCTTATTGTCAGAAGTAACTAACATTTAAGGAATTATCATATGTCTTCACTGTAACACCTTTCACAAAGATAACATACTAACGGATGCAGAGTGCAAAAGAGAATAAAACAAAAATGTGTAGCTGAAATGCTGTCAGAAAATCTCAGATATATTAAGGCCAAGTCCCACTTATTTGTGACAGAGCTAGTTCTGGAAGTCTGCAGATACCTGAAATATATTAAGAGAACCATTTTCTATCCATCTGATTTGGCAGTGGAGTGCCTCTTAGTGTCCATGGTAACACCCATTGAGTGGTTTGGAAATTCATCATTAAAAGGCTTACACATTAAAATATCAGCCACAGTACATAGGTAATGTTCAGTTTCTGAACTTCAAAATAAGGATAAACCATTCTACGCTTTTAGGAATATGTTATCATATAAATATATATATGAATACATACACTAACCAATGTGTTCTAATCAATAGCAGTCCAACTTTTTAAGTATTAAAAAACATAGCTAGTGGTTATAGTATAGTATAGAAAATCTAAAACAACCTCTCAAAATGCAAGGAGTATATATAAATTATAGAAATGTTAATAAAAGAGCCAGGGAAAGATCTTCTATTGATATCTACAAATGGACATTTATTTGTATTCTTTATGTTAGAGAAATATAAAGTGGTTGCGTTTTTAATTTCAAACTTACGACTTTTTTGTTATTTTTTGAGCATTAAAGAAGCTAACTCAGTTGAGGTAAAGGAATATTTAATGTAGTGGGTTGAAACTAAAGAAATCTGTGTTGGTTCCCACTTATAATCCTTTCCGGGCAGGTTTCATATTACAGTTTGAAAAATTGGTTAAAAGCATGGAAATACTTCATTGCCCTGCTTGAAAGCAACTGACCTTTACTTGGTACATTAATCAGTGGGTGAAATCAGTGAGACATGACTAATCCCAGAGGACCAGCTTTTGAATATACCTAAGTGTGGGTAAGACCTGGCAGAAACCCAGGATATATTTAGCAAAAAATATGACTATGAAACTCTTAATCCTTCAGTGTTTTTTAAATGTATTGTACACATATTAGAAAAATAGACGTTGGGGTTTCCCTGGTGGCACAGGGGTTAAAGTCTCTGCATTATCAAGCTATCCCCAGCCACTGAGGAAAGAGTTCCATCCTGGCCACAGAGCTGACCCATGTGGTGCAGTAGACCTCTCCTGTCTCCCCCACTGGTCCCCTCAGCAGTTTATCGCAGTAGATCTCTGCCTGTTCTGCTCCTCTCTCTGGTGACTCCTCTCATCTCCCCACCTCTCTGACCTATACCCCAGTTCTTGTGTGCATAAGTAAAATAAATCTTTTTTTAAAAACCAACAATATATTTTTCATTGTGAATAATGTCTCTCAAGGTGCTAATAAGTAGATTTTCACTGTGACTCCTCTATTCTTGACCCAGTGTATAGACATCCTGTAGGAGATAGAGTAAGCAGCCAGCTAAACTTCTTCTGTACCATCTTATATAAAATAGGTATGTACTTGAATTGATTCGCTGTTGTTGAGAATAGACTTCTATAGTTTATACAAGAAAAATATTATCTGTGCTCACACTTGCAATGGCGGCTTCGGTCGCACCTTCACCTTGCAGAACCACAGAATGGATCTGTAGAGATGAATTTTGGATCTCTAGAGCAGCAACAACATCACCTACTCCAAAAAATATAGGCCTATTCAAGTGAACAACACCAAGGTTGACAGGGAACAGACAGATTCAGCTGTCAAATTAAAACCTGCACAATTAGCAGACCTTTCACAAGATGAGTGATTCAGATGATTCCATTCTCTGATTGGTTAAAAAGGACTGCATGATCTCTAAGGACTTCAGAGGTGGAGAATCCTGGATGTGGAACATTTGGCATAAATAAACAGTGAAAAGCAAAAAAGAAAAATATTCCCAATTTACAAAAGGTTTTGAAGAAATGAAACGAATCTCACATCCTTTGCATAGCTATCGTGGAAATAATATGTAGGTTCCTCAAAAAATTAAAAACAATATTATCATATGCTCCAGCAATTCCCCTTCTGTTCTATAGTCAAAGGAAATGAAAGTGGGATACCGAAGAGATATTTGCACTCACTCCCATATTTACTGAAACATTATTTACAATAGCCTAGCTATGAAAACCACCTAAGTGCCCATTACTGGCTGAAAGGATAAAGAAAATATAAGATATGTATGTATGTATGTATGTATGTATTTTGCCATTTGTGATAGTGTGGATGAAACTGGAGAACACAGTGCTAAGTGAAATGTCAGACACACAAGACAAACACTATATGATCTCACTTATTCATAGGATCAAAAGAAATTGAGCGCATAAAACCAGAAAGTAAAATATGGCTTACAGGGGCTCAGGGTAAGGAATGTGGTGAGCTGTTCATCAAAGGATACAAACTTCCAATTATGAGACAAATAATTTCTGGAGATCTAATGTACAGTATGCTGATGATAGTTAATGATGTTATATTGTTTACTTGAAATTTGTTAAGAAAGTAGATCGTTGGTGTTCTAACCACACAAAAAAGATACCTGTATGAGGCAAGAGATCTGTTAACTTAATATGGCAATCTTGTCACAATGCATATGTAGATTAAATCAACGCTTCATACATCTTTTTAAAAAAATCACGTAGTTACTAATAAACTAACGCAATGTAACTTTTGTCAATGATACATACTTCAATAAATCTAGAAAATTAAATTTTAAAATGAAGCATCTATTTTTGTTTTGGACACCAAGTGGGAGTTGGCAGCAGCTGTGTGTGGCACAGGCAGGAAAGGGCAGGCCCAGCGAGCAGAGTTAGGCAGCAATGACTAACTCACCATGCTACTGCTCACACTTCTAACCAACCCCCCAATCCCCTCCACTGTCAATTCAGGTTCAGCAGCAGCCCCACCCCATGACCACCTGCTTTGAGAGTAAAAAGGATGAATTTGTCACAGGGAGAAAATGATCATTCATTTGTTGGTAAACCTACACCTGAATGCTAACTCACAAACTACAATTTTCTAGGTCCTAGAAAAGGGGATCAGTGATTGTTTCTTTGATTAGGGAAAAAGTGAAGAACTATAAGACAAAGACAAAAGTTCTCAGGCTTTAGGGCTTTCACTGCTTTTAATCTACATTTTTTAGCAATGGTAATTTCTACTGAGATCCACATGGCCTCAGTTGACCTTAGTTCCCCACATCAAGATGACACTTGTTGGAAAGAGCCTATTCTGGACAGATTTAAAAAACAACTATCTTTTCTTTCTGGTGAAACTGATCCCATCAGAACCTCCAACAACTGTGAACTATAATATACTCACCTTACATATATGCTTCTGTTGACTATCAAAGATAACTTGTCTCTATAAAATTAATTGGCCCTGTATTTTGCCTTCCTGTATTAATAATAGCAAATTGAATAAAACATGCAATTGTGGCTTTACAACTGTGTTATCCTGTGGAATCTGTGCCGATGACTCCTCATTACCAAATGTGCACATGCAGAGAACCTGTTCTTTATTACTTCCTGAAGCACAGCAAAGGCGAGGTCTGAGAAATGAATTCCTGTTCCTGAAGCACAGTTCTGTCACTAATTTTTAAAAAGTTTTTTAAAAAGATTTATTTATTTATGTGTACAAGAACTGAGGTGTAAGTAAGAGGTGCGGGGGTGCAGGGTAAGAGGATTCACCAGAGTGGGGGAAAGAACAGGCAGATTGACTCAAATACACCACTGAGGAGAGCAGGGGGTAAGACAGGAGAGGTCTGCTGTGCCATGTGGGTTGGCTCCCTGGCTGGGGATCCAACTGGTGCTACAGAGGCTGGTATAGCTTGATAGTGCTGTGTCTTTAGCCCCTGCACCACCATGAAAGCCCCTGTCACTAATTTTTTTTCTCACTGAAAAACCTGGTGTGTATATATATTGATACATACATGTATGTATATTTATATATAGAGAGAATAATTGTGCATATGTACACAGGCTTTTCATTTTTCATAAAACGTTCAAATGAACATTTACAGTGATGTAGTTAAAACTGAATATACAGTACACAGAGTACTCAGACTGATGTAGAGTTAAATATACTCCACATTCTCCCACACAAACTGAACCAAAGTAATGAATATGGCTCTTTGGCACAAGGATTATTTTGAGATAATTCTTTTGAGAAACAAAGGAGAAACTCTGAAATAGAGCAGACATAATTTTTTGTAAGGGAAAGTAACATTTATAAAAGAAATTCATATTTGTAAGAATGTCTCATCCATACCAAGAGAAGGATGGCTCTAAATCACAAAAGAATTTTCTCAATGGATAAGGTACCCGCTTACTTAAATGTGCATAATAAACCTTAACCTTGTTTATCACTTTTTTCTTGGTCATCTGCCCATAACTGGTGTCCTCGCATCTTTTTCTTTTTCTTAAATTGAAAATGGTATTTTAACCAATAGTTTGTCTCTTTCTCTGTGTCACCCATGTATATGTAAGATATACATGTTAAAAAAAACTTCTGTTTTTATTGCTCTCCTTAGTCTGTCTTTCACAACAGGGTAACAGGGAAATTATTTTCCTTCCTCTACAATGACTATAAAAATTAACCAGTTTTTAGGGGAATGAAGAGCTTATAGGGAACTTTCGCAATTAAAAGGAGATAGAAATAGTTTGCTATGTCCTAATAACAATATCCTTACTTACTAGCAAGGTAACTAAAACATCTGCATTCTTTAAAAATGGTAACAGACATCTTTGGGCCTCAATTGATTTTATTTATTTAATTTTTTAAAATGTTAAGATATATTTATTATATATATTATATATTATATATTAAGATATACATGCAAGAACTAGGGTACAGGCCAGAGGTGTGGGGAAGTTGGTGAGAGTATTCACCAGAGTCATAGTTAGGAACAGAACAGGCAGGTTGACTGAAGTACACTGCTGAGGGGAGTTTAAGGGCTAGGCAGGAGAGGTCTGCTGTGCCATGAGGGGTTGCCTCCCAGGTCCGGGATCTGGATGGAACTCATGTTGCAGTGGCTGCAGATGCTTCATAATGCAATGGTTAAACCCATGCACCACCAGGGAGACCACTCAACTGATTTTGGTTCCACGTTCTAAGTCAATACTTATTGGAAGAAACCTACACTGGGTATATTAAGAAAAAGTTTATCTTACCCCTTTTGGGGAGATAGTGTATTGTCAATATTACCAAAGTAAGTGCACGAATAGCAGAACACATGCTGCCATAGAACTAGTCGGAAAAATAAAGCAAAAGCAACATAAGAATAAGCCAAGTACCCCAGTCCTTGTACATATAAATAAATCAATCTTAGGTAAATAAATATGTTTATTTGAATTTTATGTGAATGAAAATTTCAAATACCATTTCTAAAAGTTGGCTTCACAGATCTATACTAAATTCTTTTTTAACAAAAAACATTTATTTTAGTATGCATGCAAGAGCTGAGGGGCAGGTCAGAGGTATTGGGATAATAGAGGGAGTGAGAGGATTCAAGAGACAGACTGGGGAGCAGAACAGGCAGATCTACTGAAGTACACTACTGAGGGGAGCAGCAGGTGAGACAGGAGGGGTCTGCTGCACCATGTGGGTCTCCTCCCTAGCCAGGGATCAAACTTGTGCTATGGTGGCTGTGGATAGCTTCATAGTGCTATGACTTAACCCCTTGCGCCATCAAGAAGACCCCATCAAATTTTTGTTAAATGAAAACTTTCTAAAGAATATTGGTTTCCTTGGCTAAATTGATAAAAGCAAATTCAATAGAATTGGATTAGCAAATATTTAAACTTAATCTGTTTTTATGCTTGAACATATGTGGTACATTTTTTCAACTATCATTTTGAACAATTATCAGTCTTCCGTATTCTCCTTATAGGAAGTGAACATGTGTGTTTATTTGTGTTGTCAACAAACAGAAAAAAATTTCTGACAACATGTCTATTGTGGTTTCATTTTTTATTCTAAGTGCAAGACAACAGAATATCCCAGTTACACAATGGAAGCTGTATTGAAGTGGTAAGATGTCCCATATGTGAACTAGATTGAAAAGAATCTGAATACTTAGACATGTTTATTCTTTTTTTTTTCACTTTTCAAATTCTTGTGCTCTTTCTCCATACAGCTAGCATAGAAGAAACGTGCCCTAGTCCCAGCTTTGAGTGTTGGTGCAGGTCAGGCTAATGCTAAGTGCTCAAAAATTCACCTGCTGCATTTCAGGGTTTGTGAGCACAGGAGGATCTGCCACAAACTATTCCTGTTCATCACATTGAAGACGAGGGACCAAAGGAGAAAGAAAATAAAAGAAATGCATATTTTTCTGAACTTTGCTCTATAGAAAGGATCTCAATTATCTTCTCTCTGCTTGAATTATATAAAATAATGGAACTTGGGGGCCTTCCTGGTGACACAGGGGTTAAAGTCTCAGCACAATCAAGTTATCAGCAGTCACTGCAGCAGGAATTCAATCCCCAGCCAAGGAGCTAACCCACATGGCACAGCAAAACTCTCATGTCTCACCCTCTTCTCCCCTCAGCAGTATATTTCAGTAGGTCCACCTGTTCTGTTCCCCAGTCTGTCTCTGGTGAATTCTCTCACCTTGCAACTCTGGCCTACATCCCAGTTTTTGTATGTGTAAGAAAAAATAAAAATAAATCTTAAAATAAATAAATAAAATAATAGAATACATGAACCTACAAACCTAATGATCAAACACATGCCATAGTTGGGGGAGGAGAGGCACCATGTCCAATGTCCAATGTAGTAGAAAGGGAAAAGAAGCTAAGATAATACCTTTAAACAGATGAAAACGTCTGAAGCATGTTGCTCATGAAAAGTTATCATGACTTTAAGATGTGCAAATTGTTTCCAGCAAACATAATATGAATAAAATACAATGGACCTTAGCATGAACACCAAATAATGGACACACTTTAGCATGACCGTCAAATGACCACCGCACACAGCACACTGCACATAGCTCATTGAGCACCAATAACTCACTACACACTGCAAACAGATGTCTTGCACACAACTCACTGCACAATGCACACAATTAACAGTGCACTTCACACAGCACACTCCATATAGATCACTGCACAATGTACACAACTCACTTGCACTGTATAAACTCACTGTGCACTGCACACAGCTCACTTGCACTCTACACAATTCACAGCACGTTGCACATAGCTCACTGCACATTACTAACAACTTGCTGCCCGCTGTACATAGCTCACTGCTCTAAATCTCTTGGGGAAACCTAGTCTTCTCTTCCTAAGCTTATAAATTCCTCAAGGTTAGGATGTCAAAATGCTAAGAACAACAATTAAGTTCTAGAAATATTTATAATATAGAAAATATCAATTTGTCTGCCTTCAAATTTTCTTTATATAAAGTCTTTCTCCTGATAGAAAACTTCTAAACAATTCTGGTTATGTAACAGATATCCAGAACTTTTTCATCTTGCAAATCTGAAACATCATATAGATGTTAAACTACACCCCTTTGCTCTTTCTCCCCCCACCCCCACACTGATTGTCATCATTCTACTGTCTGTCTCTATGAATTCAACTACTATAGGTATCTCATATAAGTAGAATCATACAGTCCTCTTGTGACTGGTTAGTTCCCCTTAGCATAATGCCCACATAGCTGATTTACATTATATCATGTAACAGGATTTCCTTCCTCTCTAAGGCAGAATGATATTTCATTGTGTGTATGTATGTATGCCACATTTTTAAAAATTTTTCATTAAAGACTTGGAGTGTAGGTCAGAGGTGCGGAGGGTGAGAGGAATCACCAGAGACAGAATGGGGAGCAGAACATGAGGATTTACTGAAATACACTGCTGAGGGGAGCAGCGGGTGAGACAGGAGAAGTCTGCTAAACCATATGTGGGTTAGCTCCCTGGCCAGGGATCAAACTCGGGCAGTAGCATAGATAGCGTAGAGACTTGACTTAACCCCCAGGCCACCAGGGAGGCCCAATATACAACATTTTGTTTATCCATTTATCTGTTGATAGACTTTTGGGTTGCCGCCACGTCCTGGCTGTTATGAATAGTGCTGCTATGAACACAGAAATGCAAATATTCTTCAAAACTCTACTTTTCATTCTTTTGATTATATACCCAGAAGTGGCATTGCCGGATCATACGGGAGTTTGCTCTTTTATCTGTACTATTTTGCATAGCAATTGTACCATTTTACGATCCCATCCCAACAATGGATAAGAGGTCCAATTTCTCTAAACTTCACCAACACTTTTTAAAAAAAGTACTGTCCTAGTGGATGTGAGGTAATATCTCATAGTGATTTTTATTTGCATTTCTCTGGTCATTAGTAATGGTCACTGTCTCCTATGCTAACTGACCATGTGTAAATCATTCCCTGTATTTTGAACACAGAATTTTCCAACTCAATGGCATTACACATCTTTTTTTAAAGATTTATCTATTTGTGCATACAAGAACTGGGGTACAGGCCAGAGGTATGGGGGGGGGGTGAGAGGACTCACCAGAGACAGAGTAGGGAGCAGAGCAGGCAGATTGAAATACACCATTGAGGGAAGCAGTAGGAGAGACAGGAGAGATCTGCTGTGCCATGTGGGTCACCTCCCTGGCCAGGGATCAAACTCTTGCTGCAGTAACTGCAGATGCTTCAGTGTGGTGCTTAATCCCTTGCACCACTAGTGAGGCCCAATGTCATCACATTTTAAGTTAATGTCATGGCAAAATAATTACTAGTACTATTTCTCTATTGGTATGCAGATTTCAGTAATTTCTAAATGGTGTGTTCTATTTATCTAGTTTTTAAATTTTATTTCGTTTGAACTTTAAAATATCTATTGCATTTGATATAAACCTTTTACAATCATTTTCACATTAAAAATATATGTAAAAAATAGTGCCTAGCATATAAAAGAAATGCAGTAAAAATTATTTCCTAAAAATTACTACTTAACAATTTCATTTATTCCTAGTGAATCTTTACAAAATATGGATATTTTTCATTGTTGAAAAGTTAAAAGGCCATTAGAAAGAGAAAGATTCTTGCCACAAACATAACAATTTAAGATATTATTAAAGAAAATAAAGCTATGTAGGAGAGGAAGAAATTTTCCTTAGCCTTCTTAGGGACCTTGACTGAGTCTGAAAATTAAAATGTCAAAGCTAGATTAATGGGGGAAATGCATATAAATTTATTTAAGTTTTCTGTGACTCTAATGCCTTCATAAGGAAATGAAAATCCAAAGAAAACAGTTAGATGGGAGCATTTTATTTTAGGTTTGATGAAGGGTTGTGGAAGAATATGAAAGGATAAGGAGTATGAAATGTTAAAAAAAAACTCAGACATACTAAAATTGTTAAGAATTTATCAGTTAATATTACTGAACCGTGTACTTTTGGTTAAGATGGTAAATTTTATGTTAAATGTTTTTTTACCTGTGAACATTAATATTTAGAATTTAATTTTTAATTTTTTAAAAAAGATTTTATTTATTTATGCATACGCGAGGTGGGGTACAGGCCAGAGGTGGGGGCATTGATAATAGGATTCACCAGAGACAAAGTAGGGAACACAACAGGCATATCTACTGAAATACACTGCTGAGGGGAGCAGAGGGCAAGGCAGGAAAGGTCTGATACACCAAGTGGGTCCCCTCTTTGGCCAGGGATTGAACTCGTGCTGCAGTGACTGCAGAAGCTCCACAGTGCGATTCTCAAACCCTTGAGCCACCAGGGAGACTCTCAGAATTTAAATGGAGTTTGGTGCCTAGAAAGTATCCAAGCATGTCTTAATCAGTGAACTACTGGATCCTCCAGTAGGAGGATGCTCCATTAGGGAAACTTCTCATGATTTCCCCTTTTGAAACTAAAGGGATAGTCCTCTAAAATGTTATATAGGTTATTGTGAGAGAGTGATTAGTGAAAATGCATATGGGTCTCCCCAGGAGCACACTGTCTGCCTTCTCTTCTATTGGTTTATTTTCCCGAATAAACCCTGTTTCTTTAAATAATTGATTGCATTTACTGTAACAGCAAAGGGGAGGTTCTGGGTTCCCTGCCCCACCCTAAGGAAAGGTGGAGCTTGGCTACAGAGAGGAGAAGCTACAGAAGAGAGGGAGAACGAAGGAAGGAGATCTAGAAGAGGACCTGAAAGAGACACACGGAGCAGAAAGGCATGTGAATAAGCTGCACTTGCTTCTCAGCCTTGGAGTTATACCAGGGACTTGGAAGACACGGAAAGAGACACTTGAGAAAGACAGAGACATGGGTGAGAGGCCCGTGGAGAGGCTGACTATGGCAGCCTTTATCTTGGTTTTGATTTTGCTCTTTTCCTTCCAGACTTGCCTGACCCCTTTTCTCCTTTTCCTCTTGGTCTCCACCAGAAGATGCCTTGGACTTGTGACAAGCTTTTGGGTCCTGCTTTGGGTCAACCATGTTTGACTCTTTATAAAGGATATGCCATTATACAGTCTTTATTATTTTTAAAAAAGATTTATTTATTTATGCATACAAGAACTGGGGTGCAGGACAGAGGTTCGGGGGTGAGAGGATTCACCAGAGACAGATTGGGGAACAGAACAGGCAGACTGACTGAAACACACTGCTGAGGGTTGCAGCGGGTGTGGCAGGAGAGGTCTGCTGTATCATGTGGGCAGGGATCGAACTCATCCTGCAGTGGAGGCAGATAGCTTCCCAATACGTTGCTTAACCCACTGCGCCACCAGGGAGGCTACCATTATATAGATCTTCAAACAATTATTCTAGCTACAAAAAATAAAAAGCATTCTACTTTTAAATTGATGAGTGTATGCAGACGTACATTCCCATGAAAACAAAATAATTTGCCTTTTTAAGAGGTAAACTAATTAAATTTATAAAGATCTGGTGATCTGGTAAGGGGTTAGTTGTCACTTTCAACTTGATTATTGTATAAAATTTATGTAATAAAGTTGAAGTTTGGTTCAAATTCAAATAGTTTCTAATGTGTATCAGAAAAATTACCCCCAGTCCATTTAAATCTTCTCACCACCTCACAGATAAGAGAAAGGGAGAAGAGATGGTAAGGGATATGGATGATGAATAGGTAATATGATGTATTGTCACAGCATTTGATAAATGATTATGTGAATAACAAAGGAGTCTCAGTAATGATAGACCGAATGTTAGTATCTATAATATTTAGGGAGGTCCTAAAGTCAAGAGACTATAAACATCCCAGGTGAAAAAACAGGCATGGTACATGAAATGTACTTTGCAACAGGGAGAGGAATAAACAAGACACTTGAAATAAAAAGTCAGCCTCAATAGCAAAAATTATTTATTTATTTTAAAGATATATTTTATTTACTTATGCATACAAGGACTGGGGTGTAGGCCAGAGGTGGGGGGGGGGGGTGGTGAGAGGATTAACCAGAGACAGAGTAGGGAGCAGAACCAGCAGACTAACCAAATACACTGCTGAGGGAAATGGGGCTAGACAGGAGAGGTCTGCTGCACCTTGTGGGTTAGCTCGCTGGGATGGAACTCATGCTGCAGTGGCTGTGGATAACTTGATAGTGCTGAGACTTTAACCCGTGCCACCAGGGAGGTTCAATAGCAAAAATTATTTTTATGTAAACATTTCAGTTTACATGTTGTGTTCACAGAAATTTGTTTCAAAGGTTATACTCCTAAGCATATTTTGGTGAAAGTATTTCGAAAGACCTTAATGATACTGGATATCTTCTGACATGGTTGTCCCAATTTAGGAAATTTATCCTGAAGAAATAATCAGAGAAGTGCATAAAAAATTTTGTATGCATATGTTCATCACAGCATTATTTCTTGTGTAGCATAACATTGAAATGAGCCTAAATGACCAATAAAAAGGGAATGGCTAAATAAATTATGAAATGCTTATGCAATGAAACACTGCAGCTCTAAAAGACTATTTAATGGCATATGCTAAGAAAATAAGTCAGAGGGAGAATGACAAATACCAGATGGTGTGACTTATATGTGGAATAGAGAAAAACAAAACAAAGGAACAGACAAAAAAACGAAACCAACACAATCCCTTGAAATCTGAATGTAGGATAGAGGCTACCAGAAGAAGGGAAGGGTGAGGGTAGGGAAACAAAGTGGGTAAGAGGCCCAATGGCCCAAGGTGGAGGACCCTGGGTGCCTTGGTGGTAGGTGGGATGTGGTGACATAAGCCTCAGGTGTGAACCTATTCCTAGGAATCGTATACAGTGCTAGAAACCAAGGTGCCCTCCAATTTAAAAAAACAAAATAAAGAGCAAATTATCAAGATTTAGAAAGGATATACGCAATGCATTTAATGCTACTTTAAAAAAAACCCTGTTTTTAAACAAAAACAATATATACATCAAAAGCCTTGGGCATGTGGCTGCGAAGCGCCAGGGTGCAGGGCGAGGCGGCGGGGAGACGAGCAGTGAGTTGGGCTCGAGCGCGGAGCGGGAGGCTAGAGCGCCGGAGCAGCGAGCTGGAGCGCCCAGCGGCCAGCTAGAGCGCCGGCAGCGAGTTTGAGCGCCGAGCAGCGAGTTTGAGCGCCGAGCCGCGAGCTAGAGCGCCCAGCCACGAGCTAGAGCGCCGATCAACGAGCGCAACGCTTGAGGGAAAGAGCCGGCCAGCCGCCTGCCCGCCGCCCGCCCGCCCGCCCGGCGTGAGTTAATGAGGGAGCCCGCCGGCCCGCCCCGCCTGAGGGAGGGAGCCCGCCCGCAGGGCGAGCGGGTGGGAAGGAGGGAGCCCGCCGGCCGGGGAGCGTTGGGGGG
>JAGFMF010011865.1:2999174-3011891 GCA_019455555.1 Galemys pyrenaicus | reverse complement strand
GACCACTGATCGAGCCAGCCAGAGTAAGGGTGCTTGCCAGCCTGCCCAGGGGGAGGGGTTGGGTTGGGAGGGAGGGAGGGGCGGAGGGTCCCCAATAGTCCAAGATCCCCAGAGGACACCATCCTGCCTGCTTGTCCACCTGCCTGCCTGCCTGCCAGCCAGCCAGCCCACCAGCCCTCCCTCCCACCTGCCTGCCAGCCAGCCAGTCCACCAGCCCTCCCACCGGCCTGCCCACCTGCCCTCTGCAGTTGCTAGCTGCCAGACCTCCAGCTGAGTGGAGGTATCAGCATGAGTGAGGGTGCCTGCCAGACAGCCCAGTGGAGAGGGAGGGAGGGTCCCCACCAGCCCAGAGAGTGAATGAGGCCACTTACCTGCCAACCAACCCACCTACCTGCCTACCTGCCCCCTTGCCTGTTAGCTGCTACCAACCTGCCTGCCAGCCAGCCTGTCAACCAACCTGTCAACAACCTCCAGCCTGCAGACCCTGCCACCCTACCTGCCTGTTCCCTACCCTCAGTAAGCATTCCAGTCAACTCCTTCCTTGTCACCAGGCCTCTTGGACTGGGGTGTGGGGTGGAGGGAGAGGGAGTACCAGCTGTGTGGGGTAAGGGGAAGCTGCTATCTGCTACCTTTGCCTTCTCTTCTCTCCTCCCTGCTCCCATTCCACCCCTAGCAGCACCATGTGGGCGCCATCAGCCAAAGTCAGTAAAAAGGAGCTCAACACCAACCATGAGGGTGCCAGCAAGACCTCAGAAAAAGAGCAGCAAGAAGCAATTGAACATATTATTGATGAAGTACAAAACGAAATAGACAGACTTAATGAACAAGCTAGTGAGGAGATTTTGAAAATAGAACAGAAATATAACAAACTCCGCCAACCATTTTTAAAGAAGAGGTCAGAGTTGGTCACCAGAATCCCAAATTTTTGGGTAACAACATTTGTCAACCATCCACAAGTATCTGCACTGCTTGGAGAAGAAGATGAAGAGGTGCTGTATTATTTGGCAAGAGTTGAAGTGACAGAATTTGAAGATATTAAGTCAGGTTACAGAATAGATTTTTATTTTGATGAAAATCCTTACTTCAAAAATAAAGTCCTCTTCAAAGAATTTTATCTGAATGAGAGTGGTGATCCATGTTCAAAGTCTAGTGAAATAAAATGGAAATCTGGAAAGGATTTGACGAAACGTTCAAGTCAAATGCAGAACAAAGCCAGCAGAAAGAGACAGCATGAGGAACCAGAGAGCTTCTTTACCTGGTTTACTGACCATTCTGATGCAGGTGCAGATGAGTTAGGAGAAATCATCAAAGATGATATTTGGCCAAATCCATTACCATACTACTTGGTTCCTGATATGGATGAAGAAGAAGGAGATGATGATGAAGGATTGGAAGATACTGATGAAGAAGGGGATGAAGATGAAGACGATGATGAGGGGGAAGAAGGAGAAGATGACTAATGGAATAGATTCCAACCTTCCTTTTTAAATTCATGAGTTAAAATCTCTCCCTTCTGCCCGCATTGTGCTCAGTTGCCCTGTTTTTAAAGTCTTTTCACCCTTTTATACCACGTTTCTCAGTTGATGGTGGGGGTACAGAATACAGTCGGAAAATAATCTCTACCCCTGTTTGTTCTAAATTAATTTTAATCCCTTCCTGTCTCAGCAAAAACTTTATGGAATCAGCAACACCATGCTCTGTCTGGGAGGAAAAGAAAATCCCCCTAAACCATTCGAAAGTGAGGAATGCTATGCCTTTCCCCTCCTTTTTCTGTGTACTGGAGTTAGGTCACACTGTTTCTATGTGAATATGGACAGTTAGCATTTACCAACATGCATCTGTCTACTTTCAAAGAAAAAAAACCTTAAAAAAATATGATTATAGAAGGTCATCAAAGGGTTATATTGAGATATCTGAGTGGGTTAAGTGGGCATTTTGACATCATGGTTTCTCCTGTGGCATGTTTAATTGTGATGTTTAACAGAGACCATTGCGGTTTAAGATGATACTTTTGAAAGAAAACTATCTCAATGACTTTAGCCCTGCCTCTCAATGGGAGAATCAGCAGAACCTGTAGGATTGTATTTGGAATTGACATTCTCTATTGTAATTTTGTTCTTGTTTATTTTTAAATTTTCTTTCTGTTTCACTGGAAAAGAAAGATGATGCTCAGTTTTAAATGTTAAAAATGTACAAGTTGCTTTGTTTCAATAAAATTAAATGTGTACGCACAAAACCAGGAATGTTAAATGTTAACAGGTGTTTGAAATATATATATCTCACTGGATAATGGGGAAGGGATAAATATATATTTTACTGTTTAAAAAATGTGGGTGATACTTTACAGAATCAGAAAAACTGTTATTTTTAGATTCACGTCTGTCCTATGAAGTCTTCCCTACCAAAGCATTTCCACATCTTTTTAAGAAAGATTTCGTTTGTCATTCACATACCATACAATTACTAACTGAATATAAAAGTCTTAATAGTTTAACAAGTAGTTTATAAGAGAAAGTGAAGATTTGAACCAGAGCAGTCTGACAGTTTGCTCTGTGAGAGCTGTTCCAATAAACACAAGTTTGAATTTCATTTATATAGGTAAGACCAGTGAGTCACTGACATTAAGAATGTAAATTCTTGACAGGAGGAGCATCTAGTTCTAAGTTCCAATATAAAGATAAACGCTGATGCTAGAGGAAGGCCATGCAGGATTCCTTCCCTGAAGACACACTGCAGGGATGTAAAGGCTGGGTACCCACTGTTAAATCTTTATCTGACTCCTTGATCATTAGTGAATGTGAAAAGACTGGCTTTACCTCCAGGCAGCAGACTCCTGCATACCAGATGGAGCCTGTGAAGATGTTTTTGCTCTTTGCCTACTAGATGGGTGGGGGTATGTGAGGCAATCCCAGAAACGTTTACAATATATTACATTCTTTCAGCGTTGCATCTTCAGTCCAAATGAGGATATTTCTTAACATCTTTTACCTATCTCCCTATTATGAGCTCAATCTATAACTTCTTGTTGCCCCCTGGGACTATTGGGTCTCTATGCAAACATTTTTTTCAAAAGGTTTTAATTCAATCTCAGTCAGTTATAGTGATTTTTACCCATTATAGCTCTGTTAGATAGTTTAGAGCATCCAACTAAAGAGCTGAATCCAATTTTTGGCAAGCATAAAATGAGGCATTTCTAAAGAAATGAGTAAAGGTTAAAGATTGAAACAAACCCAAGTCCAGCCAGGAGTTCTGAGGGCAACCAGTTGAGATTTCTAGATGCCAGAGTGAAGTATCTTTAGATGGGGTGAAGAATCAGCAGTGATTTTCTGTTTGCATCAAGTATTTAGGAATATAGCAATAGTTAAACTTAGGCACTGCTATCTTGGTGATCTCTCTGAGGTTAATAAAAGTTCCCTTTGCAGCTTAAGATTTTTTCTGGAAAACACAGTTCTAGTTTTCAATCCAAGCCAAAAACATTGGAGGAAAAACTGGAAAATGGTAGTTTAGGAAATCAAAGCCAGATACTGGAAAAATCCAAGATCCAGCCCAGTTCACAGATAAAATTAAAAAAACAAAAAATAGGGAATAGAATCTGATGGCTACAAAAAGATTACGGGAATTTTTTTTCATTTTCACTGCTCTTCTACCAAATAATAACAGTAAATTAATATGTAAATTAAGCCTAGTTTCAATAAATCTGGCCATTTTTTTTGCATCAGCACAATAAAATATGACTATATATTTTTTAAAAATCTGTTTTGCAAAAATACAAATCAGGCCTCCTGAAGGGAAAAGGGAGGGATTGGGATCAAGGCAGGGGCAGGAAGAGCCCAAGGGACTAGGGTGATGGTGCACAGGTGAATTGGTGGTGGAAATTCTATGGGGATTACACCTAGAAAAGAAAGCAAACACTGTTAAGAAATAAAAAAATAATCTGTTTTGCTGGAACTTTTCATAAGGAATCGTAGATTGAGTTCTTAATGGCTTTTCAGGGCTCAGGGAAATGCCTAATTCTCACCATCAAACTATGTCTAGGTAAGTTTCTCAAGGTGCCCAAAGTGTCCTGAAGTTTTCTGAGTATGCCAAGGGGAGACCTTTTTAACCCTTTCCTGATAGACCTGGAACCCTGAAAACCAGGCATACAAACTGTCTTGTCTTTGAAGGCTCAGTCTGAATTTCTGAACGCAATCAATCTGATCTCAAATAGAATATATATCACCATGTTTCCAATAGTCTATAATAGACAAAAAAATAGTTACTGAATTTAAGACATAAATGTTGCCACGAGAAAGAAAATACTAAAAGTTTTCACATTTTGGGAATGTCAGAAAAGCAAATGTTTCAGTTCTGTTCACAAAAAAGATGTAATTTACCATTGCTGCAGGCCATAATTGACTGAAAAATAGGCTTAAGTCTGGAGAAGCCAAACAAAAACCAGTATTTTTTTAAAAAGTCATTAAAAATTACATTGGCAGGCCTCTCTGGTGGCTCAAGGGATTAAACCTGCACTGTGGGCTTCACAGCCACTGCAGCTTGAGTTTGATCCCTGGCCAGGGAGGAGATCTCCCCTGCCCAGTCTGCTGCTCCCCTCAGTAGTGTGTTTCAGTAGATCTGCCTGTTCTGCTCCTCACACTGTCTGGTGATCCTCACACTGCCTACCCCTACCTCCTGCCCCCTCCCCCTGGGCCTGTACCCCAGCTCTTATATGATAAATCTTTTAAAAAATTACATCGGCCCTCCATAGTTCATTTAGTCCCACATAGAAAAACTTGATCTTGTAAGCAAATAGTATGGGTTCAGTTTTCCCCAAAAGCTCTGCAATTTTTATAATCCTCAGGTTTACAAAAATCCATGGGAAACCTGTATTCCTAGAGTTTTGTCAGTTGTTTTGTTTTCTGTCTTGTGTATCCCTGTGAACATGACATAAATAGCATCTGAAAATGGCTAAAAGCTTTAAAAAGGCAATAATAAAGGTCTAGTGTTAACGATTGACAAGCAAATTTGTTCAATTTTGTGACACAGTATTTTAGAGTGATAGCCAGTATTGACCAGAACTAATATTGTACTAGAACATGTTAGACTTTTGAGTTTGTCAGAATTTTAGAACATTAATATTTTATACATGCTAGAAAGGATTAACTCTTCTTATATGACAGTGTTTCACATGAAGTTTTAATATTTAAAATTGGCCCAATTCGTTTAATTCCTTTGTTTATAAGGAGAACAATTCTATGGACTGCCTTAGGAGTCCTTCTAAGATCATTCATGTTTCCTCCTTTTAAAAAACCTAATACTGGAAATTTAATTTTTGCTCCTATTTCCTCCTTCAAAAAATCAAAGGCTAGAATTTTTATTTTCTGGGAAGTTTTATCCTAGATATCAAAAGGTTTAAAACACAAATTGTTATAAAGCAGTACTTATCTGAGACAATCTAAGTGACACTAAGATTTTAAGAGCAAATCTGTTTTTCTGACTAAGGCTCAGTAATTCTGACATGGCTGGATTTTGTCTAGCTAACTAGATCTTGAAGCATAAGATTTTAAAGTTTCAATTTGTCACTAAAGGGTGACCATAGTTTAAAATTGCCATTCCCCATTTTAGTTGATGAAAGAAAATCAAAGTTTGGTTTCACATAAGTGCAGTATTGATACTAAAGCTTAATTTTTTAAAAAATCCTGAGAACAAGTCATTTGCTCTTATCCATCCTGACTACATGTACCTTCTTCTTGAACACATCTCTTAAAGCCGTCCACATTTTTTTTAACTTTACCAATTTTTCACCATTTCATTTAAAAAATCCCAGTTTTATGTTGATACTAAATTTTCATTAGACCCTCAACAAAAGTACTTTCATTCCGTATGTCTTTATTTTTAAAATTTATTTATAGAAACAAGAGCTGGGGTATAGGCCAGAGGTGCAGAGGGTTAGAGGGTTCACCAGAGACAGAGTGGGGAGTAGAACAGTCAGATCTACTGAAATACACTGCTGAAGGGAGCAGTGGGTGAGACAGAGAGGTCTGCTGTGCCATGCAGGTCAGCTCCCTGGCAGGGGATTGAACTCCTGTCACAGTGGCTGGCCATGGCTTGATAGTAATGAGACTTAACTTTTGCACCATCAGGGAAGCCCTTGTATGTCTTTAAACACAAACCTACTTTTTAGAGTTGTTTCATTTTCATTAATTTAAATTTCAAATTAACTTGAACTCTTAACACTAAAGCCTTAACTTCTAGGTTGTAAGCAATCATAAAAACTGTCACACTATCCCTTTAGAGAAGACTTACAAAAAAAACTTTCCTATGTTATTGTGGAATTGAGGCTACAAAGTAGAGAGGGGATGGGAGAAGAAACAAATCTATGGAGGCAGCACAAAGAACTATGTTGGAGGACAATAGGTGCCTTGGTGTTGGCTGAGGTGAGGTGACATGCATCTGAGGAGGTGTGATCCTGTGCAGTGTTGTAAACCAGTGTTACCCCAAACAAACAACAAAAATTCTTAATTTCTAAAACATAAGCTTCAAATTTTTTTCTAGGTGACATGACACATTTTACTCATAGACATTAAATTCTTAGTTCCCTTACAAAGAGGAGCAAAAAGTAAACCTAAGAGTAGTAATTTCAAGCAGAGGCAGCTCTTTCTGCCCACTGTGTCTGTGCAAGTTGTCATCTCCTTTCCTTTTCCTAATAAACCTGTCCTTTTAAAATGTAAAAAAAAAATCCGGAAGTTTCACATTCAGTTAGAATGATCTAGATTTTTAATGATCTAGATTTTTCCATTATTAAACTTAGTAAAACCTTAATTTTTCTATGAGAGATTTGGGAAACCACTTTTGAGTAATGAAAAAAGGGACAGATTCAAAATGCAGTTAACTGTGTTAAACTTCAAAATTGTAGTTTCAGCTTCTGCCGTGGATGAAATTCCAAACCAGTCAATGTTATTTTGCCTAAAATAATCCTTTCCTCACTTTACCTCATTTTTTAAATTTAACCTGGTTTAAAGCTTCAAGTTATTAAAAATCTCTGATAAACCAATAAAACAATTGCTAGAGATACCTATCTCATTTGTTTAAATCTTTTTACATCAAAGGGAAGTTTCTGACCAGAAAATTTCAGACTTCCTGACTTGGGCTTATCACAAACAACCTTATGAGACCCAGTCAATTACTTTTTCTTTTCAGATGCCTTAGCTAATTTTGATTCACACAGAATAAAAGTACAAAACCCGATATAAGTCTAAAGACATCGATGCTTCTTCAACCATTAAGTTTCAAACTAGTTCTCATTGACCAAAATTTTTTCCAAAAAATAAATCTCTGGGTTAATTTCCAAATTTAGAAATTATATAGTTACAATTTATATATGAATTCCCATATTACCACTTAAAAGGAAAGACACACACAAATAGGCACAAAGATCATCACAAAGAACAACTTTGCTGTTCATTGACCCTAACAAGAAAATTTTTTTTAATTTAATTTTGAATTCAGCATGTTACAGAATAGGGAGGGGGCACCCGCAAACCCCCAAACCTGCCCACTCTAAATTGGTTCTAACATTTGCTACATTAAGACAAAATATACTCTAGTGCATAAGACCTTCAATGGAAAGGAACTTTAATACAATTAGTGTGCAATACAGAAAAGGGGAAGAATAAAGATGAATAGTTTCCAAATCAAGCACTCGAAGTTACCCATCCCCTCATGGGTAAATGCCCAGTCAAACAGGGTCGGCCCAAAGCAGGGCCTGTGAGGCCCAAAAGCCTGCCCACAAAGTCTAAAGCATCTTCTGGTGGGGACACTAGAAAAGCGTCAGAAACAGCCAGAAAAGTCTGGAAGGAAAAGAGCAAAATCAAAACCAAGATCAATGCTGCCATTGTTAACCTCCCCACAGGTCTCTTACTCATGTCTGTTTCAACCAGTCCAGTATCAAAAGCCAGTGCAGTTTCTTTCCTTGGCTCTCTACTCCATGAACTTCCTCCAGGTGTCCTTGCTCTCCATCCTCCTTCCTTTCCTCCCTAGTCTTCTCTCCAGCTTCTTCTTCCTGCTCAGCCTTGCCCTTCCTGGGTGGGGCAGGAAACCTGGAGCCTCCCCTTTTCCTGGGGACCACCCTGTTACAAGCACACAAAGTTTTGGAAACTCAGTGTTTCTAGTAGCCACAGTAACCATTAATGACCCAATTTATTGATAAGAATTTGTAAAAGCAGCTCTGAATCCCTTTTATGGGATTTGGGGATATGGGAATCCTATTTACATAAGTCAAGTTCTCTTCCTTTGTAACTTCTACTTGTATGTATTTGCCACATCTTTACATAAATTATTTTTAGAGTTGATTTTTGGAATTTAAATCCCCACACTACTAACACTCTCAGGGAGATATCAAAAGAAGTAAAAAACTGGAATATAGAAATCTACAGATGTTTGCACCATTTATTTCTATTCTGTTTGCTATCTACCCTTAGCCAGGTCTATAACCTAGAATTGTAACAGAAGATAGAATCTGTAAAGGAAATAATTGATAATTTCCTTTCTAGAAAAGCACTCACTGTGCAACTTTGAACATGGGTTTTAATAAAAGTTTGGCATTTACTATAAAATTTATATTTGTCTCTTTAAAAGTTAATAAACTCTATATGATTATATAATCATATTGTTAAATATTTGGAAATGTGTTTGGCTACTTAGTACACAGCAAAACAAAAAAACGATTACTTAAGAAAATTAACTTAAACGGGGATGAGGGCAGAAAGAACACAAGGGACTGAGGTGATGGTGCACAGGTGGAATGGTGGTGGGTACTCCCTGGAGAATACAAATGATGTCAAATATAATTAATTAAATTAAAAAAATAAAATTAACTTAAAAAATGCTAACAATATATCTAGTAATATTTTTGGAAATATTAGCCTTTAAACAAGTCTCCTAAAAACCTCCTTTGAAATGTATATGCAAACATAATTTCTATATTATTGCAGTTCACATTTTTTCTTGTAGTAGAAAATTCAGCAATTAATTTCTAAGGAAATCATTTCAAGGAAGTAAAATGTTTGAATTGTGTTCTATTAAATAGGGTGATTTAAAAATCAGTGTAAAAAAAATCAGTGTAACCCACCACATCTAAGACTGAACGATTTAAAACCACACAATGATGTCAATAAATGGTAGTCAAAAATCTGTCATTGGCCTCCCTGGTGGGGCAGGGGTTAAAGTCTCAGCACTGTCAAGCTATCACCCTCTACTGTGTCATGAGTCTGATCCCCAGCCCACATGGCACAACAGACCTCCTGTTGGCCTGCTGCTCCCTGCAGCTGTGTATTTCAGTAGATCTGCTGCTTCTCCCCACTCTGTATCTGGTGAATCCCCTCATCATCCCCTCTGCACCTCTGACCTACACCCCAGTTCTTGTATGCATAAATAAGTAAAATAAATATTGGGGGGAAAAAGTAACATTAAACAAAATCTGTCATAAAATGGTTTGTAAATATCTGCATAAAATTACCCCTAATGGAATGTCAACTGCTCAGGTAGTAGTGATAATAACAAAACTTAATATGTGTTTTAGGGGACAGAAAATTAGGAAAATATTTAAAACTGTGCATGTAAACTTTTTTATTTTAGTTACATAAGCAAACCCTTATAAATCTTAGGAAAATAAACAAGAAACAAAGTCATATATAGATACATATTCACATATAATATATATATTTTAATTTGAAATTTTGTATATATAATTTTTAATCTGTTAGTTTTAACTATAATTTTTTACACTGAAATTATAGATGGAAGGAAATACACAGTATCTTTAGGATGATTTTTGATGATTTATTTACTTTTTCTTATCACTCCTTTTTATTTACCTTTTGTGTAAATCACCTACACATATATGAAATAAATTAATATATAAATGCACAATCTTAAAAGTTTGTTTTATTAAGCAAGAAATAGGAGGTTGCCTTAATTAAATATTGCTGCACATATGTTTAGATACCTAAATTGGATCACCCAATTATCAAACAATAAATTATGATTATGTTAAAGAAGACATAACATATAGATAGGAATTATAATTTTTTTCTTAAATATATCTGCTAAGAGTCCCCCCTCGTGGTGCAGAGGTTAAAGTCTTGGCACTATGAAGCAGTCACTGAAGCTCAAGTTCAATTCACGGCCAGTGAGCTAACCCACATGGCACAGCACTCCTCTCCTGCCTCCTCCACTGCTCCCCTCAGCAGTGTATTTCAGTCCATCTGCCTGTTCTGCTCCCCACTCTGTCTCTGGTCAGTCCTGTTACCCTCCTGCACCTCTGGCCCACACCCCAGTTCTTGTAAGCATAACTAAAAAAATTAAATCTTTTTAAAAATTCTGCTAAGAACAAAAGAACAGAGCTCTTTCCTAAGGAATTTAACCTTCAAGTCAAAGTAATTTGTTATTTCACTTTGCCAGGGAAATCTGAGGAAATGAGGCTTAACTATATGTAAATTAATACATAAGTTTTTAAAACTGAAATATCTTCGTGCCTAATCTTCATTCTAATTACAGAAACCGTCTATGTTGTTATCTCTTCTTTTGGTGATCATGATTACCTTTTTATTCCTTTATTATCATGTCAAATTACTATTTTAAAAGTCTGAGAGACTTAAAATGGTTTCTAAGTCATGTTACTGAAATAACTGGCCAGAGTCATCATGTATTTGTTTTCCCCACCATCTCAGCTTTAGAAGGAATTTAGAGGTCACAAAATCTAACCCACTCAATCTAACCCATTGAAGTAACCTAGTTTCTTCTTAAATACTTCCACTGTCAAGTACATCAATTTAAGACAGTTTATTCCATTGTGGTATTTTTGTCCCATTATTACAGTTTTAATAGAATGTATAGTGTGGAAATCTGTTTTCCTCTAACTTCCCTCCACTTGAGATGGTGCTGCCCTCTAGTGCCACACCAAATAATAAATTCACTCTCTCTTCCACAGAACTATTTGAAAACAATTGTGGTCTCTCGGTTTCTGTTCATATCCACAATTTCTACAGTCATGTTTCACATGACATCATTTAAATCTCCACACAAATTTAGTTGACTTTCCCTGGTTTCAATATAATTCATTAGTCAACACATGATGTTTAATACTAAAGTAAAACTATATCCCTTATACTGGATATTTCTACTGATGCCAGTAGGAACAGGGTTCTCAGTTGAATGTGTTAGACTCTAGTTGTTTTAAGTATGGAAGGAATTTGTTGAAATTCTCTTGGACATCCCAAGGAATAGCTGGGGACTCTAGAGAATCATGTTCAGGATAAAGTGTAGGAACCAAGAGAGGTTAGAAATTCAGAATAGTAAATAATCTCAAAATTATTCTGACACCACAGACATATACTGATGCTGAAGTTTGCTCTAATGTAATTGCTGCCCCTAGAAATGGATTTTTGTGTCTAGAATGAACTTTACACTGTCCCTGCTCTGTCAGGGAATCTACTAAGGAATTTGCTCATGGCAGATTCCATATAGGGTGAGTGTATCTGATTGGCTAAATCAAGGCCATATGTTTTTGCATTTTTGAACATTTTTTGCTGTAATGGAAAACAAGCTGTGTCTCCTGACAAGACTCATGTAGTTAGATGTATTTAGTTAAAGCAGATTGTAAAAGGAGTGACTATGCCAGCCCATAAGGTTTTGGTTTTGTTGTTGTTGTTATTTGTTTGTTTTTGTTAGTTATAGATCAAGGCTATTAGATATGATAAATGCAAATGATTCCCAGGCCTTCTAGACTTGCCATATTTTATCTGATCCTTGAGACAAGATGTTGATGCCAGCTGTAATTGGTGTTTTGGTGTGGACGTGGTATGGTAAAATACTTTGAAGAGTTGTGAACCTAAACTAAAGCAACTAAACTAAATGAACTAAACTAAAGCAAATGAAAACTATAAACCAATATTACCTAAATTGAAAAAAAAAAGACAACAAACAAAAAAACTGAGATCACATAGGCAATGTGTACAAATGGAGAAATTATTTAAGGACTAGGTTTTGACTCAGAAGTTTAAAGTTCCTAAAGTGTGGTTCCCTTAGCCTAGCAACATCAGCATCAGATGGAAACTTGTTGGAGTCTACATTTTTGTGCCTTATCCCTTCCTGACTACTGAGTCAGCGATTCCATGGATGAAGCCCAGCAAGCTGTGTTCTGATAAGTCCTCCAGATGACTGGTATTTATTTGCTGAAGTCTGAGCACCAGTGGTTTAGAGGTCAAAGAAATGAGGAACATGAAAATATATATATATAGCTGTCAGTACGATAGAAAGAAAGCTGGTAACTTAGCAGTCAAATGAAGAAAATATTTCTTTTTTTAAAGATTTATTTATTTACTTATACAAGAGGTGGGGAGGCCAAAAGTGGGGGGAGAGGTGAGAGGATTCACCAGAGACTGTGGGCAGCAAAACAAACAGATCTACTGAAATACACTGCTGAGACGAGCAGTGAGTGAAACAGGAGAGGTCTGCTGTGCCATGTGGGTCACCTCCCTGGCCGGGGTTAGAACTAGCTGAAGTGGCTGTGTATAGTTTCATAGTGTTGCCACCTAACCCTTTGTGCCACCAAGGAGGCCCCAAGAGTAACAGTTTTTTGCGAAGCAATTTTATGAGAGCGAGGTCTCAGTCTCAATGTGATGTTCTGATTCAGTTGCTATTAGAACTACTTCTGAAAACTAGGAAAAAGAAAATCTGCAA